>BSBK01001491.1:167500-255000 GCA_027943335.1 Chamaecyparis obtusa
CAATAGGATAATTTCAATTGTTGTTTACTTTGATTAATTGATCTTTGTAACAATTGATGTAATGTCTTATTGAAGTGTTGTGTTGCAGATTTGTAGGTCAATAATTCACACACACATTTCTGGCGCCCACCGTGGGGCCAAGCCCCAAATTTCTTCATTTTTAGACTAATTTTTTCCGTGTTTCAGACTGTAGGGATTCACATTCAGGAAATTGGATCACACCTGGGAAGAAAGCTCACACCCTAAATTTCCTAGATCACATTTGGTATTTCCTGGATCTCATCCAGTAAGGTATCATTTCTGGTCAAATTCAGGATCACATCTAGGATCCTTTGTCGCATTTGGATAATGGGATCACATGTGGGAAATTGGGTCACATTTAGTTGAATTTAGAATTGCATATGGGGATATTTCATTGAATTTTGATTTTTCTAACCCCTAATGGATTGATATGATGTTTTCTGTAGATTTTAACAGCCTAACAATGGTTTGCAGGATGAATTGGCAAAGACTTAATTATGAGAAACTACTAATGATTGTGTGCAGGTTGCCTTGGAAGAATCAATCAAAATTTGTGCTTTCATTTTTAGGAATTTAATTATAATTTGAGTTCATTGTGCAAATTAACCAAAGTATTATGCTCTTTTCCCTTGAGGAAAATTAGAAACTCAAAAGTTGATTTGTATTTTGGGGTTAAATTGGGGAAATTTACTTTAATGCTTGCATGATGTGTTTTGGATTCATGATTTGAGATAGGAGATTATGCTCTTCTCCTTCACGGAGAATCATAAATCCATACCTCACAATCATTTATCTATTTTCTTTATTGAAATCCTTAAGAGGGCTTGCTGGTTGAGGAAAAAAGCTCCTGAGAATGACCCAAGTGCGGACAAGTCTTAAGCTAACTATTCCACCCCACTATAAAATTTTATGCTTCCTTGAGGTGAAAGCCTCAGAAGACATAATTCATTTTGGCCTTGGAATCTTAATGATCTTTTTCCAAGGACATGCTTGAAATTTGTGTAGAGCGGAGCCGCTTGAATCTTGCTTGTGAGACTACACAATTTTGAGTACTCATAGGGCTATAGGCCTCAATCCTACTTGTGGGACTATGGGGGATGGTTATGAATGGATGCCTTCAATAAAATCCTTAAGATAGATGCTACCCAGTTCACCTCTGAAAGGTTGGTATCACTTGTGTGAGGCAAATAGTAATTGCCCCAAGACATTCACCATATCAAGCCCTCTTTGACATCACTACTCAGCTAATATGGGCTCAAATATCCATTGCATGTTATTGGACTGCCATATTCTGAGGAGTCTTTGAGTGTGTTCCTAAGTCAGTGAACAAATGGTATCAATCTCTACCTAGCATAAGGAAGGTTAGGTGTGTTTGCATAATATGAATGCTTGATGTCTTTTAATTACAAATCTCAGATAAATCCCCCCAAATAAACAAACACCGAGTATTTTCAAGCATGTACAAGTCACTGGAATTAGATAGAAAAGACCCATTTTCCTAGAATTCACTAAAACTTGCATCAGACTGTATGTCATTGAATCACATCAGGTATCTTGAATCGTATCCTACATTCCATGTCATATCTGGTCAATCCTAAATTGCATCTGGTGTCTACCACATTTCCTGAATCACATCTGATAACTACAACATATCCTGAGTCACGTCTTGCATTTCTTAGGTCACATCTGGGGCCAAAACACTGTCAATTGTATCTTGAGTGTCACATCTAGGACAAAGAGAGTTTCCGTACCAGTCAAAGTTTGGATTTTTGCATTTTTAGATACCCATTTTGGCCATTAGTAAGATTTTGTTGTTAAAACACATCTACCCATTAGCCTGAGAAAGTCATTTATGAGAACATCTTGTCACCTTGCATTGTCTATTCTGCATTATCTAAACTGTGGAGTCTTGTTATCCTATAAGCTACAATCAAGTTCCCAGCTCACTATCAAGGCACTTTGACACCCTTTGATGTTGGAACTTTCACACTATCAAACCCACTTGCATTTTGGTTCCCAACTCACTATCAGGGCACCTTGACACCCTTTGATGTTGGATCCATAAAATATTTTCAAACCCAATTTTACATCCTTGGACTGACAATTGGACATTTTCAAGCATTCAGAACCACTTTAATACAAGACATTCTAAAAAAAATTTAATCAAAGCTTTCATGGTTAACACAAGAAACAAATCCTACAAATTTGAAACTAATCCATTCTCAAACAAAGTATTGTTAATCACATTTGAAAGAGGAGAAACTTCCAAACTTAATCCTCTATTTAGAACAACACCTAGCAATACCCATACAACAACACCAAACATGAATAATCAAGAAGACTTCCGTTGGGATGAAATACATGATGAACAAAATAACCAAGATGAACATAATAACCAAGATGAACACAATCAAGAAGAAGTAAGACACCATGGAGCATGTTATGACTATGATGATGATGAAGACTGTACAAAACTCGAATATCAAAGGGCCTTGAAAAGTAAATGATTTAACAAGATCCTCAATAGAACTTTGGAAGAAAACAAGGAGAAGTATTTCTTAGAACTCGCCTCTCAAGGAGTGAAACTACCAAAGGACTATGACGTAAATCAACTCAAACCAAAAGAGGATCTTAGTCCTATATCTATCTTAACAAGACAACTACTTGCTATGCAAGATGAAATCAAAGAACTCAAGAAAGAAAAGGACAAACCAATGAAACAATACTCTTTGGAACACATATGTCCTTTCCCTTTTGACAAGGGACTAAAGATGATTCCATTTCCTCAACATGTTACGATTTTGAAATATGACAAGTACGCTAGAAATTCTGACCCTCAAGATCATGTGAGGGAATTTTGTACATCCAATATGGAATTTATGCACAAACAAATGTACCTTATGAGATTATTTCCATGGAGCTTAGGTGAACAAGCTATGGACTAGTTCTCGAAACTACCTATGGGAATCAAGACATTTGATGAACTACTGCAAAAATTCATACACCAATACTCCTATAACATCCAACACATAATGAAGATGTTGGATTTATGCAATACTAAACAGAAAATGGGAGAATCATTCTTGACTTTCTTGCAAAGATGGAGGAAAATATTTGCATGATATGCTTGGCAGATACCTGAAAACAAAAAAATGGACATCTTCATTAATAACTTGGTACCAAAAATGAACTTTCCTATACAATTACAAGGTTTGCCAAGTTTTGATAAGATGATAGATAGTGCCATCAAGATTGAAGAGGTCTTGATCAAGAAAGGGGAAATCACTATCAACAAGGAAAATAAAGACAATTACTATCCTATCAAAGATAAGTACAAAAATGGAAACAAGAACAAGAATGGTGTTAACGATGGAGTGGTGGATACTCCTAATCCAAAACCAAAGATGGATGTCTTCAATCTCATGACAAGTCTCCAAGCGAGCAAGACTTCAAATTATACGGTGACACTAATGGCTAACAAGAATTTCAATAAACCTCCTACTCGAATAGAGCCTTGGGCAGAAAGACCTAAGAGAATATTTACACCATTGGGAGATACATTGGAAGTGGTCTTGAAGTCACTATTAGACAATAAAATCATTACAATTCCTGACTCCAAACCTTGGGAACCAGAAGTAAAACCAAGGTGGTGGAATGATAACGATTACTGTGATTTTCATCACAATAAAGGACATAAAATGAATAAATGTATGAAGTTAAGACATGTTATCCAAGATCTAATTGAAGAAGGAAAAATTAAGGTAGATGGAAATCATACAAACAATGATCATAAAACATTCTAAACTCCATTACCTACCTATGAAAAAGGATAATCTTCCAAGAGTAACAAGATTAATTATACATACATTGATAATGATAATGTAATCCATATGCTGGAACCATGAAAACCCTCCATCCATGTGATCACTCTAAAAGGAGTCCAAAATCAAACCGAGTCTTCTAATGCTGTAACAAGAAATCAAGCTAAGCTCACTCTCAAAGGAGCTTCAAAATCGAATACACCAACTACAACAACAACATCTAAACAACTGGCATTACCTCCAAATTTTAATCTAGTAGACTAGTTGTAGTGTACACCAGATCAAATCTCTATTCTAGAGCTATTGAAAATATCTCCTAGTCATATGAAAGTTCTTGATCAAGCCCTGTGTTAGGGATTTTTCTTGTGGGTCAAACTTGGCAAGGACATTGGCTTGATTCTCAGTAAATAGATTTCCAAGTTTGCAAGAAAAGCCTAATTGATGAGGATTGGATAAGATCCTCCTTCTTTCAGCTCCATAGGACTCAAGTGGGTATTGCCTACAAATAGGTTACTATCTTTCAAGTAAACTATGGAATGGTGGATCATGTCTTCATTGTCATGCCATTGAGTTTCATAGAGATGCTTTATAGAAGATAATCCTGAAGATAGCTGAGAACAACCTATTGCAGAATATGACTAATGAAACTCCTGGTATGATAACATGAACAATGGCATAAGGGTGATGAGTCCTTTTTTTTATGAGTGAAACTCAAGGAAGGCTAACCTTTGATTCACTCTTCAAGGAATTAGCAACTATGGACTGTAAAACATCAGGGACAGTCCTATTTTTTAGGTACATGAACATGAAATGAAATGGTATTGATAATGATGAATTTTGTGTTTGATGACTAAAAGGTGTTTGAGTGACAGAGATCAGATCAGTGCCTAATCCTTTGGGCAAAGAGTCTAACATAAATCAATAGAGGAATTCCTAGGAAATACAGTGATATGCCTTACAAACCACATACAATTTGGATAGAATGCCTTACAACCTATCTTCTCAATCTAGGTTTGCTACCATCAAGATCTTCCACATATGTATTTATTCTCTAAAAATGCACATAAGGATTTAATTCTCCCCTTGAAAGAAACTCATGCAACAATTAAATAGCTGCCTTACAAATAGAGACATACAAGAATAAACACAAAGCAAAGAGACAATAACAGAACCAAGGTAGAAATTGTATTGTATTTCATGGAAGTGTATCAATACATACAAGTAAACTCTTTACTCAAAATCATAGGATCAATAATCTACTCTGCAAAGTTTGTATTATCAGCATTCAACCATCAAGAATATGGAGCCAAAGAATAGAATCCCTTGGATTGCCAAAAACTGGAACTAGGAACCAAAAAGATGGGAAAACCAAAAAGCTAGGAGACCCCAAAAAGTTTCAGAACCCTTACAAAATAAAAAATTCAACACTATATACCCCTGGTTACCTTGAAATCCTACACAAGTTAGGATGCAGTAAGCTACAGATAACCAGGATAAGGGTTAGGGTTGCCACCCACCAAATAATTCAAACAGATCAAAAATCAATACGCTGGAGGGAAAACCAAGAAACCCTGAACAAACAGACCCAAAATTGATCTTCATCAATGAAAATCCTCTAATTTGTACTGAAGATCATGCAAACACCATGTCTTTTCAATCTGTTTGTACACATGCAACACACCTTGAGCTTTACTTATGTCCATTTTATGATGGTACAGGCATTTGCAATCAATCATCAAACCCTCTGGACCACCCTGCAGCAGTTGGCACAACAACTTCATCAAATCCTACAGCAAAAACCATAAATTTTGGTCCTTTATGTCGTTGAGAAACCCTTTGCAAATTTGAATTTGAATAATAAGGGTCACATTCATGGCGCCAGTAGCAAATCAGTGGTCAAAATTTAAATCTGAGCTATCTTTAAATCGTGACCATTAGATCTCTTTACTTCCTATGTTTTATGTCCTTAACTCAAGCAGATACCCCAGGTTTACCTCCTATGACCACATGACAAGGCAAATCTTTATTCACGCAATGAAATACTTAACTTGGGCTCAACCTTGCGACTTAGCAAACAAAGGGAAAAATTTAACTTTGGTCTCTTATTTGGCAAAATGGCAACAAAAGGTTTTCGCTAGTTCATAGAACATTTTAAGTCATCGCTAAAATACTTAGGGATCACGGGACCTTCCTTCGCTAGATTTCCAAACCTTTTAGAACTCCTCTACTTTTCCTCGCGAATGAGTGAACCACTTTGAACTTTTGTCGGGCCGCTAAGAATTTTGTCAGAACCTCTAAGCCCTTTGGCCCCCACCTGGGCCCATTTTATGCCACCTGTCACCATGTTATTTGTCGCTCATGCCCAGTCATCTCTAACACAGGACCCACATTTAGTAAGCCTTTGAAATAATATGGTGGGCATAAGATCTCATGGCTCTGACACAACCCATAAGATCCAATAGTAGATTCTATCCTCGTCACTGACCTTTCTGACAATGACCTTGCCTTGTAGTATTCCTTGTCATCCTCTAGCTCGATCAATTAGAGAATGACACCTCAATGATGAATCATCATACGGTCCCACTCTTTTTGGAAAACCTTAACCTTCAATCCATTTGGAAAACATGCAACCAAAGAAACCCTCACCCATTCGCAAGAACTTTGAGAGCACTGCTAAATTATTTGGCTACTATGCGAACACTGTTCGCCAAATTGCTAAGTCTTTAGACCCTTTGGCAAAACATCATGTAAACCAGTGAACAAAGCATACATTTGTCAAAACCACCAAAAGATAGAGAAATTTTAATGGGGCCACACAAGAAAATCGATGGTTGTCTGAAGTTTGTATGGCCTGACAAGATTCCATCAGATCATGAGACCATCATTGGATGCAGAATCTTACTCTACCCTGACAACCCTCTGATAGGAAATGAAATCAATGGTGGGCGCATAATCTCAAGCCTCTGACAAATTCGATAAGAACTTACGATGTTCATCGACTGACTGATAGTGTCAGGACCCTCTGATGCATCTGGAAACCAAGTCCCACTGACAACTGCCAATGTGTTAATACATGGACCAATAAGATGCCACCAACTGTGCTTACGTGTCATTGGACCCACCCATTTGAAGTGCTATGTCATAAAGGAAGATCAATGAACATCTCAACATCACATAGCTCTGACAAATCCTTTGTGCTTTAATGACAACCATCAGATTTAGATGGTGTTAGAGCCAGGCCTAGTAAAGAAATGAAAGTCGAAAACATAGGAAATATTAAACGCTGAGAGTTAGGAAAAATAAAGGCCGTCGGGGGTTAGAGACTTAGGACAAATTAAAAGGGACCCCGCTAGACACGAAAACCTAACCGTCAAAAAACTTAAAGGACTTTAATTAGCACATGTAGATTAGGATTTAAGTCACCTAAAAAAGTAACAAGAAAATAGAACAGGGCCAGGGTAAGTTAGGGCTTCTTTATTCAACAACTATATTTTTTGAAATATTACCAAGGGTTTTAGCCAGAAAATAGGGAAAAATAATTGCAGAGATTGGAAGAAAAATGGGAGGGCCATGAAACTTTGTAGGCACCAATAGTGGCTCTATCCGAGGATGTTGAAATGCAAGTTTTAACAAGAACCACAGGACTCTGGGACATAGATCAAAAATTGTTAACCCAAGACAAGGAAAGAGACACACAACCTGAAAGGAAACAAACCTACACAGAAATTTACAAAGTATTTACACATGCATGATAATCAAAAACTTAACTAAAGAAGGGCTTTAAGAATTTCCCATGCACTAGAAATTCAAAGACTTCACCATCCATGTTCTTCAACAAGTAGGAATCCTTCCCAAAACTATCATGAATCAAAAGAGGACCAAGCCATAGTGATTCAAATTTCTCATGCTTCCCTTTATCTTCTGCCCTCACATTCCATTGAAGCACCAAATCATCAACCTTGAATTTTATGGTAGTTGTTCTTTTCTCAAATTAGTACTTCACCTTCTATTGCAACTTGATATTATTCTTTTGACTCTCTTTTCTTTGTTCATCTAACTCAGTCAACTGCATAATTCTATTCTGCATTAGCTCTGTGACATCCAACTCCTCATCCTGAATAAACCAATAAACTAGAATTAGATTACTTATAGGTAGCCTTGATTGCAAACCATACACAAGATCAAAGGGAGACTTCCCAATGGCTCTTTTCACTGTAATCTTGTTTTCCCATAAAGCCAATCTCAACTTGGAATGCCAAGCTCTCTTATTCTTTTCAAGTGTCTTCTTCAAGATTGTCAGGATGCTTTTATTGCTAGACTCAGCCTGTCCATTTTCTTCAGGATGATAAGGAGATGAATAGGAAGTTAAGATTCCATTATCTTTGCAAAACTCCTTAAAATCATATGATTTCATTATCTATAATCAACTTCACAGGAACACCAAATCTGGTCAAAATATTATCAAGTAAGAAATCAATCACCACTTTACTTGTTGCCCTCTTTGTAGGAATAGCCTCTATCCACTTTGTGAAATAGTCAGTTGTAAGAAGTATATAACTATGTCCTCCACTAGATTTCTTAGCAAACTCACCTATGAAATCCAAGCCCCACATGGAAAATGGTGCTTCAGCAACTATTGGGTTTAATGACAATGCTCCTGAGTACTTCAATTTTGAAGCAAACCTCTAACAAGCTTCACATTTTCTGACATACTGAAATGAATCTTTAAACAATGTAGGCCAAAAATAACCTTCCCTTAAAACCTTGTGAGCAGTAGTTCTTGCTGAAAAATGACCTCCATAAACACCAGCATGCATTTCATTTAAAACCTTCTCTGCCTGATATCTGTCAAGATAGAACAGCAAGACTCCATCTCTATTTTTCCAATACAAGTCTCCTTGTAGCAATGTATACTTCTGAGCTTGCAATTTCAAGGACCTCTTTTGATTATTTGTCATATAATCTGAGCATCTAACATTCTTTATGAAATAGACAATATCAACATATTCTGGTTGCAATTCAATACTTGTGATTGTCATATCTGGAGTTCCTTCATTATTTACTTGGACTAGGTCCATATTTTCTTCAGTCATGAATTTTGCTAGACCTTGTCCTCTTACCAACTTAGTAATATGGATTTCTAAATTGAATTCTTGAATTCTAGTAATCCACTTGCATCTCTTACCAGTAACTTTAGATTGAGTAAGAACATCCTTTACTGTTGAATGTGGGACATATGCAACAACCTTTGCACACACCAGATAAGGCCTGAAAGATTTGACTACTTTTACCAATGCATATTCTTGCTTCTCCATCATCTCATAATTCAACTCAACAGCCTACAAGGATTTGCTAAAAAATGCAATTGGATGCTCAAAACCCTCATTGTCCTTTTGCAATAAAGCAACAGCAATGGTGTGAAATGATGCAAAAGAAAACAATGAAAAAGGCTTGGTATAGTTAGGAGATCTAAGCACAGGTGCTTATTGGACCACATCCTTAATTTTCTCAAATGCAGCCTGAGCCTCTACAGTCCATTGAAACTTCACATCCTTTTTTAACAACTTTACTATAGGCTTGACAACTTCAGCAAAATTTTCAATGAATCTCCTAACAAAATTGATCTTCCCTAGAAAGGACTGCACCCCCTTGAGATTTTTTGGTGCAGAAACTTTCCTAATTGCTTCAACTCTCTCCAGATCAATTCTTATTCCATCTTTTGATACAATGTGTCCTAGAAGCTTTCCCTCTTTGATTGCAAAGTTACATTTTTTAGGATTCAGGGACACACCATACTCCAGAGCTTTGACAAAAACCTTTTTTAGGTGTGAACAATGATCATGAGCCTTCTTGGAATAAGTAGTTAATTCATCCTAATACACAACCATAAATAGGTCTATGTACTCTTTGAAAGAAACATCCATGGCTCTTTGAAAAGTTGCTCCAGCATTTCTGAGACCAAATGGCATTCTAACATACACATATGTTCCCCAAGGTATTGTGAATGCAGTTTTGAATTGTTCAAATTCTTTCACCAACACCTGGTTATATCCAAAGAAGCCATCCATCATAGATAATAACTCACAACCAGTGACCTTGTGCAACATTGCCTCCATATTAGGCAGTGAATAATTATCTTTCAATGATGCAACATTCAAATTCCTGAAGTCTACACACAACCTAATGTCACCATTCTTCTTTCTAACTAGAACCAAGTTTGACACCCATGTTGAATACCTTATAGGTTGAATTATTACTGCATCACTCAAGTTGACTAGCTCCTACTGCATCTTAGGAGCCAACAATGGGTTAATGGGCCTTTGATTTTGTCTGAATGGTTTGACATCCTACTTTAATGGGATTTCATGTTGGAAAAGGTCCTCTCTATAGGCTTTTAGGTCATCATAAGACCATGCAAACACATGCTTGTACCTCCTCAACAACTTTATCAAATTATCTTTCAATTGAGGGGTTAATCCTTTTCCAATATAGACCATTTGAGGAGCACTATGTGATCCCAAATTCACTTCCTCTAAATCTTCTACATTAGCATTACTTATTTTTGACATATGATCATTTTGGCTGCTATACAATGATTTTAACTCAGTTAAGCCCTTAGGGATACTATTTGAATTCAACTGAATCACCTCATTTCCCATGACCATGTCCTTGCCTTCAATTTCCTCAACCAAAGTGTTGCAGTCTATAGGTTGATCCTCATATATGTCAAAAAATTGAATAAATCTTAGGATGTCATGATCATCCTCAAAGACCTTCCAATTGTAAATATTGTCTGCAACAACTGGTCTACTTTTTACTTCAAAAATTGATACTTCAAACAAAGTTGAATCATCCCTTTTTAGAGCAACATTGGCCAAAAAAATAGCCATTATGTTATTTGATCTTTCTACCCAACATATATTGAAAGCATCAAACATTTCAATCTGATCCCATATCACATGTTTATACAATTTCAATCTATCATTCTTGACAACATATTTAGATCGAACTTGTGCTACCACAAGCTCAGAGTCACCAAAAACCATTAAACATTGTATCCCATGTTTGATAGCAATATTCAATCCCAAAGACAATGCCTCATATTCAGCAGTATTATTTATGGATTGAAAAGTCAATGAGAATGAATACTTAAAAGTGGTACCTGATGGAGATATGAATAAGACTCCAGCTCTTGAGCCTTCTTTTGAGCATGCTCCATCAAAATACATCTACCATAGTCCATCTTGTTGTTTCTTTAATTCTACAACTAGTGGATCTACCTCCTCCACTGGTGGGACAATTTCCTCTAACTTGAAATTCTCCATGTCAACATCCACACAACAATTTAAATGATCATCATTTATTTCAATCATATGTGGAGTTCTACCTTCTCTAGATACTTTCACATTGTCACCATCAATATTGAAAGTTGCAAAGGACATATCACATTGGATACTACCTCCCATTTGAGCACTCCACTTCCTTGACAACAACATCCCATAATGAGGGGGAATATCTACCACTAGAACACTCATTGTTAGCAACTTGTCAGGGAAAGCTGTCAACCTATAAGGAAGTGCTTTTATAGTACCAATAACAAGGACCTTTCTTGAATCCATAGCCTAACATCTACCATGAGGTGTATCTACTTTCAGACCCAAGGATCTCATTATTTCTGTAGGCATAATAGTATTAGAGGCTCCTGAATCAATCATACAATTTCTTAACAACTTTCCATTCACTATTAAGGACAAAAAGAAAGGATCAATTGTTCCTAACACAACATTTGCAGCATTAGCATCCAAATAAATCTAAGGGATCTTAGAGATGATCTCCCCACACTGGTTCTCAATCGAATCACTTGCTGCAGTAGCCTTTCCATCAACCTTGGTGGAACTTTGGGTATTAGAAGAAAAGGCTCCTTTTACCCAGCTCAAAGCCTTAACTTTATGCTCCTCTATCCTCATCATTTCTAATAAGGGGACCTTGATAGTGATTTGTAACAACAATTTTCTCATGTCAATGGGAACATACTTGGGGTCAACTACATCTTGCCCAATGGTAGTGACCTCTTTATCTTCTTCATGTGTAACCACATTGGGACTATCTTTGCTATGACCCTTTTCTTTCTCTTGCAAAGGAGAAACAACATCCACAAGAGGTTTAGCTTTTACTTTGTAGGCCAAAATTGGCTTTATGAAGTTGATATTTTTCTTCAAATTGGTCTTGTCAACAATCTCAGTAACCTTTTTCTTATTTTGGGCTTGCTTTTCATCCCTTTCTATTTTCTTGATGAAAATTCTAGCAGGCCTGCCACTTGGACAACCTACCACCCTATTTCTCAAATTATAGTTTCTTTTAACTTGGGACACCATGTCTACTATGATTTGTGAAATCTCTTCATCAGAAGGTCTTCTCAACATTACTAACCCATCACTTCTTAAAGTATTGCACTGAACTACATCAAGGTGATTATCTTCTTCATCAGAAAACACTTGCTGATGGTAAACCTCATTTCTGATTTGGGAACTGCCAGCATCTTGGTTTTCATCTTCATCTGCAAAGTCTAACTCATCATATATGTATGAAGAAGTCATACCACACCCCTGATCATCATAAGTATCATCATTTTTATTTCTTTGATCTCCATCTGTAGAAACACTTTGAGTTACAACATAGTAATAGGGATCATGAGGTGATTGGAAAACAATACACCATGGAACATCATCATTCATATTCACTATATTTTTGTGCAAAGGGTCAGGGATCTTGTCATTTGGTTTATCCTTTCTTTCAGGAAGCACTGGCTTCCCATCCTTCCACTGAGTATTATAGGGATAGTTCTGCATTCTTGGCAATTTATTAAAGTTATTGAAAGATGGCCTGTCATTTCCTTGTACTCTACTATTTCTTGCTTCACCAAGCTTTAAATCCTTTATTGCTTTCAAGATTTGTTTCAAACTATCATCATCTTTTGGCTTTGCATTAGGTTTCCCTGGCTCTCTTCTGTTTGAGACTGATGGCTGAAAATCTTCTCTCCTTCCCAACTTCCCTGATATCCTTCTATTGCTCTCTATATTAATAGCCAATTTATAAGCCTCTGTAAGATTCCTAGGATTCTTATCCCTCAAAAGATAACCCATCTTTGAATCAAAATCATTTAGGTATGTAACAAGACACACCCTATCATCCAATCTAATAACTTGCAACAATTTATGCATGGCCTTTTGAAATCTAACATTGAACTCAACAACACCCTCATTTGAATTTTTCTTGATGTTGTTGAACTCATTAAGCATGAAGCCTTCATTGGTTTTATCACCATACTGTTCATTAAAAGATTGCCTAAACTGATTACATGAACATATGCTAGCATGAGGTAAATTTCTAAACCAATCTTTGGCATCTTTAGTCAGAGATTGAACAAAAAGCTTCATGATCACATCATCAGGCTCAATATGGTAGTCATCTATCACATCAATGAAACTTTTCAAATTCTCTTCACAAGTAACTGCATTGCTTCTAGTGAATTTTGGGAGCTTCTTCCTAATTTCATTAGGGATGGGATTTGGATAACTAGGAATTCCAATAAAAACCAATTGCTTATGCCTCTCATGAATGGGACCTACTTGAGATGGGCCACCACCTAAAGATGTAGATGTTTGAGTATTAGAAACATTAGGAGTCTTAGGCATACTTGAAGTTGTAGCAGTATTCAACACATTAGCTCCTTGTGCTTGAGAAGTGGAAAGGGTATTAGCATGTCCAGAAGATTTCCTAAGGAAGTCAATCTTTCTCTTCATTTCCATAGTAGTGGCTTCAAGCTCTACCTTTTCTAACTCTTTGGCCAACAATTCTTGTTTTCTTTTTGCTTCTTCCAAGTAGGCCTCTAATCTTGTTGCTTGATCCATGGACTTCTTTGCATGATTTGGTTCATTTATTGAAACTCCCACAGCCTTTTGTTTACCTTTGTCCCTAGGGTTTCTTGTCTCATAGATCTTATGGACAACAGGCTGATCTTCTGCTTGTTCTATCACATGATCTTGATTCTTGGCCTCAAGATCCAACAATTGTCTCTTCAATTGCTCAGCTCTAATCATAGCATGTCTGATCTTTTCCTCTTTTTCCTTGTCTCTTTTCTATCTCAAATGGATTTGTTCTTGGACTCTCCTCTCCAACTCATAGACCTCTTCAAAAATTTCTTCTGACTCAAGGAGAGTAGTCTCAGATTCAGCATCTCCTACTTGAACCTCATGTTCATATTGGTTCAAGCCCAAATCAATAGCCTCCTCATATTCAGAGGTATTTCCTTCTTGATTTATTTGCATAGACTATATTTTTTCCTCTTGTCTAGTATCTTCTCTATGTTTCTGAGCATGAAACATATTTCTATTTCTTCTTCCTCTCTTTGTTTGACTAGGTGTAGAAGTACATGGAATACCTTCTCCCAATCTGTCCTCAAGAAGCTTATTTCTCTGAGACCTAGTACCTCTGTAACTCATCTTGTGAATGATTCCTGACTAGTACTACATCAGAGATTGTTAGAGTCACCACCCAAAATTTTGGAATTCTTCTTTAAAATATAGGCACCAATGATAACCAGCTAGTTTGTATAGTGTAGGAGCCCTAGCTCAACTAAACCCTACAACTTAGCAAAATATTTCTTACAACTCCCCAGTAGAGTCACCAGTCTGTTAGGGATTTTTCTTGTGGGTAAAACTTGGCAAGGACATTGGCTTGATTCTCAGTAAATAGATTTCCACATTTGCAAGAAAAGCCTAATTGATGAGGATTGGATAAGATCCTCCTTCTGCTTTCAGCTCCACAAGACTCAGGTAGGTATTGCCTACAAATAGGTTACTATCTTTCAAGTAAACTATGGAATGGTGGATCATGTCTTCATTGTCATGCCATTGAGTTTCATAGAGATTCTTTATAGAAGATAATCCTAAAGACAACTAAGAACAACCTATTGCAGGATATGACTAATGAAACTTCTGGTATGAAAACATGAACAATGGCATAAGGGTGATGATTCCTTCTTTTTATGAGTGAAACTCAAGGAAGGCTAACCTTTGATTCACTCTTCAAGGAATTGGCAACTATGGACTGTAAAACATCAAGGACAATCCTATTTTTTAGGTACATGAACATGAAATGAAATGGTATTGATAATGATGAATTTTGTGTTTGATAACTGAAAGGTGTTTGAGTGACAAAGATCAGATCAGTGCCTAATCGTTTGGGCAAAGAGTCTAACATAAATCAATAGAGGAATTCCTAGGAAATACAGTGATATGCCTTACAAACCACATACAATTTGGATAGAATTCCTTACAAACTATCTTCTCAATCTAGGTTTGTTACCATCAAGATCTTCCATAGATGTATTTATTCTATGAAATTGCACATAAGGATTTAATTCTACCCTTGAAAGAAACTCATGCAATAATTAAATAGCTACCTTACAACTAGTATGTTCCAAATGCCTTACAAATAGAGACATACAAGAATAAACACAAAGCAAAGAGACAATAATAGAACCAAGGTAGAAATTGTATTGTATTTCATGGAAGTGTATCAATACATACAAGTAAACTCTTTACTCAAAATCATAGGATCAACAATCTACTCTGCAAAGTTTGTATTATCAGTATTCAACCATCAAGAATATGGAGCCAAAGAATAGAATCCCTTGGATTGCCAAAAACTGGAACCAGGAACCAAAAAGATGGGAAAATCAGAAAGCTAGGAGACCCCAAAAAGTTTCAGAACCCTTACAAAATCAAAAATTCAACACTATATACCCCTGGTTAACTTGAAATCCTACACAAGTTAGGATGCAACAAGCTACGGATAACTAGGGTAAGGGTTAGGGTTTCCACCCACCAAACAATTCAAACAGATCAAAAATCAATATGCTTGAGGGAAAACCAAGCAACCCTGAACAAACAGACCCAAAATTGATCTTCATCAATGAAAATCCTCTGATTTCTACTGAAGATCATGCAAACACCATGCCTTTTCAGTCTATTTGTACACCTAAAACACACCTTGAGCTTTATTTATGTCCATTTTATGACGGTATAGGCATTCACAATCAATCATCAAACCCTCTGGACCACCCTGCAGTAGTCGGCACAACTACTTCATCAAATCCTGCTGCAAAAACCATAAATTTTGGTCCTTTCTATCGCTAAGAAACCCTCTGCAAATTTGAATTTGAATAACAATGGTCACATTCATGGTGCCAGTAGCAAATCAGCGGTCAAAATTTAAATCTAAGCTATCTTTAAATCGTGACCGTTAGATCTCTTTACTTCCTGAGTTTTATGTCCTTAACTCAACTAGATACACCAGGTTTACCTCCTGCGACCACGCAACAAGGAAAATCTTTATTCGTGCAATGAAATACTTAACTCGGGCTCAACCTTGTGACTTAGCGAACAAAGGGAAACATTTAACTTTGGTCTCTTATTTGGTGAATTGGCGACAAAAGGTTTTTGCCAGTTTGCAGAACATTTCAAGTCATTGCTAAAATACTTAGCGATCACGCGACCTTCCTTCACTGAATCACCAAACCTTTCAAAACTTTGCTAGTTTTCCTCACGAATGAGTGAACCACTTTGAACTTTTGTCGGGCCGCTAAGAATTTTGTCAGAACCTCTAAGCTCTTTGGCCCCTACCCGGGCCCAGTTTATGCCACCTGTCACCATGTTATTTTCCTCTCATGCCCGGTCATCTCTAACATAGGACCCACATTTAGGAAGCCTTTGAAATCAGATGATGGGCATGAGATCTCATGGCTCTGACACAACCCATAAGATCTTATGCCAACCATAGATTATATCCTCGTCACTGACCTTTCTGACAACAGCCCCGCCCTGTAGTATTCCTCGTCATCCTCCAGCTCAATCAATTAGAGACTGACACCTCAATGATGAATCATCATACAGTCCCACTATTTCTAGCAAACCTTAACCTTCAATCCATTTGGTGAACACGTGACCAAAGAAAACCTTGCCCATTCACAAGAACTTTGAGAGCACCACTAAATCATTTGGCTACTACGCGAACACTGTTCACCAAATCGCTAAGTCTTTAGAGCCTTTGCCAAAACATCACGCAAACTAGTGAACAAAGCATACATTTGTCGGAACCACCAAAAGATAGAGAAATTTTAATGGGCCTGCACAAGAAAATTGACAGTTGTCTAAAGTTCGCATGGCCTAACAAGATTCCATCAAATCATGAGACCACCGTCAGATGTAGAATATTACCTTGCCCTGACAACCCTCTGACAGGAAATGAAATCAATGGTGGGTGCATAATCTCAAGCCTCTGACAAATTCAATAAGAACTTACATCATTCATCGATTGACTGACAGTGTCGGGACCCTCTGACACATCTGGAAACCAGGTCCCACTGACAACTGCCAACATGTTAATACATGGACCAATAAGATGCTGCCAACTATGCTTACATGTCATTGGACCCACCTATTTGAAGTGCTATGTCATAAAGGAAGATCAACGGATGTCTCAACATTGTATAGCTTTGACAAATCCTTTGTGCTTTAACGACAACCGTTGGATTTAGATGGTGTCAGAGCCAGGCCCAGGAAAGAAATGAAAGCTGAAATCATAGGAAATATTAAACGCCGAGACTTAGGAAAATTAAAGGCCGCTGGGGGTTAGAGACTTAGGAAAAATTAAAAGGGACCCCGCCAGACATGAAAACCTAACCATTGAACAACTTAAAGGACTTTAATTAGCACATGCAGATTAGGATTTAAGTCACCCAAAAATGTAACAAGAAAATAGAACAGGGGCAAGGTAAGTTACGTTCTTTATTCAACGGCTAGATTTTTTGAAATATTACCAAGGGTTTTAGCTAGAAAATAGGGAAAAAAAATTGCAGAGACCGGAAGAAAAATGGGAGGGCCATGAAACTTTGCAGGCACCAACACCCTGCTTAACACTAATGTGTCGAAAGATCTCGATGTGGATAGATTCCAAACTAGGGTTGGTCACATGAATTCCTCACATTACCTATCTTTTTTTGAGGAAGATGACAAACCATTGAACCAACCACATAATCAACTATTTCATCTAGAGGTCCCTATTCATAAACACCATGTCAAGCGTGTCTTGATAGATGGAGGTGCTAGTTTGAACATCTGGATGTACAAATTGGTAAAACAATAGGGATTCTTAGAACATGCAATTGATCCTAGAAGAAAGATAACAATCAAAGCCTATGATGAAGAAGAAAGATCATCCAAAGGATTTTTTTTTCTACCTATCAGAGTGGGACCAATGGAGTGAGATGTCATATGTCAGGTTCTTGATTTACCACTCACATACAACATTCTTCTTGGAAGGCCATAGACACAATCAATGCAAGTTGTACCTTCTACTTACCACCAATGCATAAAATTTCCTCATAATGGAGTGGAGGTGACTATTCCAACAAACACAACATATCCTTGTAATAGTCTAAAACAAATAAAGAGCATGGTTCCACACAATAAAGAAATCTCTAATAAGACGTAGACATCTAAAGAAATGGTTTTGAGAAGCTTTGCTAAAAAGGTTAATATTCAAGAAACAAGTATGGGTGAATACAAGATAGATCCTTCTATGTCTTTGACATATCTTCCCATATCTCCTAGATCCCAAGGAATAAATTCATCAACATTTACAACATCTAATGGTAGTGCTCTAACAATTCATGAGGGAACCAGAATGATCAAAGAGTAAGTATCCCTTGTAGAAGAAAATGAATAGAAAGTTGTCTTGCAATGTCTTTATAAAGAAAATGAAGAAGATGGAAATATCAAACATGTTGAGATAACTATAAATAAATATGGAAAAGGGATATGAGATCATGAAACAAATGGGTTACAAAGGAAAAGGACCCTTGGGACAAAACAAACAAGGACTTGTGGAACCAATACATATGGATTTTAGGAATCCTAAAGATAAGACTAGATTAGGCTTTAAGGAAGAAATATCTCATCCTATGGTAGAAAGTGGTCATGTATTTGATAGATCAAGGGACTCAGATGATGAAGAGGAGGTAGAAGGAGAACCTTTTTCCTATGAAAGGTTGTTTCTCTTACAAGGAGACCCATTATCAGAAATTGGTAATGTTGCCATTATTTTCACTCTTTTCAAAGGCCTAATTACTAGATGAGCTACAAGTACCCTAGTTTGTGTTATTAGGCGATCTTGCTTAAAATTTGTTTTCATTTCATTTGCAAAGTACATGAAAGGGAAAGGAAGATTACATGTGCATATATCAATGTTAAGCATGATGTACAAGAGGGAAAGAACTGAAAAGAACATCTATCTAAGCTCACACATGTCATGAGCATATCCATTGCCAAAATTGCATAAATGAGTGCAAATATACATGAAGTAATGCATAATGAAATACAAGGGTACCAAAAATTGCCTAGTGATGAGTCTATCTCCATTGTGTTCCTGGTATGCTCCTATAATCCTGAACCTGCAGATAATAGAAGAGAAGTGGGTTAGATCCAATGGATCTAAACAATGTGTGGTATCATAGTATCTATCTACAAGCATACATACATGCACTCAACCATACACCTCTGACACAGGCCATGCTCAGGACATGTGCATAAAGGAGGCTCCAAAAATAAAATAAATACCATTGTTTTCACTAATGTGTTTGTTCCATGTGCAGATGAATGACCTTGACCTGTGATGTAGTCGATGCTAAGAAAACCTCATTTCCTTGGCAGTGGTTGCATCACAAGGCAAGAACACCCATGATCAATAGGGAAATAGCCAGAGGATGCAGTATCAGTAGGACACTCAAGAACCATTAATCCATATCAAGTGAAGCAAGGTTGAAGCACAAATTAAAAGAGCACTGATAGATTAACAAGGTATGCAATTTTCATTCTAAGGAAGGTACATTATAGCATAGGAGCTGTTTCAAATCTGCATTCAAATGTAAATTCTATGACATGAAGAGTCCTTTGAACTGTATTGAAGCTATGCTTAAGAGTGGGGATCACATGATCAAATAATGTCATCAACTGTACATTCAGTGAATGTGCATGAAAATGGGCACTGTGAGGTTCATATAACAGCAGGTGATGAGGTGATACTTCCAAGAACAAGGCACATGAATCAAGCTAATAAAAGGTCATAGGCTAGTAGGCTCAGCTCCAAGTTCAAATACCAAGTTCAATATAAAAAAATGATCCAATACTTTTTCTTTCGACCTATGGAAGAAACCAGTCAATCATGGAGATATCAGATGGTGCCACAGAGAACTATGTATGGAAAACCCATGAGCATCATGGCATGATAGGTGAATAATACATGAACATCAACAAATGAGAATGCACCATTTCGGGCCTTCAAGCACAAAGAAATGAATACTAAACAATAACATGCATCAAGAACACATCAAGCATAGTATGACATGGTGTTTCAAATACACAAATGCTTGATGCCCTAACTGTGGGTCACCAGGCCTTTGTCGAGCAGTGAAATGCAATCATAGATGCCTGAGACATTTGCAGTATAGAAGGAATAGGAACATTCATGCCATCAACACAATATAATTGAAACCATGAGTTAATCTATGCACCAGTAAATGTATACAGTCAGAGATAAAAGACCAATGATTCACGAGCCCTCATCACAGGTCACCCAAATACAAAATTAGGGAAGATATACACATTGGCACATCACAAACACACAATCATGGTGCCGAGGCATTGCTTGCGGGCTGTGAATAAATATTCACACAAAAACATAAGGATGAGCATAGTGATGGAAATGCCATGACCATGCCTAGTTCGCAATATTGCAAAAAATTAAACAAGAGTGCATCTACAACAATGATAATCACAACAAATCCAATGCCCTAGCTACAAGTGGGCTATGTATACAAATAAATAATGATCATTCATTGGTGCCCTAAGGCTCATGGACTAGCATTGATGGATAAACAATAAAACCTTAAAGTAGGGATCAAGCTAAGGCATGACTATCATCGACACCAAGCAATACAAGGTTCACAAGCAACTAAATGCTGAGAATGCAACACAGTGAACACTAGAACCATTTGTGTCATGCGCTAGCTCATAGGATTTGAAGGCTAGATCAGTAAGCATGAGCTTACACTACCAACACCCTCGTACTAGCATGAAGTAATAGTAACAAACAATGAGTTCACAAACTATCCAATATTGATCATTAGGGCATGATCAGAGGACATGTTCACGACATAGCTCACATACTGGCATGAATGTATACAGCAAGCTTGGGCTCACAGGATGTACTATGGTGAATGATAAGAAGCATCATGTCATAACAAGACTCAATCAATCATGATGGAGTATAATGTTTTAGCAATGCACGGTTTGGGGTCGAGTAGAGATTAGTGGATGCAAGCATCGAGAGCAAAAAGAAAGCAATTAGTAATCAAATTCAGTAGAGGTAACAGTAAACTACATACCGGTTAATGACAATTCCCTAGCCCACTACCCTACGCATCAATGAATAGTCATGTTTCATAAGTCAAAATAGTGCCTACAAACATCATGATGCCCTAGGGTTCACGCACCCTGAGCACAAAAATGAATACAAATTACGATGATGCCCTAGTTCTTGCAAACTATGAATACATGTAACAAGCAAATTTTCCCACCAATGATATAGTGCCCTCATCAAATAATAAAGAAGCGACATCATGACAGGGATCAAATGCAATTCATCAAATACATAGAACAATATCAGATACCCCAGCAGTGTCATGCCAGTGCCCTCAAAATCAAATAGTAAAAATGAAGAATGAATGCATAGAATGATGCCTACCTTGACAATATTATGCCATGAGAGGAAGGATGCCAAATGTTTCCTTTTGATCTCAAAGATCAAAGGAGAGTGCCAGTGTTAGGAATGGAAACTTTCCAAATTCCAGGATGAAAAAATCTAAATGCCAGCGATAGGGTTTTAACAAAATGACTATTTGATTGTTTCTCCTCTTTTGTAGGGTTGAGTTTTATTGGCCAATTTATTTTTTCTATGTATCCATGTTTTTAGCATAGGTGGATTTATTAAAATGTAAATGCTTTTAAAAATATGTTTTCCCCTTTTCTAATATTGGGTTGAGAACTATTTTTTTTTTTCAAATATTTTAAGTCCACTTTATTTGGCATAGGGGTTAGATTCTAATGTAAAAGTCATGGCTTATTATTTATTGTAATTTTGACAATGGAGTTTTTATAAGCCACTGTCAGAATCCTATTATGGTGCATGGCTTAGTGGGTAGGGTCATTCCTTTGACCATCTATTTTGGGTGCCTCACTTTTTCCACTACCCCTAAAAACTTAGGAATTGGGCATCTGAGTTAAGGAGGCATTCATGGTCCTATTTGCGGGTGATTTCCATTTTTAGGAGATGGGGGAATTTCATGCAAATTCCTTTAGTTTTCTTTTATACCTCTCACTTGTGTGATTGAGGTTTAGTTCTTCTTTCCCTCTTTCTTGGAGGTGAATGTTTGTAGCTTTGGAGAAGCAAGATGTACTTTGGCTCCCTTCAATTAAGTTTATAGAAATTGTCCTTCTTATTCCTACAGCTTTGTGAGTTATTTTGGTGGATATGATGTCATGTATTGTGATAAAAATTAGTCCTTTACTTGATATTTTGTTCATTTTGATGTTCATAAACACTGTTATTTCTTAAAGTCTCAATCTATGTGCATTCAAATGTATTTGGGTTTGTGGAAGTCATTTTCCCTTCTCATTTACATCTAGCACTTGGTTATTTCTAAGGGAAAATAAGATTAGGGAGGAGTTGTGATGCTCAAGTTATGTTCCGAATCAAATTGTGAGTTTGTTTTCAATTTGTGGATCTATCAATGTTCAGTGAATCACCTTAGTTTTAGTTTCATGCACTCTCTCTCCCTTTTCCTTCAATGTTCAGTTCAGTTTTAGGTAATTCAAGGGGAAGCCGACCCCTAATTTAGAGGTCTACTCTCTGATAGGTTACCCACAGCCTGAGAGTAGTCCCATGTTTCACGGGATTGCTGGGTTCAACACTTAGCCATATTTGGGTGCAATCCCTAGTGACAACAATTTTTGGCACACTCGGTGGGACTTTCACACTCAGTGAGTCACAAATATTTATGCAATTTATTGTTGCGTATGAGCAATGACAGTGTTTTGAAATCATACCTGGTGACTCTAATGGTGTTTTATGCAGATCAATATATAAGCTTATGAGCGGAATTCCAACCAGGCAGAGTAAGAATCCTTTTGTGTATACGAAGCTGCCATCCGTCAAAAAGAGATCTAAAGCAGCCCAAACTATTGCATCAAAATATAAAAATCCTACTCCTAGTTCTACTCCTAATCTTGCTCACATTCCTACAACCACTTCCCAAATTCAGCCAGTGCAAGTAGCACCAGTAATTCAAGCTCCCCTTAATCCTCCAATGGCTAGACAACATCCTTTTGTAGCCTTTAATCAAGGCAGCCCCTTGAATTTATAGCAACATGATGACATACCTATATCAACTTTCAAAAGCCTACCTATTTTTATAGGAGAGGATTAGACCTCAACTATTGAGCATATAAGAGATGTAGCATCCCTTTGTTCCCTTCATAATATAACCCAGGCTAATGTGGCTGTGAGGTTGTTGGCAACTTCCTCAAAGGTAAAGCATTGCAATGGTTTAGAGGCTTAGAAGTTGGTTCTATAGCTGATTGGGATGGGTTGGGTCAAGCCTTGACCAATCAATTTGAGGATAAATCAGATCACCTCTCATTAGTTGAGCATTTGACCACCATTAAAAGGTCACCACAGGAATATATGATGGATTTTAACTTTAGATTTTAGAGGACATGGAATAGAATACCAATCACAGTTAGACCTTCAAGTCAACATTCTTTTGTATACTATCTAAGAGAACTTAACAGTGATATCTCTGTTATGATCCAATCCATGGGAGGAACTAATTTACCAGTAGCATATGATCTTTCCATAAGAGCTGAAAATAGCCTAATCCAAGTAGGAAAAATAGCCCCAAGGCCCCCAATGCCTATTTTTCCCGTGCTTCATCTTGTTCCTAAAGTAATTCCAGCCTTGGCATCTAGTACACCTCTCCTAGCTCCTTCTCAACAAGTTGCTAGCCTAGTTGTGAATCAATCCCAAGAGCTGAACGAGATCAAAAAAACCTTGAAAACTATTACTAATGAGTTGGTTAGTCTAAAGAAGCAACAGTCCCAACCTTACCAACAACCCTATCAATAGCCTTATCATCAACCCTATCAAAATCATTACCAACAGAACAGGCCCTAATACCAACAAGGCCAGCAAGGCCAAGCAAGAAATTATAACCAAAAAACTAGCCAACCTTATAATCCTAACACTCCTAGTGCTTCTAGAGAGATGGTTCATGTAGCTCAGAATAACATGGCGCAAGAATATCAATGGGGCTGCCCATGCAATCAGCAACACATCCAAGGGATGTGTCCTAATGGCTATGCTCAGGCCCTCATGGTGTAGAACAATGTGATGATGCCGTAGGAGATGGTTCAAGAGCCAGAAGTTCAACAAGGTCCAGTTGCTACCCCAAATGAGTTGCAGACACCTGAGGTGGCACTGGTGAATTTTTAGAAAGAAGATTTTTGCGGGGTGAATTTTTCACCAAATGATAACCCAAACTATATCCCAGTTGCAGCCAACACAAGGTCTAAGAAGAAGGCTTTGGAGGTTGAACAAGTGGACTCTACCAGTCAGCAAGCTCCTGTTATGAATGCACAACCCAAAGCAGTTCAAGCTCCAGTCCTAAACCATCCAAAAGAGGCTAAAGAACCAGTCAAGGAAACTACACAGTTGGTGTCTACACAAACAAGAGATTGCTGCACCAAAAGAAAAGTCTAAAGTAAATTTGGGATCTTTTAACGTTGTGAAGTAGATGAAGAAGACCTCTATCAATGTGCCTTTAATGGACACCCTGGCGATCCCTGGACAAAAGGAGCTAATACCTAGTGAGTTGGCTAAGATTTCATCAAACCAAGAAGTTGTTTGAGAACAACCCAGGGTCCTAGTGGCTAAAACACCTCAAAAGGAGCAGCAAACCAAAAAATCCAACTTGTAGCCCATTGTTGCCCCACAAATTAAACCCCCCCCCCCTTCTATGTAACTCTTATTGTTGGAGACTTCTTAGTTCATAATTGTATGATAGACTCAAGAGCAAGTAGCTATGTGATTTCTAAACAGTTAGCAGATCTCCTAGGGTTGTCTTATGAGCCAATAGATAGGCCTGTTGTTATGTTGCATGGGTCATTAGTTAGCACCATGGGAGTCATTGAAGACCTGAGCCTCACTCTACATGAATGTCCCAATTTCTCCATTCCCCAAGATGTCTATGTCATAGATCTGCCTCCTCATTTTTCTATTTGTCTAAGCAAAGAGTTCACTACTAGGTTGGGAGGATATCTCTCAACTGATTGGTCTCATCTATACTTCAGAACCAGGTACGAGACTAGAGTTAGAATCAAGTCTAAAGATTTTGCAAAAAGCCATGTTGAACCCTATACCCCAAGCCCTATAAATGCCAATCTGATGTTTCATGAGCAAGATCCAAGTGATTCTGAACCTGAAACCACTGTTGAAAAGATTCCTGATATTGTCCTAGATGAGTGGGCTGAAAGAGATTTGGAGGATAACCCTTTTAGAAACATGGAGATTTCTGGTATTAGAATGTATATCATTCATGAAGAAGGTGTTGTGATTCTAGATTTGATGAAGAAGGAAGATAAGCTTTCTGGAGGTCAGAATGATGATTTGTGGTAGTTGTTTTTTGATGGTTCTAGAAGCAAAGTTGTTTTGGGAGGAGGAGTTGTCCTAATTTCTCCAGAAGGGAAAAGGTATTACTCTGCAGTTCTCTTTTCTTTCAATTGTACTAATAATACAATAGAGTATGAGGCCTTGATCCATGGTTTAGAATGGGCTAGACAAAAGGGAATCAAATGCCTAAAAGTTATAGGTGATAGTGATTTAGTGGTCAATCAAATTCGTGGCACTAATCTCACAAAGAATGATACACTTAAGATGTATAAGCATAGGGTTTGGGATTTAATAGAAGATTTTTGTGCTTTTAATTTGGTTGTTGTCCCAAGAAATCATAACAAATAGGCAGACAAGCGGGCTGCCATGAGAGCAGAATATGATATTCCAAAAGAGATCAGAAGTCCTAACTCGTAGCATGTAAAAGTTCTAGTAAGGCCATCTATACCATACAATCAAGTGAGCTGGCAATTTTTTGAAAATGATGAGCAGATTTTTAACTTTTTGATAGAAGAGGTTGAATTCTCTAAAGTTAACTAGAACAAACATGCTCACCATTATAATGACCAGATGCTACAGTTGAAAAGTAACAAGCTACCCAAGGGATTGGTCACCCTTGAATCTATTTTTAACTCTGATGATCAGCTCAGAAGAGACCAAGCCAGTATGATAGTCAAGGAAGAACACTACCAGTCTATGGAGATTCTTAAGGATAGATTCCTTAAGTTGGGAAAGGTATGCACTCAGCCAGAAAAGAAAGCCTTTGTTTCATTATGTCAAGAGTTTAGTGATGTTTTTTCATGGGAATACTATGATCTGAAAGGATTTGATCCCCACTTAGCCCAGCACACCATTGAGCTAGAACCCCATGCCAAACCAATGAGACAAAAGTAGAGACCTATCAATCCTAAGTTAGAGGTCTTGATGAAAATAGAGTTGAGGAAAATGATTGAGGCCAATATTATTTTTCCCATTAAACACACCTCTTGGGTTTCCAATCTAGTACCAGTTAGGAAGAAGAATGGTGAAATCTGGTTATGTGTGGATTTCAGAGACCTTAACAGAGCCTCACTCAAAGATCATCACCCATTGCCCTCCATGGAATAGATTTTGCAGTATGTCTCAGGGTCTGACAAATTTTCTTTGTTAGATGGATTTTCTAGTTATAACCAGGTCTTGGTTAAAGAGGAAGATCAATATAAAACAACATTTACCACCAAATGGGGCACCATGGCATATAGGAAGATGCCTTTTGGGCTATCTAACACTAGTGCTACATTTCAAAAAGCCATGGAGATGGCATTTGCTGGTTTAATGAACAAGTTCATTCTAGTTTATTTGGATGATATAACTATCTTTTCAAAAGACACTAATGATCACCTTGTTCATCTGAGATAGATCTTTGAGAGGTGCAGAGAGTTTGGAGTTTCATTGAATCCTAAGAAATGCATTTTTGTTGTCCATGAAGGCAAATTACTAGGGCACATTATTTCTAAGCAAGGGACAACCATTGATCCTGAGAGGATAAAATCCATCATGGCACTACCCCTGCCAGCTCACAAGAAAGGACAATAGAGTTTTCTTGGAAGAATCAACTTCTTAAGGAGATTCATTCCAAATGTTGCAGCTCTACTAAAGCCTATGACCCAAATGCTGAAAAAGAACTCAACCTTTCATTGGACAAATGAAGGGAAAAGGTGTTTTGAGGAAGTCAAGGAAGCAATTTCCTCTACTCCTACTCTAGTAAACCCTGAATTTTCTAAATATTTCATCCTATATGCTTTTGGAGACACCGATAGTATCTCTACCATGTTAATCCAATAGAATACTGAGAAGCAAGAATAGCTAGTAGTTTTCTATAGCCAAGGTCTAGATGGTTATGAACTTAATTACACTCCTATAGAAAAGCATGTCCTAGCAATTGTGAGGAGTTTGAAAAAATTTAGGCACTTGTTATCCAATAACACAGTGCACCTGATGGTTGCTCACCCTTGCATAAAAGATTTCCTGCTGAACAAAGACCTGAGCCACAAGAGGGCTGGTTGGGTCACCAAAGTCATGGAGTATGACATTCAGATTAAAGTGACCAAACTAATTAGAGGAAAAGGACTATGTGAAAATCTCAATGAGTGAATAATAGACCCAAACCAATAGAAGGAGGAAGTTGTTCTGATGAACTAGAATGCATAGCAGATTACAAGCTAGACAACAGAGATGAAACGTTATCTCTCAACTGGTCAATGCCCTCAAGGCCTTGAAAGGAGTAAAAGAAGGCACTTTAGACTCCAAGCTATTCCATTTATCATTATTGATGATGTTCTGTATTGGAGAGATCATAGTGGTGTCTTATTGAAATGTGTTAAAACTAGCCAAATGGATAAAATACTGGAGGAATTTCATGATGGAGGTTATGGAGGACACTTTGTAGCCAGAACCACTACTCTAAAAGTGATGAGAGCTAGATACTATTGGCCTAACCTATACAAGGATGCATTTGATTGGGTAAGCAAGTGCAAGAACTGTGCTCTATTTGCTACAAAACAAAAGTTAGCAACCCTCCCTCTTCATCCCGTCAAGGTAGAGCAACCTTTTTCAAAATGGGGATTGGATTTTATTGGACCTATCAACCCCCAATCTAGTGCTGGACACAAATGGATGCTTGCTACTACATACTATTTTACAAAGTGGATAGAGGCTGTAGCACTGAAAGAAGCAAATGAGACCTCTGTCCTAAATTTCTATCAAGACATTGTGTCTAGATTTGGTACTCTAGACTCTATCATTTTAGACAATGCTATGGCATTCTTGGGAACTAGGATCTCAGAATGGGCACTCAAGCACAATATATTTCTGAGTACCCCTTCTAACTATTATCCTCAGGGTAATGGTCAGGTAGAATCAACAAACAAGAACTTGCTGAGAATCATCAAAAGGACTATAGAAGGAAACCAGAGGGATTGGCACAACAAGTTGAAGTTGGCCTTATGGGCAGACAAAATAACACCTAAGAGGTCTACAGGTAACTCTCCCTATACACTTGTTTATGGAAAAGAAGCTAGGATTCCTTTGTCTACTGAGTTGCCTACCTTGAGTTTAATCAAGGAAATTGATCTTATGGAAGAAGATGTTATGCAAGTCAGGCTTGCTAAACTAGTTGAGCTTGAAGAAACAAGAAAACTAGCATTGGAGAACCTGGAAGCTTATCATTCTTAGATGAAGAAAAGATTTGATAAGAAAGCCACACGTAAATTTTTCAAGGAAGGGGACCTTGTCCTCAAGTGGGACGAAGCAAAGTATAAACCAGGGAGGCATAATAAATTTGATGCGATATGGAGTGGGCCTTTCATGGTGGTTGGATGCAAAGCCCACAATGCTTTTTAGCTGGCTAGTATGGATGGAGAGGAGCTGCCCATTCCAGTGAATGGGATCCACCTCAAGGTGTGCTTCTGAGGTTTTTCTATCCCCGTACATTAGTAGGTTAGAAGTTTTAGTTTTCTATATTCCCTAAGTGCCTGGCACAAGTTTTGTCCAGTCTGGTTCTTAGTTTGGTTTGAGTAGTAATAAGCTAGAGAGGTTATCTCTAATAGTTAGTGTAATACCCCAAAAATGGGCTATAGGATCATTAATCTCCTATATCGACACATTGAATGAAATCGACATCAAAGTCCTAACCTAAGGCACATCGGCACATTATCGAATCTTAATTGATTATCCTAAATTCTACATTGGGGAATATTCCTTATTCCTATTTATCCTAATTTAATGATTATTTGGCGATAAATCCTATTTATCCTAAAGTTTGATTAATTGAATATTCTGAATATTTAATTAATTAGATTTAATTCTGCCACTTAATTATTTAATTAGATTTAATTATATTTATTCCTAAATCGTATTATTTAAATTTTGACAATAAATCAAATATCCTACGAGTAATTGATTAAATTCTTATTTAATTAATTAAAGTCAATTGTCAAATTTAATAATATAGTTTTTGAATAAAAGTTTGATTTAATAATTGATTAACCCATAAATCAATTGTTTTATTTTTTAAAATCAATTAAGTTGAGGATAAATCACTTTATTTATTTAATTAATTATGCACATCCAAAAAGTAGTTGAACTTTAAATCAGAAAATCAATTCAAGTTGTTTTAAAAATAAACTCAACTCTCTTTTGAGTTGAAAGCTGATTTGCATGATTTTGTGAGTTAATCTATCTCTAAATTCTTGATAACTCAAAAATCAACCTGAGTTTATCAAGAGTGATTTATGGCTTTTTCCATGCACCTCCAAAGTCCTAGATTTCTATAAATTGAAAAAATATCAAAAGTACAAAAAAATTGAAAAAATGAAAAATACAAAAAAATGAGAAGGTGAAAACCTGGAAACAGGTGCCTTGGTAGCAAAAATAGAATCTCTGCCAAGATGGTGGAAACCAGGCAAACAGGTGCCACTTGTTTCAAAATGCTCCATCTATCAGCGCAATCTTGGTCTTTCCCAGCTTTCAGTCTTGCTTTAGTTTGTACATATCTCTTGGTTTGTTGCCACATTCCTATTTTCAATAAGTTGGTCTGTACACCAATCAGCAAAAGCGTCTATATCCTATCAATGTTCAAACTTGGGGGCAATCAAAATCATATCCTATGGCCTCCAATGTATCTTAGACGTGTCATATCTAGTCAGAGTCCTTTGAAGCTTCATCTGAGTCAATCAATCAGTCTCGTCTCCAGAAAGGATTTTGCATCTACAACAACGCAATCAACCATCAAACACAAACTGAAAACAATCTATGCTTTTTACATGCTTTTATCTCCTTGTATGCTTACTGATTCGCATTGTGATTTTTGTATATTTTGTTCCCACGAGCTCTTTGATGATGTCCTTTATAGGATTTAGAGAGTAATGATTGGGGGCATAATCTTTTCTTTGTTTTCTGCTTGTATGTGAAAATCTAACAACTTTGGAAATTCTAGATTGAAATGGTGTCCAACTATAAGAGCCTCTATCTCAAATTGGATGGCCATGCGTACCTTGACCATTGATACTCGGCAAGAAAGTTTGATCTAACTATTGTATTTTTTGAGTGAGTTCTTTCTCCTATTGTGAAATGCAATCTTACCTAAGGATGTGAATGATAAAGGGTCACTATAGGTAATTCACATTAGATTTAGAATGATCTCTTGACTGTTTGATATGTTTGTAATGCAAGGCATATGCTGGTCATCACAATGTTTATATTTTGATGCTTATACAAATTGTTATATCAAAATGGACATGATATTCAGGTCATCCTGACATTTGTGCCTTGGTGCTTATATCTAATCCGACATTCCAAAAACAAAATAAATATTCATATATCCATGGTTTCATAATCAGTGGGTGTTGTATTGATCCTTGCGTATACAAATCAATATTCATATGTCTATAGTTTCATAACTAGTGGGCATTGTATTGATTTATCTAATTACCTCAAAATTCAATGATGAAATCGACCAACACATTATCAGTGACTAGGTCCTAGGTCTTAGATTGCATTTTACTTTACATGTTTCTTTGCATTTTGCATGTTTGCATGCTCTCAAAAATGGCTACATAAAATTCAACGCTTAAATGATTCTTCTATCACCTCTTCAAATCTCAAAAGAGCTGACACTTAACTCGAAGGTCTCTTCATGGAATCACAAGCAGTTATCCTCCTGGGTTAAACATCCTTTTGACATAAGACTGAGTACTTGTCTTCATCAATTCCTACAAAACATATCATGTGTATCATTGCATTCACATTTCATATCATAACCATCTATTGCATTACAATACATCCATGTGCATAAGCATAAATCATACATACATCTTTTCATAATCAAAATACATTTGCATTACATCCATACATATGAAAGAAATCATTGCATTGCATCAATCCATACATTCATTATACACTACTCATAGTATAAACATCACATGATATCATCATAAATCAAAACATGACAAGTACAAATGAAGTCATAACCAAAATATCAATCTCATATATATATCAAAAATCTCAAACTAGTCAGGGGTGCACTACTGGCACAGTATACAAAAGAATGAGCTCATATGAGCCATCAAAGTCCAAACAGTATGAGCATCAAGAGATCAAAAATATCAGAACAAACAGACAGATCAGCTGTCAGCCTGATCCTCTACATCTGGTGGAGGTGGAGGTGGTGCATCCAATACTACCTCTGCTCTAGGTTCTCTAGCTCCCTCTAATGCCAAAATATACTGAGAGTACGTAGGGACTCTCTATGTAGCAAGAACAATAGAGTAATATGTGGACACATAGTAAGCTATCTGTGTGGTTTGATGAATCACCTCTTCCTATAATCTCTGCACCTCTGCATGAATCTCAGTGCACTGTCTATTTGCCTCTAAATATCTCTCCTCCCATCGAGCACTATGAACCTTTAGGTCCCTGACCTGTAACCTGAGCTGTCTGATAGTCTCCTGTGGAGTAAGAGGAATAGTAGGATCAGTGTCGGCTGCTGGCATCTTAGTATCTAGGGTAGTTTGCTTTGTGGTCTCTACTCTCTGCACCTTATGGCATCTAACCTCTACACCCAGATCAAACCTAGTATCCTCCTATATCAGATCAGTACCACCACCCACAACTTGCTCTACTAAAGTACCTCCTTGGCTGAACCAACACTCCCTAAAGTACCACCCTCTCCCCTAGTCCATCTCTGAGAACTTGTAGATCTACCTACTGTGGAACTAGTGGGATGAGGGGGCCTCATCTATCCTAATGGTCTCTGTAGAGGAGCCATTTCTCTCAGTCTTAGAGGTATGGGGTGTACAATAGGAACCTATGTCAGTCTCAAACCCTATCCCATCGGTGCTCTGATAACATCCATAGCCTCCTCCATAGAGGGTATCAGCTCTGTAGGATCTGAGAACCTATGGGTAAGATGGTCAGCAAGCTAGGAAATGAATCCATCTGTCACTCCTGCATCCACAACCTATGGTCTATACTCCCAATCTCTACTAATGATAGCACTATACTTCTATGAACACAAAGCATAAGAGAGCCTCATGGTCCATCCAAGTCCAAGCTTATGAGCTATCTGAGCATAAGTGGCATAATCCTCTAGTGCATCCTGCACTCGTCCATACTACTACCACACCCTGGTGATAATGAATCTCTCTAAAGAGGAGGATGACCTCCTGATCAGCACATGACTCTGAAAGAAGAAACTAAACTACTCACGTGTAGTAGGCCAAGGCTCAATATCTAAATATGGCCTCCATCACACAAAAGTCATATCATCAAGGCATCACCTCCAATACTCTACATGGCCCATCTATCCTTGTATGACGTATCTAGCATATATGTATATCACAGGCTCCTGTGGTTGCCTCTGCGAGGTACATACTAGTCTCAAAAGTGGGATATGCTCCCATGCCTAGATCTATAATACTAAAGCTCCAGCTGCAAAAGAATTGCTCTCCTGATACACTACCTCGTGCATCTCAGAGAACATATGGGCCAAAAGACATTGACCCCAAGCCAACTCAGAGGGAGTCACCATTAGATGTGCAACCATTAGGGCCTAGCCCATCAATAGACCATTTTGCTGAAGGTCAGACATGATAATCACTCCTATCATCCTAGCAATAATACACTCTAGCCAATGCATCTGTCCATAATGTTGTACTAAGGTCTCCCAGGAAATAGAGGCAGTCATTTGGGTATCATCTCCAAAGAGACATCTGAATGCTAATAGACCTGAGTTCCCCAAACTCACATACTCTGGACATCGTCCTGCATGGAATGGAATGTGCAATATCCAGTACACATCCTCTGGGGTCACAATAATCTCCCTAGTCGGTAAATGGAAGGTCTGCGTCTCTGAATGAAATTGCTCTATCAAAGCAATCAAAATTCCATGATTTACCCTAATCTTGGGTAAATGTATGAGATACTCAAAGCCACAAGATGCAAGGTGTACCCTCATCAGGTCAGGTAGTGATACACACAGCCTCTGAGTGGCTGGATGTGAGATACGTACATGAACATCTAGATATATGACCTACACAGCATAGAAACAAGGAAGTCTATCAATACTTTGGTTATAGAATAGGTTACAAGGGAAAGAATTGAGCAGTTCAGTATTTCAAAAGGTAGGTTAAAAGGTCAGCAATCAGGCTAAGAGATCTGAAAAATAAAAAATTTGACCTAACATTGAGTTTTTGGCTCATTGTTTTTCATATGACACTTCACACTGGCATGGAAAGTCATACGAGTTTCAGCATCATACCATACGACAAAGCATAGTGATACGACAATGAATACCTCCTCGTATGAGTTATGAGGGACCCGACGAAACGTCGTACGACTCTTGGGTCCCTCTGATATGAGTCTTGGGGGTTAATGAAATAACAACCTATCTACAGTTCAAAAGTTGTACGGGTCTCACTGGAGGGTCGTACGAGTTTCCATGCATTCAAAAATTCAAAATTTAAAAAGCATACCAACAATGCTAAAAAGGCTATAAATCATGGAAAAATTGACTTTTCAGAGAAGCAAAGAGGTCCACCTACCAGATGTCAGTACTACCGAGGTCTCTGGTGTCTCCGGTTGTGCTCAAATTGATGCGAACTCACACGTATCTTTGGTTCTACTATTTTCTCGCTCAGAGGGCTCCACAAGATTTCTAAAGTCAAAAGGTTGAAATGAATTGAAAATGACCCTTCCAGTCTTTATATAGCTTTTGACCTAATTTTCAAAAGTACTCCATTTTTCATGAAAATTGCACCCCTGGCTAATTTCAACGTTCTAAACCCATTTTCGGGATCAAAATCAAAATTTGAGATCATTTACTATGTCAAAATCATGATTTAAAATTTTTAGACCTAAGATGATCTACTGCTTGCATAATCGACCTTCAATCATCACAAAAATCTAGTATTCAACTTGACTGATTATCTTACATCAAACTATCAAAATTTCAACTCGGTCAACTATGGTCAACTCATGGTTTCACCTGGTCAAACTTGGTCTTCTGGACCTCCAAACGATGCAGAATGTGTTCTTGAATGTGTTTAACCACTTCTCAAATCAATTAACATGCTTCTAAACTATAAACACTGACTTTTCTTGTCAGATTTTGATTTTCATCCTGAAGGGGGCATGGTATTGCACATCATTCAAAGTCTGTAATCTAAATTTGTAATCAATATCTTTCTCTTAGTGATCAAGACAACAACCACGTCTAGTTGTTGATTCATCAAAAAGACCTCATCGCTTGGGGCAAATCAATCATCACTTGGGGCATATCAGATTCATCGAGATCCATATCAATCTGGTATTCTCTTAATCTTGTAAACTGTATCAGTTTTTCATAACCATCGGTTCATTAGTGTTATTTCCTTGGTTCTTCATAACTGAAGGGTTCAAATGTGATACCAATGTGATTCTTATTGACAATCACGTCTGGAATCAGTCACTCACTTCTTTGCAATCATAAGGTTCAGAACTAGGTGTTTTGACACTTTTTTGCAATCATCGATTCATTGTTGTTATAGTTAACATTATCTTTGGTCATTCAGGACCTAATATCTTCATATCAATCTCATATCATAATTTTTGTTTCATATCAATTTCAATTTCAAACATCAGTTTCAACATCATACATAGAATGTCTTTGAACCACTGTGCTTCGCACAATGATTCAAAGAGGGGAAAAATGTAATACCCCAAAAATGGGCTATAGGTTCATTAATCTCCTATATTGACACATCGAATGAAATCGACATCAAAGTCCTAACCTAAGGCACATCGGCACATTATCAAATCTTAATTGATTATCCTAAATTATGCATTGGGGAATATTCCTTATTCCTATATGTCCTAATTTAATGATTATTTGGTGATAAATCCTATTTATCCTAAAGTTTGATTAATTGAATATTCTGAATATTTAATTAATTAGATTTAATACTGCCACTTAATTATTTAATTGGATTTAATTATATTTATTCCTAAATTGTATTATTTAAATTTTGACAATAAATCAAATATCCTATGACTAATTGATTAAATTCTTATTTAATTAATTAAAGTCAATTGTCAAATTTAATAATATAGTTTTTGAATAAAAGTTTGATTTAATAATTGATTAACCCATAAATCAATTGTTTTATTTTTTAAAATCAATTAAGTTGAGGATAAATCACTTTATTTACTTAATTAATTCATAATTAATTATGCACATCCAAAAAGCAGTTGAACTTTAAATCAAAAAATCAATTCAAGTTGTTTTAAAAATAAACTCAACTCTCTTTTGAGTTGAAAGCTAATCTCAACTTCTGATTCAAATCAAAAAGCTAATTTGTATGATTTTGTGAGTTAATCTATCTCTAAATTCTTGATAACTCAAAAATCAACCTAAGTTTATCAAGAGTGATTTATGGCTCTTTCCATGCACCTCCAAAGTCTTGGATTTCTATAAATTAAGGCCTCAGCTCTTCATTTTGGATCCATCCACGAATTGCATCCTCACATTGGTGAATTGGTGGTCGAAGAATCAATCTTTGTGAATCAAAGCTGTTGTGAGATTTTCATTATTTTTAAGCATTCATATCATTTAGCATATCATTATTTAGATTAATTGCATGATATCATTTTCTCATATAGAATAGATTCATATCAGTTTATCTAATCTTATTGCATAGAAAATCCAAAAATATAGATTAATTTGCATTCATCTCATATCTAGATTTTGCATTCAAATCTAGATTTTGCATTCAAATCCTTCATTTAGGTGTCGTCAAGGTCACTAATCTCGGTCCAATATGAGAATATCATACTCACACCTACTAGAAGGCAATAAATCACCTAGTTAGATTAGTTTCCATTTCACTACATGATTTTGATTTTAGCTAACCTCTAATGTTTTACTGAAGTGTTGTGTATACAGCTAGGTACAAAATTCACACACACAGTTAGCAATTTTTGTCAGCAAGAAGGAGGTTGTTTTGTTTGGGAGCCAAGTTCAAATTTAAGGTTACAGGACTCTATGCCCACTGGATGAAAGGCAACTGGTTAAGGATGCTTAGCAGGCAAGCACTCATTAGATTTTGCTAGAATGTTGCCATTATTTTCACTCTTTTTGGAGGCCTAATTACTAGATGAGCTACAAGTACCCTAGTTTGTGTTATTAGGTGATCTTGCTTAATATTTGTGTTCATTTCCTTTGCAAAGTACATGAAAGGGAAAGGAAATGAACTACATCTAAGATTACATGTGCATATATCAATGTTAAGCATGATGTACAAGAGGGAAATAACTAAAAAGAACATATATCTGAGCTCACACATGCTGTGAGCATAGCCATTGCCAAAATTGCATAAATGAGTGAAAATATACATGAAATAATGCAGAATGAAATACAGGGGTACTAGACATTTCCTGGTGATGAGTCTATCTCCACTATGTTCCCAGTATGCTCCTCTGATCCTGAACCTGCAGATAAGAGAAGAGAAGTGGGTTAGATCCAACAGATCTAAACAATGCATGGTATCACAGTATCTATCTACAAGCATGCATACATGCACTCAGCCATACACCTCTGACACGGGGTGTGCTCAGGTTATGTGCATAAAGGAGGCTCCGAAAATAAAAGAAATACCATTGTTTTCACTAATGTGTTTGTTCCATGTGCAGATGAACAACCTTGACCTGTGATGTAGTCGATGCTAGGAAAACCTCATTTCCTTGGCAGTGGCTACATCATAGGGCAAGAACACCCATGATCAATAGGGAAATAGCTAGAGGATGCAGTATCAGTAAGACACTCAAGAACGATTAATCCATATCAAGTGAAGCATGGTTGAAGCACAGATTAATAGAGCACTGATAGATTAACAAGGTACACAATTTTCATTCTAAGGAAGGTACATTATAGCATAGGTGCTATTTCAAATCTGCATTCAAATGTAAATGCTATGACATGAAGAGTCCTTTGAATCGTATTGAAGATATTCTTAAGAGTGGGGATCACATGATCAAATAAAGTCATCAACTGTACATTCAGTGAATGGGCATGAAAATGGGCACTGTGAGGTTCATATAACAGTAGGTGATGAGGTGATACTTCCAAGAAGAAGGCACATGAATCAAGCTAATAGAAGGTCATAGGCCAAGAGGCTTGGCTCCAAGTTCAAATAGTAGTTTCAATATAAAAAAATGATCCAATACTTTTTCTTTCAGCCTATGGAAGAAACCAGTCAAGCATGGAGATATCAAATGGCACCATAGAGGTTATGTATGGAAAACCCATGAGCATCATGGCATGATAGGTGAATAATACATGAACATCAACAAATGAGAATGCGCTAGTTCAGGCCTTCAAGTACAGAGAAATGAATACTAAACAATAGTAGGCATCAACAATACATCAAGCACCGTATGACATGGTGTTTCAAATACACAAATGCTTGATGCCCTAACCGTGGGTCACCAAGCCTTTGTTGAGCAATGAAATGCAATCATGGATGCCTGAGACATTTGCAGTATAGAAGGAATAGGAACATTCATGCCATCAACACAATATAAGTGAAACCATGAGTTAATCTATGCACCAGTAAATGTATACAGTAAGAGATAGAAGACCAATGATTCACGGGCCCTCATCACAAGTTACCCAAATAAAAAATCAGGGAAGATATACACATCAGCACATCACAAACACATAATCATGGTGCCTAGGCATTTCTTGCAAGCTGTGAATAAATATTCACACAACAACATAAGGATGAGCACAGCGATGGAAACACCGTGACCATGCCTAGCCCGCAGTATTGCAAAAAATTAAACAAGAGTGCATCTACAACAATGATAATAATAGAAAATCCAATGCCCTAGCTACAAGTGGGCTATGTATACAAATAAATAGTGATCATTCATTGGTGCCCTAAGGCTCATGGACTGGCATCGATGGATAAACAATAAAACCCAAAAGTAGGGATCGAGCTAAGGCACAGCTATCATCGACACCAAGCAATACAAGGTTCACGAGAAACTAAATGCTGAGAATGCAACACAGTGAACACTAGAACCATTTGTGTCATGCCCTAGCTCATAGAATTTGAAGGCTAGATCAGTAAGCATGAGGTTACACTACCAGTGCCCTCATACTAGCATGAAGTAACAATAACAAACAATGAGTTCACAAACTATCCAATATTGATCATTACGACATGATCAGAGGACATGTTCACGACATAGCTCACATACTGGCTTGAATGTATACAACAAGCTTGGGCACGTAGGATGTACCTTGGTGAAGGATAAGAAGCATCATGTCATAACAAGACTCAAGCCATCATGATGGAGTACAATGTTTCAGCAATGCACGGTTTGGGGTCGAGTAGAGATTAGTGGATGCAAGCATCGAGAGTAAAAAGAAAGCAATCAGTAATCAAATTCAATAGAGGTAATAGTAAAATACATGCCGGTTAATGAACATGCCCTAGCCCACTCCCTTGCACATCAATGAATAGTCATGTTTCATAAATTGAAATAGTGCCTACAAACATCATGATGCCCTAGGGTTCGCGTGCCCTGAGCACAAAAAAGAATACAAAATACGATGATGCCCTATTTCTTGCAAACTATGAATACATGTACCAAGAAAATTTTCCCAACAATGATACCATGCCCTCATCAAATAATGAAGAAGCAAAATCATGACAGGGATCAAATGCAATTCATCAAATACATAGAACAATATTAGATACCCAAGCAGTGTTATGTCGGTGCCCTCAAAATCAAATAGTGAAAATGAAGAATGAATGCACAGAATGATGTCTACCTTGATAGTATTATGCCACGAGAGGAAGGATGCCAGATGTTTCCTTTTGAACTTGAAGATCAAAGGAGAGTGCCAGTGTTAGGAATGGAAACTTGCCAAATGTCGGGATGAGAAAATCTAAATGCCAGCGGCAGGGTTTTAACAAAATGACTATTTGATTGTTTATCCCCTTTTGTAGGGTTGAGTTTTATTGGCCAATTTATTTTTTCTATGTATCCATGTTTTTAGCATAGCTAGATTTATTAAAATGTAAATCCTTTTAAAAATATGTTTTCCCCTTTTCTAATATTGGGTTGAGAATTGTTTTTTTTTATAAAGTATTTTAAGTCCAGTTTATTTGGCATAGGGGTTAGATTCTAATGTAAAAGTCATGGCTTATTATTTATTGTAATTCTAACAATGGATTTTTCATAAGCCACTGTCAGAATCCTATTATGGTGCATGGCTTAGTGGGTAGGGTCATTCCTTTGACCATCTATTTTGGGCACCCGACTTTTTCCGCTACCCCTAAAAACTTGAGAACTGGGCATTCGAGTTAAGGAGGAATTCATGGGCCTATTTGCGGGTGATTTCCATTTTTAGGAGATGGGGGAATTTCATGCAGATTCCTTTGGTTTTATTTTATACCTCTCACTTGTGTGATTGAGGTTTAGTTCTTCTTTCCCTCTTTCTTGGAGGTGAATGTTTGTAGCTCTGGAGAAGCAAGTTGTACTTTGGCTCCCTTCAATTAAGTTTATAGCAATTGTCCTTCTTATTCCTACAGCTTTGTGAGTTATTTTGGTGGATTTGATGTCATGTATTGTGATAAAAATTAGTCCTTTACTTGATATTTTGTTCATTTTGATGTTCACAAACACTGTTATTTCTTAAAGTCTCAATCTGTGTGCATTCGAATGTATTTGGGTTTGTGGAAGTCATTTTCCCTTCTCATTTACAACTAGCACCTGGTTATTTCTAAGGGAAAAATAAGATTAGGGAGGAGTTGTGATGCTTAGGTTATGTTCTAAATCAAATTGTGTGTTTGTTTTTAGTTTGTGGATCTATCAATGTTCGGTGAATCACCCTAGTTTTAGTTTTAGTTTCATGCACTCTCTCTCCCTTTTCCTTCAAAGTTTAGTTTAGTTTCAGGTGATTCAAGGGGAAGCTAACCCATAATTCAGAGGTCTACTCTCTAATAGGTTACCCACAGCCTGAGATTAGTCCCATGTTTCATAGGATTGCTAGGTTCAACACTTAGCCATACTCGGGTGCAATCCCTAGTGACAATAGGTACAAATCTTGAACAAGAATCAGAAGAAAGACAAGTAGAAGAACTTGAAGAAGAACAAGAACAAGAGCTTCCTATTTTTGACATAGCTCACTTTGATGAAGAACCAGAGATGATAACTTCACAAGAACCATTGAAAGAAGAAGATAACAATGCCAATGAAGAAGATGAAGTGTCGATGACTATTTCCCATTTCTTGGGGGTTTTAGATGATAGTTAGGTAGACTCACACAAATATGAATGGGATACTCTTTCTAATGGTACTATGGATATAGAATTGGATGTGATACATAAATTTTCTCCTAGATTCTTGATTGAAGAAGGAGAGAGTTCTAATTTTAGATCACTAGAGTTAGATTTGCATAACATTAACATGAACTTTAATAATAACGAAAATGACTCTAATAATCAAACACTTATTTAGAAGAAAACTTAATGGAAAACATCTTGAAATTTAATAACATTGATAATAGTGTGGTGATATCTCTTGAACCTACTAAATCCTTGTCCTTATTACATCCTTAATTGATAGATTGGAATGAGCCCATGTCCACAAGCCTTTTGTCTTTTGAAAATGACTATTCCCTAGCCTATTATCTTAATGCTTGTGAACCCTTCCTTTCTTCCACTAGTGTAAAGAGAAAAACCATGACTAAGGAGGATATCAAGTTTCTCAATCTCAAAATGAAAAATAAAAAGAACAAGAGATTTGATGGTGAAAATAACCTAGTGGCAGTGTCAAATCCTAAAAGAGAAAAAGAAAAAGATGTATCTGATGGTGAAAACCTCCTAGAGGCACCAAAGGATGGGATTATTGATATCCTCCTAGATCACTTTCATGAAAGATCATCAGTTTTGATTGAACCTACACAACCCATTAATTTGGGAACAACAGAAGCTCCTTAGCTAGTCCACATTGCTCAGTCATTGACAAAAGAGGAAAAGATCCAATTCACCAATTTCTTCAAAGAAAAGAAGATCAATTTTTCTTGGTCTTATTTAGACATGCCTGGATTGGATACAAATTTGATAATGCATCATTTGTCCATTTCTCCTGATGTGAAACTAGTAAAGAAAAAACTAAGAAAAATGAACCCACATGTGGCATTGCTAGTAAAGGCAAAATTGGAAAAACTATTGAAAGTTGGATTCATTAGGGTCATTGATTATGCAGAATATATTTCAAACATAGTTCCTATTTCTAAGGTGGACAAATCCATAAGAGTTTTCATAGACTTTAGGGATTTAAACAAGGCTTGTCCAAAGGATGACTTTCCACTTCCCAACATAGACATGATTGTAAATTTGATGGTAGGCTATGAGATGTACTATTAATGGATGGATTTTCTGGATATAATCAAATCAAAATTGCTCCTAAAGATCAAGAAAAGAATGCATTCACATGCGTATGGGGAACATACTGTTAGAATGTGATGCCATTTGGTCTCAAAAAAATAGGTGGAACTTATCAAAGAGAAATGACCACAATATTCTATGACATGATACATAGAAACATGAAATACTATGTAGATGATACATTGGCAAAGTAAAAAACAAGGACTAAACATATAGAAGATCTAAGGAAAATCTTTGATAGAATGGAACATTTTCAATTAAGACTTAATCCTAAGAAGTGCACATTCGGTGTGTCATCTGGAAAATTATTAGGATTCATAGTCTCAACAAAAGGAATTGAGGTGGACCCAACAAAGGTGAAATCTATTCTTGAAATGCAACCACCTAGAAATATTAGTCAAATGAGGATGTTGCAAGGAAAGCTACAATCCATAAGTAGATTTATATCTTAGTTGGCGGATAAGACACAACCTTTCACAAAGTTGATGCATAAGGGAACTACATTCACTTGGGATGAGCAATGTGAAGAAAATTTTGCCCAAGTCAAGAAATATGTAATGAATACATCAATCCTAATGGCACCAATCTATGGAAAACCCCTATTTCTATACATATCAGTGACAACTACATCATTAGGAGTATTGCTTGTGCAAGAAGATGAAGCTAAGAAAGAAAGAGCTATATACTATATCAGTAGAACTTTGGTCACATATGAGTTGAACTATTCAATGATTGAGAAAGCATGCTTAGCAGTGGTATTTTCATCCCAAAAGCTTAGGCATTACATGTTGGCACACAAGGTGAAGCTAGTCGCTAAGATTGATCCACTTAAATATCTATCGAGTAAGGCAATGCTAACAGGAAGACTAGAAAAGTGGGTCCTAATTCTAAGTGAATTTGACATTGAATATGTTGATAGAAAATCCATTAAAGGAAAAGTGATTGTTGATCAACTTGTAGAAAAACCATTAACAGATGACAAGCCATTACATCTGGAGTTCCCAGATGAATCTATTATGCACTTGACAAAGCACCCCTGGAAAATGTATTTTGATGCCTCCTTCACACAACAAGGATCAAGAGTTGGATGCTTATTCATTACACCACAACAATATAAGATCCAGAAAGCATATAAGATGATCTTTCCATGTACAAACAACATAGTAGAGTATGAAGCTCTTGTAAATGGAATCAAACTTTCAATAGAATGGAAAATTGTTGAATTAGACATCTATGGAGATTCACAACTCATTATCAATTAGGTGAATGGTGACTATTAGACAAAAGATGATAAGCTCATGCCTTACAAAAGAATGGTGGATTACTTGAAGAAATACTTTGTCTTCATCACATTCGAGAAAATTCCAAGATCAGAGAATAGAGAAGTTGATGCAATGGCTACTTTAGCATCCATGTTACAACTTGAAGAACATCAATTTCACGATGATTTCTTGGTGGAAGAACTCCCATTTCCTACCTATGACTCACCTGAATTCCAAATTGTTTGTGCCCTTGAAACCTAAGTTTTATCCAAATACGCCCATATCTATTCTTACCTAAAATATCAAATAATCCCTAAAGGCTATTCCAGAAATGAAAAGAGATCCCTTATAAGAGTGACATTGCATTATATAATCATTGCTAATGACTTGTATAGATGTAGTCTAGATGGTATGCTTCTTACATGTTTAGAAAATAAAGATTCTAATCGTGCATTAAAGGAAGTTTGTGAAGGTGTGTGTGGGTCACACTCGAATGGTTTTTCATTAGCCAAGAAAATCTTAAGATCTATGGTAACCTAATACATGCTCCAGCTAGGGAGCTAATTCCTTTCATAACACATTGGCCATTTCAGCAATGGGCCTTTGATTTAGTTGGTCAAATTTACCCAAATTCATCAAATGGACACAAATACATCATTACTACAATTGAGTATTTCACAAAATGGGTGGAAGTTTTCCTACCATCTAATGCAACTGGAAAACAAATTTCAATGTTTATCTTGATCAACTATATTATCTACAGATATGGAATACCCTCGTCGATTGTGACTAACAATGGGGGTTAATTTAGAAACAAAGACATAGATGAGTTATGTCTTCAATTCAAAATCACTTAGCACTATTCCTCAATCTATTACCCTCAAGGTAATGAACAGGCTGAAGCATCAAACAAAACTATTTTGAAAATATTGCATAGGACAGTAAACAAATCATAAAAGGATTGGAATTTATAAATTAATCCAGCATTATGGGCTTACATAACCAACATTAGAACACCAACTGGTGCAAATCCTTTTGCACTAGTTTATGGATCAGAGGTACTTACTAGTTGAAGTACAGATTACATCACTGAGGGTATCATTAAAAAATCTAGTCACTGATGAGGACTATAGAATCTCTAGACTGCAAGAACTAGAATTGGTAGATGAGCGCAGACAACAGGTGTTTGACCATCTTAAAGCTTATCAAAAGAGAATGTCAAGAGGATATAACAAGAAGGTAAAACCAATAATTTTTCAGGTAGGAGATCTAGTTCTGAGATAAAATCCTAAAAATCAACAAAATCAAGAACAAAAGGGAAAATTTGAACCCAACTGGATGGGTCCCTTTGTCATCATAGCAACATTTGGATCAGGAGCCTATCAATTGGCTATGCTTTAAGGAGATTTTTTACTAGATCCAATTAGTACTCTACATTTGAAGAGGTTTTATGCTTGACATTCTTGAGGTAGCTTCTGTATAGTGAAAAGAGTCCTAAAAAAAGTACAAAAAAATCAGAAAAAAGTTCCCGAAGAAAAGAAAAAACAACAAATATGGATCCTAAAAAAAACTTAAAAACAATGGAAAAAGTCCTTAAAAAAATGACCATCTCGGTGAAAACCTAGCAAATAGGTACCTTGGTGAGTCCGAAAAAAATAGAAAAGAGAAAAAGTATTAAAAAAATGGAAAAGAGAAAAAGTGTCTTGGTGAAAACCTGGTAAACAAGCGCCATGATAGAAAAAATAGAAAAAGTTTGGCCAAGTGCTGAAAACTTGGTAAATAGACCCTAATTGTAATCAACACTCTATCTATCTATTAAGACAACACTTGCACATTTGGTTGATGTAAATCTGACGCAAGGAAGGATGGGAGAGGGGCCAAAGGCACACCCTAACCAAATCCACCTTACAAAGATCACACACAGAAGCAACAACACAACAAGTGAGAGAGAGAATGCAGATAGCTTTCATATATTATCTTCAATTGATTCATACATGTCGAGCTGTAAGGCCTTCCTAGTTTAGGCTAGATATTATAATCAAGTACAGAAGTCCTCCAACATGCGAGGATCTGCCAATAATCTCTAATCTTCTATCTTATTCCTAACTTACTCCCCTAATTTTGACTCCCTAAACTCTAACCAAACAACTACATTTATACCAGAGGCTACCGAATCAAGTCGGCCTTCAGATCCACCATCAACAGAAGGAATGACCATATCTAGGTCCAAACACTTCCCAATGATAGATACCATCATTAAATCTGCAACCAAAATTAATTACACAAGCTGGCCTCAACAGAAATCCAAAACAAACAACTTGGTAAGAAAGGATAACCGAGTGCCAAACAAGCATCACCGAGTGCCAGGGAAATTCATTGAGTAGTAGGGAAATTCACCGAGTGCCAGAGAGATAACTGACCAACACCGATAAACAAAGGAAATCGAGAAACACCAAACCAACTCGGTCAAAGCATGAACTGAGCAACACAAAAAACTTCAAACATGTTTTTGGTGACACATGATTGCCAAGGACCTGAGATGCTCTTGCATCAGACACCTGGGGTTATTTGAAATGATTCTTAGAATCATGCAATAGGTATGATCTGAGTTGCATCCAACTTAGATTGTGAAATCCATGCACTATCTTTAATTGATCTATTCTTCCACTTTACCAGATATTCCATATACTATTTTCCTCTTGTACTTCTACCAATTCTTTTCTCCAAACTCTGCTCAACTTCTTCTATCTGTTTCTTAGGCTAATCATTCGGTACTATCATTTCCTCATCCGGATCATGGTACTCATATAAATCAGAAATGTTGAAAATAGGTGATATATCCATGTCATCAGGTAACTCAATCTCATAAGCATTTCCACTGTCAAATTTCTTCAAAATCTTACAAGGTCCAAACTTCTTCATTTTTAGCTTCCCATATGTTCCAACAAGAAATCTGCCTTTCTTCAAATGAACCATTACTTCATCACCAACTGAAAAAGTCTTATGTCTTCTTGATCTGTCAGCTCTGTCTTTGTATTTATAATTACTTTTCTCCAACTTATATTTCACATCTTCATGTACTTAGAAAATTTTACTCCTTCAGCACTTCTCTTTCTTTCATCAGTAATATCCCTCAAATCTGATATACCTCTCCGTTGTATGCCATTTACAATCTCAAAAGGTGTCTTTCCAGTACTCCTATTCACTAAATTATTGTATGAAAACTCTGCCTGTGCCAACAATGAATCCCAATTACTCGACATGTCTCCAACTAAACATCTCAAAAGATTTCCCAAACTTCTATTCATAACTTATGTTTGTCCATCAGTTTGTGGGTGAAATGTACAACTATATTTCAACTCGGTGCCAAAATTTGTCCAAAGGGTCTTCCAAAACTATCCAACAAATTTATTGTCTCAGTCAGAGATAATACTCCTCGGTAATCCATGTAATCTAACAATTTCCTTAAAGAAAAGATCTACTATATGTACTGGATCTAATGTCTTTCTACAAGGTATAAAATGTGCCATTTTAGAAAATCTATCCACAACAACAAATATAAAATCATTACCTCTTACTATCTTCAATAAGCCAAAAATAAAATCTATATTGATGTCAATCCAAGGTTTCTTAGGAACATAACTCAGTGTATACAATCTAGTATTCTGACTTACTCCTTTTGCAACTTGACAAATTCCACAACTTTTCAAAAATTTCTAACATCTTTATACAACTATGGCCAAAAGTATTTCTCCTTAAGAAATTTAAATGTCTTATCAACACCAAAATGTCCAACCAAACCACTACTATGTTTCTCTTTTATCAAATTAGTTCTCATTGGTCCTCTTGGTATACACAACTAAATACCTTTAAATAATATACCTTCCTGAATGAAATATTCTTCCCATTTAGGACTCGGTTGATCTTGAATAGGTGCTCTGTACTCTCTTGATGGCTCAAAAAAATTAGGATCAAATTCATAAGAATCTCTCATGTCATCAAAGCCAAGAACTTCAATTTTCATCTTAGTCATCAAATATCTTCTTCTACTCAATGCATCAGCAACTCGGTTAGTGACTCCACTTTTATGCTTTATCACAAATGTATAACTCTAAAAATACTCAACCCATTTCATATGTCTCTGATTCAACTTATTCTAACTACCCAAATACTGTAAAGCTTTATGATCGGTATACAATACAAATTCACTCGGTATCAAATAATGTCTCCATTTCTTTAGTGCTTGAACAATAGCATAGAATTTTTTTATCATACATAGAGTATTTCCTTTTTGCATCATTCAACTTTTCACTAAAGAAAGCAATAGGTTTACCTTCTTGACTCAACACAGCTCCAATTGCACTACCACTTGCATCACATTCCACTTGAAATACCTTATTAAAATCAGATAATGCCAAAACAGGCAATTCAACAACCTTTTGCTTCAAGGTCTCAAAACTTTTATCAGCTCCATGTGTCCACTTGAATTCTCTTTTATCTCCTCTCATAGTCTCAGTCATAGCATTACAAATTGAACTAAAATTCCTAATGAACTTTCGGTAAAAAAATTGCCAAACCATGAAATGATCTTACCTCACTAGCATTCTTAGGTGTAGGCCAATTCAAAATAGCTTCAACCTTTCCAAGATCCATCTTCAAACCATCAGCTAAAATCACAAATCCCAAATACACAATCTCCTCTTTCATTAAGTAACACTTTTTCAGGTTAATCAATAACTTTTCTTCTTTCAATCTCTGCAATACTTTCTTAACATGCAACAAATGTTCTTCTCTGGTCTTACTGAATATCAAAATATCATCAAGGTACACAATCAAAAACTTACCCAAGAATTTCTTCAAAACTTCATTCATCAACCTCATAAAAGTACTTGGTGCATTAGTTAAACCAAAAGGCATAACCAACCACTCATACAAACCTTCTTTTGTCTTGAAATCACTCTTCCACTCATCACCTCCTTTGATTCTGATCTGATGATATTGAATTTTTAAATCAATTTTGGTAAAATACTTTGCTCCAATCAAACTGTCCATTATGTCATCCATTCTCGGTATAGGAAACCTATATTTCACTGTTATCTTGTTAATTGCTCTGGAATTAGTACACGTTCACCATTATCCATTCTTCTTAGGTGCTAATACATCAGGTATTGCATAAGGACTCAAACTTTCTCTGATCAAACCTTTCTGCAACAACTCTTGAATCTATCGGTTCAATTCCTAATTCTCGATAGGTGTCAACCAATGTGGTGCCTTATTCAGTAAACTAGCTCTAGGGATTAGATCCATGCAATGATCAATACTTCTCTTCAGTGGCAAACCATCATGTACATTATCAGAAATAATTTCACTGTACTCGGTGAGTAACTTAGCAATCTCCTCATGGACACTATCCTCTATTTTCTTACTCAGTTTGTTAGGAATCACAATAAAACATACATCATTCTTCTTCAAATCCTTAACAAACTTTCTTCCTTCCATCAAGCAAACTTTCATAGATGTGAAAACATTACTAACAAGTTCTTCAATCAAAGGTAACAAGGTTTGTATTCTTCCATCAGCCCAAATAGTATATTTATGCAATCTCCCATCATATATAACATGTCTATCATATTGCCAAGGTCTACCCAACAAAATATGACAACAATCCATAGGCATGATATCACATAACACCTCATCATAGTACTTTCCAATTTTCAAATTCACATAACATTGTTCACTTACCAAGAGTGTATGCTCATCTTTGATCCATGAAATCTGATAGGGCTTCAGATGTTCTAACCTTTTCAACGACAACTTTGTGACCATTTCCTCAGATGCCAGATTCTCTGAGCTACCACTGTCAATGATTACCTTCTAAACTTCATCAAAAACTCTACATCTATTCTTGAACAAACTTTTCCTTACCAGATCTTCCTTTTTACCTTCACTCCAAAGTGCTCTCCTTACCATCAAGTTATTTTCCTTCTTAGGTTCATTCGCTGACTCTTCTTGCACCAAGGCATTTCTACTACTACTGACCTTCTTGCTTGCATGTGTGCACTCAAATTATCTATGTCCTTCTTCTCCATAATTGTAACAAGCTCCTTGGAAACCACCTCTGTTATAACCACCTCAGTAGTTACTACCTCTGCCTTTAGATGAACTTTCACCTTTTCACTCAGTCTTTCCTTTATCTAGATTTTTCTTTACAGGTTCAAATCTACTATTCTCACCATAAGATCTACCTCTTCCTCTAGGGAATCTACCACCTCTACCTCTTTGTCTTTTCTCATGTTTCTTGTTCAATTTCTCTTCAGCCTTCAATGCAAATTGATAAGGCTCTTCAATGTTCTCTAATTTGACCAAACTAATTTCTTCTTGGATGGAAACTCACAAACCATTTAGGTATCTAGAAATTCTTTCCACATCATCTTCATCATGTCCAAATCTGCTATCTAATCTATAGAATTCCTCAATATATTCTTTTACCAAGCTATCTTTCTACCTCAAACTTTGCATTTGCCTAACTAGGTTAATCTGATAATCACAAGGTAAGAACTTTCCTTTTAATTTATTCACCATTTTATTCCATACCTTGATTTTATCTTTGCCTTTTCTCTTTTTGTCCAACTACAGATGTTCCCACCACAAGGATGCATGACTTTTCAACGTTGTGCTTGCAATTTTCACCTTCTTTTCCTCAGGTACATTTTCATACTCAAAGTACTTTTCCATCTCAATGATCCAATCCACCAATTCATCAGAATCCAATTTTCCACTATACTCAGGAGGATTAAAGTGTGGTGTAGACTTCAAATTTTTCAAAGCCTTCAACAATCTTTCCTCACCTTGATCCATCATCGGTGTAGGTTCTACATCAACTTGTTCTTCCTTAATTTCATCATCACTAACATCTTCAAGATGCCTTCCTCCTCTTTGGGTTGTTTCAATAGCTTCTAATATAGTAGCAATTTGTCTCAACATGTCTGCCAATCCTGGATCTGTATCTCACCTCCCACAAATGATCTTAAAATCCTCTGCAATTGTATGGCAAATCAAAATGTGCTACCCCACAATAATTCAACTAGGGTTTGACAAGAAGGAACCCTCAAACCTAGATCTAGATACCACCTCACTCTAATACCACCTAACGCAAGATAGGATGGGAGAGGGGCCAAAGGCACACCCTCACCAAATCCACCTTTTAGAGATCACACACGGAAGCAACAACACAAGTGAGAGAGAGAATGTAGATAGATTTCATATATTATCTTCAATTGATTCATACATGTTGGGTTGTAAGGCCTTCCTAGTTCAGGCCAGCTATTACAATCAAGTACATAAGTCTTCTAACATGCGAGGATCTACCAATAATCTCTAATCTTCTATCTTCTTCCTAACTTACTCCCCTAATTTTGACTCCATAAACTCTAACCAACCAACTATATTTATACTAGAGGCTATCGAATCAAGTCGGCCTTCAGATCCACCATTAACAGAAGGAATGACCAGATCTAGATCCACACACTTCCTAATGATAGATACCATCATTAAATCCATGACCAAAATTAATTATAGAAGTCAGCCTCAATAGAAATCCAAAATAAACAACTCGGTAAGAAAGGATAACCGAGCACCAAACAAGCATCACCAAGCACCAGGGAAATTCACCGAGTGCTAGAGAGATAACTGACCAATACCGGTAAACAAAGGAAACTAAGCAACACCAAACCAACTCGGTCAAAGTAGGAACCGAGCAACATAGAAAACTTTAAACATTTTTTTGGTGACATAAGATTGCCAAGGACCCGAGATGCTCCTGCATCAAAATCTCAGTTTGTACATATCTTCTAGTCACTTTCGTGACATGCCAAACTCTAAGAGCCTACTATCGGAAAATCGTATCTTCCTAAGGATGGAATCTATCCACATTAAGGTCCTAGGTAAAATATTTTCCATAGGGGGAAATGATCAAAACCACGCATGTTGCTAAGTCATTGTTAGGACTTTCTACTAGGGTAATAAGTCTGCAATAAACTATGAACAAATGTATTTCTCAATACCACCTTAGTCCACAATAGACGTTAAACTATGAGAACAAAGGTATTTCTCAATGCCACCATAAATAGTATTTCTTAATACTTGGACCTAAAAGTGTTCCTAAACACTAAGTCATGATGATAAGAGTGTTTCTAAACACTAAATAGGTAAACCACTTATTGATGAAGGATAAATCAAAAATTGATAATAATTGCTATGTGTGTGTTTGCAAAATTAATCAACAATGTTCCTAAAGACTATAATCACAATTTTCTATTTTAAATTAAATACGTTGATTATTTTAAAGGAATAATGAACTTTTCTTATTATCAATTTTTTATTATTATGTTTCCTTGAGTGACTTGATGATGTCTAAAATGGACTAGAGGAACAAGGACTGGGGGCATAACATTTTCTTTGTCTTTTGTTTATGGTGATAAATCTGATGATCTAAGGTGATTGTAGGAAATGGGTGTCTACTTTAAGTGCCTCCATCATGATTGGAACAACAAGTATACCTCGACCTGTTTCCTAGTAAGGTACATAGTAAATCAAATTATACCCAAGGATATGAATATAAAATAAAAGGTCATTGCGGGTATATATTTACACATTATGCACCAAAAAAGAAAAGGGTTTGTATTAAACAGGAAGTAACTGACAGAACATTCTAGCCTATATGCTTTAATGTTTAGGTTATCTTTCGACATGATGAATGAGGGGGAAGTATTCATATTTTCATGATTGCTAAATCTATCAGTGAAAATTGTACTAACTTAATGAGGTCCCATTACAAATTCTCTATGATGATAATTGATCCACTTTGAATAAACAGTGACTATCTTAAGTGACTTAGTCTAGGTGCATTTCATTTGGTTTAATTGCATTAAGGTTCATTTTAGTTACATATCATATTAATTTGCATTAGGTTCATTTAGATGCATTTCATGTTTTTAGTTGCATTGAAATTCATTTTGAATTTCATTCATTGTAATATAGTTGCATTCATTTTAATTTGCATCAGTATGAATGTGTGAATTCAATTATCTAAAACATCTACTATGTGAGCTGAAAATTTTGAAAACATTAAACCATTTGCCATGTTTGACCAAGTACATCATGAAATCATAAAAAAATTAAATAAAATGACTGAGTATATAGCACTGATATTCATATTCATAAACCATTTCATATCATATAACTACCTACATAGTGCATCCATAATCATCCATACACAAATAGAAGTGAGATGTCCATACATCACATCGCATTACATCTTATACGTACCCATATGCATACATAACATAAATATTGCATAAATTCAAATAAGTTTGCATCCATACATTCGTAAGCTTTGAAAATATAAAAACATGAGAATATATCAATGAAATATATCATGATGTCATTTTATCATTATCATCTAACATAATCTAATCATAACCAAGTATGCAAATCACATTAATATCTTAAGCTTGAGACACATATCAGATATATCACATGTGAAGAAATTAGGAAACACCATATGAAGTAGCATAAATTAGATAAGATATTAGAATCATCAGAATCCAAAGCATCAATATATCATTAGGACAGATTATTAGAAACATCCATAACAGAGTATCAAAACATCAGAACAGTATATCAAAGCATGAATGAAATAGACTATCAGAATGAACAGTATCAATGTATTAGCAATAAAAAGTCCATGAGACATCATAAGTGTACATTGATAAAAAAATGGTACAAGATATAGGATGGGTCAAATGTAGTACAATATATCTCAATGATACAAAAATAGTTAGTATACAAAATCTCAAATTTGATTGGCACCCTCATCCTCTCGTGGAGGATTAGGAGGGGGCACATCTGCTCTGTCAGGGATCAATGGAGGCATAGCACCATCAGACTGCTAATATATGACTGAATACAATGGAGCTCTTTGAGGAGAAGGAACAACAACATAATATAATGCAAAATAATAAGTAGCCCTCTGTCCCTAGTGGGTGGTTGTGTGGGCGTATCTATCTCACTTTTCTCTCATCTGAGATAGTTGTGAGTCTCTCTCTGAAAGGCATGCCCTTAGTGTGGAATCCTCCAATCATAATGCATCTCTATCCCACTTGCACTGAGATAAGGGATCCCCATCACCACTTGCGGGAGGATCTCTAGGTGCCTGTTGATCTCCACCACCACCGCCTCTTGCTGCTTCTCTCTATTTTTGTGCATGTTGATCTCTATGTAGTAGAGGACCTGTGTCTCTCTAAGGAGGGGTAACCCTCAATCTTTGTTGTTGACTTTGCTAGCCCCTATCTCTACCAAAGGCCCATCACCTGCTACCATCTCCTCCACCTCCACCTCCACCTCCATCCCCTTCGTCCCCTTCACCTCCTCTATCTGCACCTCCGTGGGCACCATCTCTCCCTCTATCACATCCCATGTCCCTACCACAACCCTTGTCTCCACCTCTGGCAACTCAACCTTGACCACCACCCTCATCAGCTGGATCATAATCAAGTGCATCCTCAAGGTGAGGAGAAGCCTCATTAGGAGATATAAATCAGGGATAGGGATGCTACATATAATAAGTATGATATCCATCAGTAATCTTTGGGTGATAGTCCCAAGAAATAGGTGCAATTTGTGAAATCTTGTGTAAGGTCATCTCTTAAATCAGACAAGACCCCCACTATCCATCCTCATCTCTAATGCATGCATATATAGATGTTTCCTAAGAAACACCCTATACTCTCCCATACTTACTCGACACATGGGCAATAAAAAACCACTCTACAGTATAGCGAGTCCTACCAATCAGATATCTGCTCTGGAAAAAGTATGGCATCTGCCTGATGTAAGATGGCCATCCCTCACAATCTAAGTATGGTCACCATACCACATCAATGACATCATTGAGAATGCACCGCCACTATGCCAACTTATCCAGATGGGGCCACTAAAGCATACCAGAATACATATATATATATGGCAAGCCTACATCATGCTGCCTATCCACAATCATCTATGTGATAGGGATGTGCTCCCACCCCTAGACATGAAGAAAAAGGATCCCAACTATCATGGTATGAGAGTGCTGGTACACAATCTCATGGAGCTCCCTATACATATGAGCTACAATGCAGTTTCCCCAAGAAAATCTATGAGGAGATCATATCATATCCTCTATAACCCTAGACCAGTCACACATGAATCCATGTTGTCCTTGATCGAGCATCATAAGAACTCCAACAAGTCTAACCAAATACAAAAGAATAGGCTCATAGTTGGCCACCATGTGGTCCCAACTAATATAACGTCTCATGATAGTATCATCATGGAAAAGTCTCTAGGCGTCTGTCATCACTACTGTAGCAGTCGCCTCATACTCAACTCTAGACCCCATCATAGGAACGTGCAAGATCTGCCAGACATCCTCTGGTGTCACAGTCATCTCATCAGTAGGAAGGTGGAAGGAATTATGCTCAGAATGCCACCTCTTGGTAAGGGTATTCAATAATCCATGATTTACCTGAATGTCAGGTAAATTAGCTAGGCTCCATAAGCCACAACAAGCAACAGTACGCTGATTAGCTATAGAGAGATGCTCATGCAACTCAAGGACCTGAGTCGGTCAAGGGAATCTGAAAGAAATGACACTAAAATGTGTCTACACAACAAAAAATAGGGACAATATGTTAGCATTAGACAAAGGAAATTGACGAGAAATAACTTAAAATTTTCAAACAAACAAGAGAAATTGGCTCAAAAAATCAAGAAACTAAATGCGATCCTATTTTCCTGGATGTGATCCAAGAAACCCAGGATGTGACTCTCTAATGGGATACGAACCAGGAAATCCTAGATACGACATAATGAATTTGGGACGTGATCTGGAATCTAGATGCGACCTTGTTTAGACCAAATGCAAAGAAATTGAAAAATTGCTATGAACTTGATTGAAAAATACTGGATGCGACTCGGCATAGTGAAATCTGGAAAATATGGGATGCGATCTAGAATTCAGTAAAAAACTAGATGTGACATGAGATTTACTGCGTGTGATCCCACATACGGGATGCAATCCTAGATTATTTTAGCTATAAAATTCATAAAAAATATGGAAATTCAAATTTCAATTAAAAGGGATCGTTATTGGGTACTCACAGGTGCTACATAATGTGGAGGTCGGTCGTGTCACCTTGCCAGCTCAAAATGGTGTTTCTCCATTGGGTACACCATTTCACCTCAGAGCTCAGAAATTTACTATGGTAAAAGTGAAAATGAATAGTAAAAATAACCTTTTTGACCTATTTAAGCCTCCTGGGGACCTTAGAGCATTAAGGAACATTCATAGTAAAACATCACAGAAGCTTCATATCGAGACTGAAATTGAAATAGGTGATTTATATCACTTACATACAGTAAAAATGGAGTTACAGAGAAAAGTCAACCATTAAAGTGCAAAAGTCAACTATGGTCAAATTGTAATCAAATAGGGGCAAAATGAATAGAAATGAAATAAACATGGTAAATTAGTTCAGTAATGGTTATTACTCAGATCAATGGTCAACAAAACTCAAACTTCAGCCAAACACACTTAACGAAAGTTTCACAAAGCGTAATTAATGCACAAAAAGCTTGCTAGAAGCTGTAAAAAGTGATTCTCTCACTAATGCATCAATTTTTTACATCGGGATATTGCTTAAACACTAATCAAACTTGGTCAACTTCCTCATTTTCTTGGTCAAATAGTGTTCTGTTAACACTAAAATGATCCTAATTGCTTATTAACACTTCTTAATTATCTACGCTTGATCTAGATTCATTTTAATCGCTATAATTATTCCTAAATGCTTAAAAACATCAATTTTATCCAAATTTATTCTATTTTCGGTCCTGAGGGGGCATAATCATACTAAAATTCAATTCTTCAAATCAAATTCTTCAACACCAAGGGCATGCCAATTTTCTTCAATCAAGTTGATGATGTTAATATTTATGACATTAATCAATTGTATCGCTTCAAATCAAATTGGTTATTTGTCAGCATGTTCAGTTACTACAAATCAAATTTAACTAAAATTTCTTTTCAAATCTCTTATCAGTTTTTGTTTAATCAAGCTTGGAATCAATATGATCAATTCTTGTCCAATCAAGTTCAAAATTAATGACTTTCGAATCAAGTAGGATTTCATTCGATCAAGTTCAGAGTTCTCGAATTCGAAGTAGTTCTCTTTACTACTCTCTAAATCTATCAAAGTGGATTCACTGCTCTCTAAATCTTGACCTTCAAATTAGAGTGGTCCTTACTACTCTCTAAATCACTTGAGTTCAGAGTAGTTCTTGTTTCTCTCTATATCTCATTGAATTTGTCAGTTTCGCTGAATTATGCTTTAAATCAGATTTTCTTTCAATCCCTGTGCTCTTTGCAAAGAAATTCAAAGAGGGGCAAATGTAATCACCTAAATTGGGCTAATATAACCTAAGGCCCTATTTTCCCTAAATCAGAATAAAACCCTAATTGTGTTAATTTGATCCTTGATTATTAACATAATTCATTAAATTCAATAAAATCAATAAAATCTCTTAATTCAAGAATTTATCATCAAATAATCAAGAAAAGTCAATTTGATTATCTCTATGCCTAATTAATTAAATCAAAACCATTAAATTCATGGCTAGAGTAATTAATTAAAAGAAATGAAATGAATCCCTCTCCAAAATGACATGTCACCTTAAAGGTGACAACAAAGACACTTCAAGACAATGAGAGGTAATCACATGGATCACTCACATGGATCAATCTTTGAGGAATATCAACCACTCCTCATGGATGCATCCTAACCGTCCAAAATGTCAAGATTCTATAAAAGAGAATTTTAAAATCTTCAATTGGCTCCTAACTCTTTGATTTTGCTAATAGATAATTGAATTCATGCTTTCATATTGTGATTTCATAGCTAATTAGATAACATTTCATTTTGGATAATTGTAATGAACTCATGAATCAATGGCTAATTTGAATGAATTTAGTTGTTTCCTTACATATTTGATTAAATCTCTCATTCTAACATGCATTGTCACTATTTAGGATCACAATCTAAGAGAAATTTTAGATCCTTTCCATACTTGTGTTAGTTAGAGAGAAATAGGATGATTTCAATTGTTGCTTACTTTGATTAATTGATCTTTTTAACAATTGATGTAATATCCTATTGAAGTGTTGTGTTGCAGATTTACAGGTCAATAATTCATAGACGCAGCAGCATACCCATCCAAATTTGAAACAAAGGCACTTCATAGTATTTTTGAAAGGATTGAATATGATCCAGATCATTCATCAACCCAAGGCCAGGGATTCATTAGGAGAAACAACTGGTTTTCTTGACCTTGACATAGAGGGCATTTATCGGTGAAGGAACCATATCAAAGAAAGTATACGTGCCATCGACATCGTGAAAGGACAAATATATGGATTCACACTAGCATCCGGTTACACACTAGTTGCACTAGAAAGAAAAATATGGGTATTTGTATCTATTCAAGGTCCATCAGCAGAGGGAACACTATTTGTATCTGCATCTGTGTAGCATCAGATCATATTAATAAGCCAATGGTGGGACAAACACATACATTAGGATTTGTACCTGTGTAGGCCGTCGGAGAAGAAACAACATTTTGGGATGGATCTCCGTATCCATGGATCATAAATTTGTTCTGTCTACTATGTTTTTGGGGCCACTGAAGAAAGGTGGGTTTCACATCAGTAGGCATGCATACGTCATAGAGAGGTAATTCAATATCTAATTATGCACGGGAAAACTCCATGATAATAAATAATGTGTATTCAAATTTGTGCCAGCAGCGTATATGAGGGCATTCATAAGAAGGAATTCATTAGGATCTACACCAAGTGGCACACCTATCAGTAGGGGACAGTACTCACCAAAAATAATCACATATGAATCTGTGCTAGCAATATCTTTGATTGTCAGAAATAAGTCTGATTTGTGGTCAACTACAATAATTGGGGGACACCCCCAAATAAACCCCCAAAATATGATGGCGAGTTGACTACATTATTCCCCCACAGGGGGGAACCACCCAATCCAATGTAGGATTTCTAGGTGGGGGATCAATGGGGGCTCTCCCCCCCAACAGCTTAGCCCACACACATCTTAGGGGTGAAAGAAACCTTGGGACTTAATGAAATAAAGTATGGGCACGCACGTCTAATCACTTCCTAATGAGATGAGGGGCTTAGTCTTACCAAGAAGACAAAAATGAAAATAATTTGACTCTGTATGCACCCTAAAATGCGCCTAGACTTTGGGCCCCCATTTAGCAATTTATCAAATCCCTGAATCAATTTTTCAAAAATCAATATTTTTTAATTATATCACTTTCCTTGATCAAATCCTATTCTATCATTTATTTGATTATTTTCTATGGGCTAACCATTTATCCTAAAGTCTTTATTTATTTAAAAGGAATTTCCTCCTTTTTTATTAAATAAAAAGCCCCCACCTTTTCCTCTTATCCTAAATTGCACAAATAAAGTACTATTCTTATTTTATAAAAAGAGAAAAAGTACTTTTTGTCTTATATGGACACAAAAGTCAACTCTTATTTTCTCATTAGAGGATATTTGTGCACTTAGATTTCTCCTCTTTCAAGCTCTACCCTTGATCAAATCTTTTGCCTCTTAATCTCCATGGTCCATTCATTTTCAATTCTTTTAAAAGGAGAGCTCTCTTCTCATTTTATGATTAATTTTTTTTATGCTAACTTTATACTGCAGGATTTCTTGAAAACTTTGGAGCTCTTTTTAGAGACTATTGCATCACATCTAGCTTTCATTTTTGCTTCATAGTCTGGCTTTCTTTTATGCATCATAGCTTCATTATCATGGCATTCATAGTTTAGATTTCCTTTTATGCTATAGATTAGTTCATCTAGTTTAATTAGGAGGCTTGGTAATACTTGTTCTTTCATTTCCATAATTTAGCTTGCATACTTGCACATTCATTTTAATCTAGTTGCATTGCATTGCATTTCATTTTGATTCTTGGGGATACTGGCATTCTTTCCCTTGTCTTCACTTGAATCTCTCATTGTGTGGTTGACTAGCAAGGTCATAAGCTTAGCAGCTCTAGCTGAGAGCAATTTTAATAATCTTGCAACTCCATGCATAGAGAGATCTAGGTCAATTTCTAAAGTTTCCCATTCATGGATTCTCTTGGATATAATGACTTAGAGAAGTGCACTATTTAGTGTGTACATTTTTGGCGCCCACCGTGGGGCAGAACATCATTGTTTTGTCCTTCTTTTTTTGCATTTTCATTAATTTTTTGTCACATTTTAGCTTTAGTTTCGGGTCTCTGGTTTTTTTTCCTCAAAATATCATACGATAGTTTGCCAGTGTTGTGTGATAGTTCTCTGTATGGTAGTGCGATACTTTACCAATTAAAGTATCACGCTCTTTGAAACAAATTGTCGCACTATTCTTCTATATTCTGTCGCATGCAGGTAGTAGGAATTATCACACAGAGACATATTATCGCACCAGTATAGAGTGAAATATTGCATGACTGTTCCTCTAATAGAAATATCGCACAGACTTGGAAGTGATTATTTTTAGCTCTTTTTTTTTATCTTGCAAGTTTTGGGTTTTCTATTATCTTTTTGAAAATCTTTTTTTAATCTTGCAAGTTTCGGGTTTTCTGTTATCAAGTTTCGGGTTTTCGGGCACCCATTTTTGAGAAATTTTCACATATGGTATCAAAAATTTAAGTGTGATATATTGTTGGAAATCTCTTTCTAAGCCTAATCCAACCATGTTGGTTTCATTTTCAAATTTTGTCATTTGATCAGCTATTTTACTTGCAGATTATCTAATTTTTGATGTGCTAACCATTGTGGGGCTAACAAGTTGTGCTTGTAGGTGCTCTCATTGCTTGAAATATTTTGCCAAAAGAATGTATGTCAAAGCTTCAAATGCACAAGGGCTACTAATTGTTTTTGCAAGGCCGCCCAAAAGCATAAAAAAAACAAAAAAAAAAGTGCTTGTTATCTATTTCATTTCAAGTGTGGCATCTACTAGTTGTTTTATTTTCATAGGAACATAATATCTTATTGTAAGAATCTTTGGGTGGTAGGAGAAGTATGCTCTTCACCCTTCTGGTGAACCAAAAAATCTTGACCCATCTTTAGATTTTGAAAGCAAGAGGGTAATTGAATCCTTTGCTTGGTGTGTTTGGGAGAAAAACTTTGAGATAGGGGAGTATGCTCTTCACCCTTATGGTGAAACAAAAACTTTGAACCTCATAAGTTGATCCACTCTTTGTTTAATTTTTTAGAATCCTTTAGTGGGCCTACTCTTGAGCAATCAAGAGGAACGACCCAAGTGGGGATAAGCTTTTCACCAACTATTCTGACCCACTATAAACTCAAGGCTATCAAGGACACAAAACTTTGGTAGACGTAGCACTTGTCTTCACTTGATGTGAGTAGCTTGTGGGATTGCAACCATGAGGAAAATGTTAAGCAAGAATCTTAAGGTACTCTTGTGGCTACGAGGTCCCTGTCCTTTTTGAGGAGCAAGAGGGGTGTTACGAATGGAAGCCCTGATTAAGACCCATAGATAGAAGCCACCCTATTTTGCTGCTTAGTTTCTTGGTGCAAGGATTAATCCAAGTGGAATAACCTAGATCATCACAAGATTACTCACCATCTTTGTTCCTTTGGTTGTGTCATTGGCACTTCCATGACAAAGCCAATATCTATTGTGGGAAACCACTTTGTGTGAGGCAAGGGAACATCAAGTGTGCGCCAAGTTGTTAAGTATTTAGTCATTGTCTTTTTAGGATAGAAAGTGCTTGAAGTGTTCTCGCTGTGATATACCCATTTAAACATTCTTTCATATTCAACATCACGGTAGTATTCATAGGATTTTTCAATTTTGATATCACAAGTGCTTATCTTGGAAAGGTTGCTTTGCCCCTTGCTCATTGTTTGAAGACATTGTTTGCTTGAACTCCTTGATTGTTGTCTTACATGCTTGATTAATGATAAAAATTTGTTGATGCATCTATTTGATCTTTTAAAATAAACAAATCTGAGTTCTCGAGTGATAAAAACTTCAAAGATCTCCCCAAAAGTGCTATAACATGTTGCTCAATATCCAAATAAACTTAAATGGTATCAAGTCGCACAAAATGACTCTTGGTCTTCTTTCTTCCTAGTCTCCCATTTCCATCCTTTCTCTTCTTCCTTCACACTTCTTCCTCTTCTTCCTAAACTCTTCACATCTTCTTGATTCTTTTCCTCTTATTTTCTAGTCTACCTTCTTCTATTCATCTCTTCTATCACTTCCATGCTTGGTTCCTTCTCTTCTAGAACCATGATTTTCAACTATCTTTCTATAGAACCTCTCTTGAAAATGGATGATCTTGATCTCCTTGCTCAATTTGAAAAGTATCATTCCTCCAAAACTCTTATTGATGATAAATTAATGACAAAAATACAAAAGAAAGCAAGTGAATCACCCACCTTTGGTAGAATCATGCTCATGGTCCTCTCACGATCTTCTTCTTCCAAACATTCTTCATTATCTAAGTCTTCTCATTCAAATTCTTCACCATCCAAGTCCTATCATGACTCTTCTAAACATCATTCGAATTCCTCATCTTCTTACCATAACTCTTCTAGACACCATTTGAATTCTCCACCTTCCAAGTCTTACCATAACTCTTCTAGACATCATTTGAATTCTTCATATTCCAAGTCTTACCATGATTCTTCTAGACATTATTCACATTCTTCATTATCCAAGTCTTCTTCCTCCACTAGGTCTTCACTTTCCTATTCTTCACAATCTCATTCCTCTTCTACTTCTCCCAAGAGTCTTACTCCTCAATATGAGCAATATAGTAATGCTTGTGATACCTCTCCCACAAAGAGTGACACACCCACCTTTGATTACTATGATGACTATTATGATGGCTATGATGATGAAACATATAGTCATACCTATGAAACCTCTATTCCTAAGAGTTCTCATTGTGTGATCATGCTTACTAAAGGGTCATCCCATTGGATAGATCATGATGGTGATCCATATGAATCTGATTTTGAAAGAGACTATGATGCTTTTTGTGAACAATATGATACATCTACTTCTATTGAGGAAGAGAAAGCTTTCCGTGCTGATTATAAAAGTAGATACTATGAGCATTTCTCCTCTAAGAACTCTCATGCTGAAAATAGAGATTACACTCTTGACCAAGATCATGTTGATGATAGACCTTTGTCTTGTGATGGGTCCCTTCCATCCCCTACTTCTTCCAATACCCATACATTTCCTAAAGCTTCCAAGTCTTCCAAATCTATCACAAATCCTTCATCCAACAAAAGTCCTAATACTTTTCATGCAGTTCCCTATAGTTATCCTCAAGGGCTATCTCTTAAAGAAACTCAAGCTGACCTTCACTTGGCTGAAAATACTTTCAATAATGCTAAACCTTAAGAGCCTAAGCCTTTATGCGCTATAATTCCTACTTCAACTAATCCTTCACTATCTCTTCCAAAATCTTCCATACAATTCCAACACGCTTCCTGGTCCTTAGAAGTGGCTCCATGTCAAGAGGACTCTAAAGATAAAGAAAAGAACATAAAGAAAGATCAAGATCAAGAACCCTCCATGTCATCCAATTATTTTCATGATGTCTCTTATCCATTTCATAGTTCTTTTGATCCTTTGTGCCCTTCCCCATTCATTCCACCATGTCTTAAGTCTTCTCTTAGGCAAGATCAAACTACTACTTACACTGTTGAGCTTATTGACAATCAAAATAACCTTACTCCACTTGCGCTTTCCAAAGATGATACTTCCATTGAAGTGATTGAAAATGGTGATGTTATTTCCAATGCTAAGCCTATTGAAAATCAAGAAGAAAATGATGTGTTTATGTTATTCAAAGCAACTTGTCAAGATCAAAGTCTTCCATCTTCTTGTTCTACTAGTCCATGTTCGCTTCCACTTTATACTCTTCCTAAATTTTTGCAAGCTTTGAACAATCCTATCGAAGAATTTTCTCCTATTCAAGATGTTCATGATCCTATTGCAAATCCTAATGCTCACTCTAAAGATGCCGATATCCTTGGTTGTCATATAGATGCCGATGAACTTCATGATTATCTTTTTGTATCTTCCATGTCCATCCTTGGACGTCCTCCACCAATGCTAAGGGATTCACATCTTCCTTCCATCTTGGGCCCCTATGTCCCTTCACTTTCCCCTCCTAACTCTCCTAATTTTTCATCCATCTTGGGTCCTTACATCCCTCCATCTCCTATCTTTCCTCAAGATCAACATAGATGCATACCCTTGAATCCTTTTCATCCATCCATCCATCTAAACCAATCATGTCCCCCTTCTTCTTCCACAAGTCCCAAGCTTTTTGGAAGTAACTTGAATGTTCAATACAAGAAAAAGAAAAAATACAAGAATCCATCAAAAAAAAAAGATCACCATGTCTCCTCTAATCGACATGGAGGCATAAAGTCAAAAGAGATATCTAAGAAGAAAACTAAGAGACAAGTATGAGTTCCAAAATCTATCATTAAAGATATTCTCTCTAAATCATCAAAAATAAATGAAAATCCTATGGCTATATGGATTCCAAAGTCTCTCTTGAAAGAGTTTGATATTGAACAAAAAGTAAAGTTGACATTCAAACTTCCAAAGGCTTCCACCTCATCTTTTTCCAAAAACATTCTTCCATTCCATGTGCCTGAACCACAACCTCTGCTAAACATTCACCATATTCCTTCTCGTATTCCTTCATTCACATTTCCTCCATCCTCTCACCACCCTTCAAGGTGTGTGTTGATGTTTATATTTCCTTCCTTTCCATCTACTCTTTCACAATCCTTCCATTCATTATCCTTCTACCTTCTATCATTTTTACTCATTTACCTATTCCTCCTATCTTCCAACCTCACTCGATTTACATAAAACTTTATCCTAGATTTTTCTCTTCCATCTTCCTTTCCCTATCAGCATCTTTGAGCATATCATTTTAAATCCTTGGCATATCATGGTTTATCCTTTCAAGGAGCATTATCTAAAAAGCTTGCTTTCTTCCAAAAATTCAAAAAAATAGAAACAAAATAATTAAAAAATTAAAAAATTAAAAATGTGCCTTGGTGGAAACTTGGAAATAGGTGCCTAAGTAAAGAGAAATAAATTCATCCTATGGTGAAAACCACTCCCTTGTGGTGCCTTGGATAAGTACCATGATGAAAACCTAGCAATCAGGCATCATGCGTAGTTCTTCTACATATTTCATCCATTCTATCTTCTCTCTTTGATCTTGACAATATTGAACTCTACATGAACATTTAGTTATCTTGTGAGCTATCTTACGATGATCTTGCTTTCATTCCATTCATGTTTAGCCTTCATATTTATTTTCTTCCATTCATTCTAGCCTTTTGCTATCCTTTTTCCCTTTGGTCTTGATATAATAAAAAAGAGTAAAACACGATGCTATGAAGTCTCTTAACATGTCTACTCCTTTGGATTGCATCATTTCCTTCTTTTGCATTATGCTTTTGTGACTTATGCTATGCTAGCCTTTCATTGCTTGTCCAAGTGTGCTTTACATGACAATTTTTCCCTAGCTTGGGTGCTCTTGAGGAGTTTGCTCTTGAGGATTTCTTCCCTTCATTCTCCTTCATTCTCTTGTCTTCCATCTCTTCCACCAACTTGCTAATCCCTTTTTTTCTCCACCTTGCTAGACATTGGGACTACACGATCTAATCTTGCTTGGGAGTTTGATGCCCATTCTGTCTGGGGGCATCCTTTGTACATACTTAGTGATCTTGAAAAAAACCCAAAAAATAATATATTGTTAAAAATTCTAAAAATTAGAAAATGTCCTGAAAAAATGATCATCTTAGTGGAAACCTAGCAATAGGCACTTTGATGTATCTCCAAAAAAATTATATATTCTAAAAAATACAAAAAAATTAAAAAATGCAAAAAAATAAAAAAAATTAAAAATCTCCAAGTGGTGAAAACCTGGAAACAGGCGCTACTTGAGGCCTTTGCACCCTTGTCTTTTAGCATGCATCCTCGACACTTAGCCTTTCTCCGTCATGCCTTGTCCTTTTTACCTTGGTTTGGAATTGGTCTTTGTTTTTTTTTAAGGGGCATAACTTTGTTAGCTATGGTCTCTAGGATGCCTTGGTCTTTAGGACATCTTGCAAACGGTGTTTTTCAACATCACCCAAATAGTGTTTTTCAACACTACCCTAGCATTGACTATTTCTCAACACTTATCAGATATCCTACCAGTAGTCTAGCATGATATGATAGTTCCACTAGCAGATGTGATACTCAAAGATTGATTCTATGACCTACACACACACACTTAAACACTTGACTCGTTGAGACTTGTTTGACTTTTTTTTCCTTGTGTGCTATCTATGATGATTTCTTTGATGAGTGTTCTCTCCTTAAGAAGTTTTTGATGATGCATAGCTAGAAGACTGAGGGCATGAGGACATGTTTTATTTCTTTTTCTTCTTGTGGGTATATTTTGTTGGTCCTAACTGTCATTAGAATTTATGCTTGTTCCACTTGACATTAGGATCTACAAAGTATTATCCTTGACTATTTTATGCAATTTCATGCTTATAGTCATCTTGACCTTCTTGTGTCCTAATGTGAGCATAATCTTGCTATAGAAAACCTAAGGAACTTCACTGCACTAGTCATCTTGACCTACATGTCTTTGGTGCCTAGGTGGGATTCCCACATTCCCATCTAATATAGATCATATTCATATACCCATAGTCATACTAGTGAGTATTGTATGATCTTATGATGCTACCAATAAAGCTCGATGATGATTATTAGATGTCTATTGGCGTTGTGACCTTGCAAGTCAACCACTTTCATAATAGCTTGCCTTTTTAGGTTCATGATAGTTTAGTTTTGCATCCTGCATATGGAGAGAGCTCTCCTTTCATCTTTCATGGACTTATCAGTCAACTGCACTCACTTTTCACTTCTTCTCGATCATGTCTTTCACTTCTTGTCTTTCATATCACATCATTTTCTATTCATTTTCAAACTCAAAATCAAAATTTGAGTTCATCGTGATAGTCAAAATCACATTTCAAATTTTCCCCTTCTTCTACACAGTTGGCTGACCATTTGAGGCCTGATCCTTCACTTTTCCTTGGGGCATCATCATTTCTTCATCCCCATCTCTTTCAACCTTCTAGTCTTTCATTCATTCTCTTCATCTCTCTGAGGTTTGACTTCACTGCTTGATCGTTATTCTGTTATTCTTCATTTTTTATTATGATTCCTAGTGATTTGATCGACTTTCTCAATCTACTATTTCCCTTTACCTAATTTCAATTTTGATTCCATGGGGGCAGTACCTATCAGCTTCAAATCTCTGATTCAGCTTATCATTCAACTCAGCTTGAGATTTTTATTTTGAGACTTGACTATTACTTAACAACAATGGTGTTGGTTTTGTCTTTCGATTCTTATCTCTTATTTTTAGACTTGATTATCACTCAACAGCAACGGTGTTGGTCTTGTCTTTCAGCTTATCTTTGTCCTGATGTGTTCCCATCTGTCGAACACATGTCTGCATTTTTTTGTGATCCCAAATCAATCTGACATTTCAATTCTTCTTTGGCCACATGTGATCCCAAATCGATCTCACATTACCCAAAGAGGGGAAAATGCATGCACCCTAAAATGGTTGCCTAGACTTTGGGCCCCCATTCAGCAATTTATCAAATCCCTGAATCAATATTTTCAAAAATCAATATTTTTCAATTATATCAATTTCCTTGATCAAATCCTATTCTATCATTTATTTGATTATTTTCTATGGGCTAACCATTTATCCTAAAGTCTTTATTTATTTAAAAGGAATTTCCTCCTCTTTTATTAAATAAAAAGCCCCCACCTTTTCCTCTTATCCTAAGTTGCACAAATAAAGTACTATTCTTATTTTATAAAAAGAGAAAAAATATTTTTTGTCTTATATGGTCACAAAAGTCAACTCTTATTTTCTCATTGGAGGATATTTGTGCACTTGGATTGCTCCTCTTTCAAGCTCCACCCTTGATTAAATCTTTTGCCTCTTAATCTCCATGGTCCATTCCTTTTCAATTCCTTTAAAAGGAGAGCTCTCTTCTCATTTTATGATCAATCTTTTTTATGCTAACTTTATGCTACAGGATTTCTTGAAGACTTTGGAGCTCTTTTTGGAGACTATTGCATCACATCTAGCTTTCATTTTTGTTTCATAGTCTAGCTTTCTTTTATGCATCATAGCTTCATTATCATGGCATTCATAGTTTAGATTTCCTTTTATGCTATAGATTAGTTCATCTAGTTTAATTAGGAGGCTTGGTAATACTTTTTCTTTCATTTCCATAATTTAGCTTGCATACTTGCACATTCATTTTAATCTAGTTGCATTGCATTGCATTTCATTTTGATTCTTGGGGATATTGGCATTCTTGCCCTTGTCTTCACTTAAATCTCTCATTGTGTGGTTGACTAGCAAGGTCATAAGCTTAGTAGCTCTAGCTGAGAGCAATTTTAATAATCTTGCAACTCCATGCATAGAGAGCTCTAGGTCACTTTCTAAGGTTTCCCATTCATGGATTCTCTTGGATATAATGAATTAGAAAAGTGCACTATTTAGTGTGTATAGACTCATCCCCCCATACATAGAGAGGGTCCCCCCATAGCATCATACATATAGTGAGTTAGCTATCAATGATAGCCTACCCTTACTCAATCGGGATCTATCGACATCTTCTCACAAGCTGTGGAAGATATGTCTTCCAATCAATTCAAGGTGACGCATCTATTTTCTTGCCAGAAGGAATCCATCTATACTCAATAGCTTAAATGTTGAACTAGATATTAAAGTATGTAAAGTAAACAACCATAACACATAACACCAGATATGATTACAGGGAAACCTTGGCCAAATGAAAAACCCTGATGGGAATTAATACCCACTAATAATTTCACTTGTGTATTATGAACCTGTTAGTGTTCCTTAGCCCTATTAGGAGCTATCATTACAATTCTTAAGTACAATGACCTTGTCAAGGGTCAGACCATGTTAAGAGTCTTTTATAATTAACCCCATTAGGGGTGAGGACACACTGTCTGAGAGCTCACTACTCAAATGGTGAAGGCTGCAACCTTCTCAATATCAAATACACACTATAGCTGCAAGGTGAACTGCTGCTATGACACTGCTTGTCTAATCAATTCCTTTTGTGCATTGATGCTTTAACCTCTTGTAAATCTCTATAACATTCTTACTTCTCTTTGCATACTTCTTCTCTTCTTCTATCAACTCTATATCTCATTCCATTTTCAAATACAAAGGCGCGTGTCTTATTTATAGGTGCAAACAAAACTATTCACTAAGTCGGCCTATAACCTATTACATACAACACTTCCAAATGAATTGGCTCAAGTGTGTTTACATAAATTAATATTAACATGTTTACAACACATTTACAATAGGTGCATAGCCTCAACAAAACAATATTATAACCGCTAATCAAAATACTTCTTGTCAGCTGCATGCTCTATTCTGTTCTGTCGCTTACTGACTATGTCACTTCAACTCATTGTAACTTCTTCATACTAACTCATATGATCATGTGTTCTTAGACTTATCATGATTACATATTTAAAAGCTTATCTTCAAGGGCACATGCCAAAACTTGATCATATACATGTGCACTGACACTATGTTCATCAAGTGCTTTACTGACTACTTTGTTCTTCATACTTAGCCGATTTCTTATCTTCTAAGTTATTGCACTGACACCAAAACTCCATATGACTTTGTTTCCATAATGAAAACACTAATCTTATTCATATACACTAGTATAGTCAACTTTCCAACAATCTCCCCCTTTTTCACTAATGGTAACAAAGGAATGTGGCGAAGTTGCTAAACTACATCTTTATAAAAACTTTCAAAAAACTTTCTAACATATATCCTTATCTTTTTTTGTACATCATATACTCTATCTTATATCTCCTTTCTAATATATACTCTACTCCCTTTTACATCATATACACTAATCCATATTTCTCCCATATTTCTCTACTCCCCCTTTGACATTAATGACAAATGTGCTCAACAATGAAACTTCAAGTACTTACACAGTGAGTACATCCGTGTATGCAGACTGAAGGTTTTGGATCTCTTGCTGCCAAAATGCCTTGAGTGCATCTACTATTTGGAGATGGGTGCATAGTGCATAAGTTAACTTCTCCATCTTCTCCAATTTTGTACAAGGGCCTTGATCATATGTCATAATAGTGGCATCTATCTCTTTGATATTCTAATTGAGTACATCCAATGAGGGTGCAAGTGCATGCCTTAACTATGCTTGACTAGCCCTTATCTTAGCCACTTCTTGCTCTACTTTCTCAATCTTATCCAATTTTCCTTGGTATACATTATTGCACATATTTATATATGTGGAGGGATCTTCCACTGATTTCCTTACTGCTTCCATCATAGATTCTACTTCCTGAATCTTCTTGGAAAGGTCTGTAGTTATTTTTTCTTTGTTCATGTAATCAACAATTATTGTCCTTCCTTTTGGTGCTATTTCCTTTAACAATGCTTGACCAACTTTGAGAGAATTGAGGTCAAGTGCAAAGTTACCTGTCAGTTCATTCAATCTCTTCTTAAGATATTTCTCCTCTATAATTTTGGATGTTGATTCCTCAAGACTTGAGAAATTTTCTTTAAAGCATGTCAAGATGGAGCTGACATCATCCACTGAATGTACATTTGATACTTTCTTGTCCGTGGGAAGAAGACTATTTAGTATGCTTACTGATTCAACAACTAATGGGTTTCTCATTACTTGTTTCTCCTTTTCTTTCTCCATTGCTAACACACTTATTTTTATCAGGTCTTCTTCTCCCCATGAATCTAAACTTGTTGTGTCAGGGGTCAAACTTGACAACAATGAATCTGATGGCTTGGGAGTGATGAGTGTATTGTACATGATTTCAGTCTTTACCTTCATTGGAATTTCAATAGAGGGCTCATCTGTAGGTTCATTTTCCTTCTCTTATTCTTGTCCAGTCGAGTCTTCAATCTGAACTTCTTGTTGCTGCTTAGGTGAATTATCACCACATAGAAACTCAACCTCTTATGTGCTCACAAAGGCTTCCTCAAACCTATCAAGATCTTTTTATGTTTCCGCCATTGACATTTCAACATTATCAATCATGATAGTGTCATCTTTTGTCTTAGGCATGGGTGCAGACTCCATTTCTTTAATGGGCACTGTCATTAAGGGCACAAAATCCTATGGACCTTTCATAGGTGCATTAGGTGTCTCACACTCCTTGGCTTTATTTGAGGGAACTTTAGTTGTAGGCACAGTAGGTGGATACATGTGTCTATCCAAGAACACCTTCTCAAATCCCTTCTCTATTTCTTTTGAAACCAACTCATAGTCCTTATTCATAATATGCAGAGTTCTCAGGTTGGTTCTTAGGTGCGGCTTCACCAAATCTAATAACAATGATTTCTCTTCAACTGAACAGACTGGGAGGCTTTCATCCAATATCTTTTCTCTTATCCTAAGATCTTCTTCTATAGCTTGTCTCTTTAAAAAGTCTAAAATGTTCCATACATTATCTGGTATAATTGTCTTAAGTTCCAGAACTATTTTCTTGAACTTAATCATGTGTTTGATTATCATACCATGGATCTCTATTTTATCTATCTCACTATATTTTTCATAAAATTTTTCTATTTGATCAATTCTTCCTTCATCAACTACCCTGGTTCTTAGTACTTCAAGATTCAGTCTGAATCCTACCTTTGGAGGTGCTTGGGTGTTTCTTCCTTTACTTCTTGTTTTTCTAGAGGATGGATGGCTTGCATTGGTCTACTTCTTCCTCTTAGGCATCCTGCTAGACTCAGGAGGTGGTGTGGATTCTAGATCAATAGTATGTGTAGGCACAGGAGTGTTTTCTTCCATCTTTATCTTCTTTTCCTTAGGGTCATTAGTCTTCTTTGTTTTCACTTCTGAAGAGGGTGTGCTCTCAAGTTGCATTGCAATCTTGGCTTCCCTTGCCTTATCTAGATCTACTTGAGTGACACCATGAATTTTTAGTATCTCAGAGGTGATCTTTGATGCTTTTCTCTTCATAGCTGCAATGTAAAAGATTGAATCTATTTGTGTTATCTTCTCCTCATAAGTACCCCATCTTGGTTCACTTGGATCCTTAGGCACAGACAGTAGGACTTGTGCATAAGCTTCAATAATATGTTCCTCTACTTCATAACCAAGTGGATGAATCCACTTAGTTCTAGGATCTACAGCTTCCATGAATGTGATGTTTGTCTCTACCATGAAACATATGCTATCCTTATACTTCTCCACAATACTCTCAGGTATCTTATACCTTCTGTGCATTCTAATTCTGAATGTCTTTATTTCTAGGTCCATAAAATCCTTCAAGGTGCTTTCAGATGTTGCCTTGAATGATATTTGTGGCATTGTAGGCAAGCTCTTATCAAGGTAAAGATCTGATACTTTATCAATGATATGGAAGTACATATAGATTATTAGTGACCCAAACCTGAACAGTTTGCTCTTATCATGCTTGATAGCTCTTATGTTATCCATCAACTTTGCACGCAAGATCTCACACAAGTTAAACTCTCCATTTTCCTTCACTATTCTGATAGCTACCAAAATAGTGGCTACGGACCCACTATTTACCCTGCTTGCATGCTGGAACTTATAACAAAGTATCATAGAAATTAGCTTTATGTCCTCCTCGATTGGCTCAATTTTCATGTCGTGCTTATCACTGTGGGACTTACAGGCTTGCTTAACTAGTTTTTTGACATCCTTACCAGTGGGAAGAATGGTGCCAATCTTAGGAAGTTTGGTCATCTCATCAGTAGTTATTCTAATAGGGACTTCCCCTATCCAAAATAGGTCATCATGTATTCTACTCTGTAAAATCTTAATCCATTTGGATTCATAGAACTCATATGCAGTTTCATACTCTATGATAGGGTTGTTTTCCAAGAGCATGAAATCATCCATGAATGTCATGTCTAGTTTCATCATTGTTTCCATGTGTGACCTAATTCTATCCAGTCCTATAGGTTCCTTCTTGCATTAAATGTATGCACGTATGTCTTCTACGTGCATAACTCCCATCAGAGTCCTAGAGAATGCCCCTTCCAAATCATCTAAGACTGACTTAAATGGATTCTTCCTGCAAATGTATCTCTTCCTTTCAACAATATTAAACACAACTGGAGTGGCCATTACTTACTTGATCAATCACTCAAATAGGGTTCCAAGGGTTTCTGAATCGGCAAATCCAAACTAGGGTTCTATAACCAACTTTCACACTTCTTTGCTGATAAATCAACTGCAATCTCTCAACACAAACTACTTTGATCTCCTTTTCTCTCTAAAGGCTCCATCTCAAATGCAAATGTGAGGAAAATGGATCTTCGGTGACTATAAAAACACCTTTCTACAATTAATGCTTGCTGCATAAACACAGAATGCAACAGAGAATTTTGATCTTTATTTTTGCTATCAATCAGGCAATGCACTCTTGTATACTGCATCAAATAGTATCCAAACTGTTATAACCAAAGGTGCATACTCTAAGGGTGAGTATACCAGCCACACAGGGGTCTAGAGCTAATCTAGATCCCCCTATGACCATGAGGGTCATTCACCTAGAAGTAGAGGGTGTGTCCATTACGAATGCATCCAATACAGAGTCATCAACATTATCCTTCTTTACTTATGTCTAAATCATGCTCGCATCTTCTATAGCTTTCACAAACTTGACTTCTCCAGATTCATCCAAAATTGATCCTTGAGACTTATTAGGGATTTCTTGTCTTTGCACTTTTGATCTGCAAAACTTTGAGATGTGTCCAACCTTGTTACAAGAGTGAAAAATAACTGGAGGCCTTATATTCCTCAACGCATTGATGTGAGTTACCATACTGCATTGTCTAGCTGTGTGAACATTATAATTGCATATCTAACATGTAATGTTCTGAGGACTTCTAACATTCTACTGAGGATGATTTCTCTGATTATGCTAAGTTTGATTTATTTGATTTGATCTACAATTCATAGCTCTATGACCAAAATTATTGCATGAATAACAATAACCATTGAAATCTCTTACCTCTTTACAATCTCTTGCTATATGTCCATGCTTGTTACAGGCATAACAAGTGTGGTTTACTAGCTTGCATTCATCCTTAGATGGTTTAGGTTTAGCTTCAGTATGATTTCTAGTCTTCTTAGCTTCTGTAGATTCTTCTGGTGCTTTCTTTCTTTTTCTCATATCATTGATTTGATTTTGTGCTTCATCGGATCTAATAGCAGTGGTATCTCCTTTAATCTTCTATACATACAACTATGACTATTAGATCCTTTCTTGTGTGCAATTTATCAATATGGTTCTTTGCTTCTTTTAGTTCAGATTCCATCTATTTCTTAATGTTCTCTAACTCCAAGATTTTTAAGTTTTCTTGCCTTGGTTCTTCATCCAACTTCTTATTTTCTTTGACTTGTTCGTCATAGGCTTCCTGATTGTTAAATATATTTTTATCCAATTCTTCAATCTGAACCTTCAGAGATGTGTTTTCCTCATTCAACTTTTTGACCATTTTTCCTAAATCACTTGTAGAACAATCTTTCAAATCTTTTCTTAGTTTCTTGATGAATACTTGAGAACCACTAACCTTTAATTTCAGTTCTTCAATTTCTTTTTCAGATCGGTCAAGGTCTTCAAGAGCTTCTTCAAGATTCTTCTTTACATGTTTCACTTCTCCTGTATCCATGATCTCCTCAAGTGGTTAAACTTATCTTCAGAGGACCAAAGGTCTAATACCAATTGTTAGGAATAGGAACACTAAGATGGAGGAGGGGGGGGGGGTGAATTAGTGTTCTACAATATTAATTTATGATACTTGAAACTTAACTCAAGAACTTAAATGTTGAACTGAATATTAAAGTATGTGAAGTAAACAACCATAACACTTGACACCAGATATGATTATGGGGAAGCCTTGGCCAAAGGAAAAACCCCGGTGGGAATTAATACCCACTAATAATTGCACTTGTGTATTATGAACTTGTTAATGTTCCTTAGCCCTGTTAGGAGCTGTCATTACAATGCTTAAGTATAATGACCTTGTCAAGGGTTAGACCCTGTTAGGAGTCTTTTACAATTAACCCTGTTAGGGGTGAGGACACATTGTCTAAGACCTCACTTCTCAAATGGTGAAGGCTACAACCTTCTGAATATCAGATACAGACTATATCTACAAGGTGAACTACTGCTATAACACTACTTGTCTGATCAGTTCCTTTTGTGTGCTGATGTTTTAACCTCTTGTAAAGCTCTATAACATTCTTAATACTCTTTTCATATGTCTTCTCTTCTTCTATCAACTCTATATCTCATTCCATTTTCAAATACAAAGGCCCATGTCTTATTTATAGGCTCAAACAAAACTATTCACTAAGTCGGCCTATAACCTATTACATACAATGCTTCCAAATGAATTGGCTCAAGCATGTTTACATACATTACTATTAACATGTTTACAACACATTTACAATAGTTTCATAGCCTCAACAAAACAATAGTATAACCGCTAATCAAAATACTTCCTGTTGATTACATGCTCTGTTCTGTTTTGCCGCTTACTAACTATGTCACTATAACTTGGTGTAACTTCTTCATACTAACTCATCTGATCATGCATTATTATAATTATCATGATTACATATTCAAAATATTATCTTCAAGGGAACATGCCAAAACTCAATCATATACATGTGTGCTTACTCTTTGTTCATCAGGTGCTTTACTGACTGCTATGTTCTTCATACTTAGTCAATTTCTTATCTTCTAAGTTATTGCACTGACACAAAAACTCCATGACTTTGTTTCCATAATGACAACACTAATCTTATTCATCTACACTAGTATAGTCAACTTTACAATACATAGTTGCAACAATTATTCCCAAAAGAGCTTAGATAGATACCCTGGCGAGGTTCTTGCACCCCCCACCCATCTTGCTTTTGTGTTTGTCGTCCACATAGTAGTAACACTCTATTCTTATTATTTCATTATGGAATGAATAAATAGGGAGATCTTTTATTTTATGTATGAATTATTCTACCTAATATCTATATCCATCTGTCCCTTAATTTACAAGGCCCTGGCAGTTATCAGTCCCACTATACGGTGACCTAACTCGGAACGTATTGACTTTTCTCATTTCAGTGAGTTAGACTGGACTTTCTTTTTTTGTTTTTATGAATAATTGAGTAGGACCAAATAAATAATCTACTCTACTCTATAACAAGGAGGTGCCAAATATAATTTGAAGGGACCCCTTGGTGAATAGTAGGTAATTATCTGAACAACCATTTGGCAGGTTGCTTCATTTGAGCTACAAAAGCACAAGCCCATACTATTCTAAAGGGCCATAGCCATATAGTAGGGGATCAATAGCACAAATGTTCTCATAAGAAGAACCTCACCTATAGGAGACAATAAGCCATATTATATATATATATATATATATATATATATATATATATATATATATATATATATATATATATATATATATATATATATATATATATATATATATATATATATATATATATATATATATATATATATATATATATATATATATATATATATATATATATATATATATATATTGGTGTCTCCATATGTCTGTCCTAATTACAACAAAAAGACTAAATGCTTCTCTCCTAAAATCTTCGGGGAAGAAACACTTTTGAAGATGCAATCCCTACAATTCTATGGACATCCCTAGGCTGCTTATTCTTGAATTATAAGAAAGGTTGGTAATGATCTCAATCCTAGATGGACTAGTTGGTAAAGCAAGGTCAAGATCCTGATGAACCGCCTGACTAGTAGGGTAGTAGTTACAGTTGCCATAATCGATCCTGGACTAGTTGGATAATGCCCAGGCTCATATCATGGACTGGTGCCCATGAAGCAGTTGGATTAGCCACTGGATCTCTCTCCTCCTAAAGGTAAAGCTCTTGAATCACTCATAAAGTAAAGTAAACCCCTTTTCCATGAAAAGGTAGTTTAGGGGCCCCTACTATTCTAATGGGTGTTTGGGGTTAAGAATTATGGGTGGCTATTATGTGAGTTTAGTCTGGAAGGAAGAGAGAGATGGGACCAACATTTTTTAAGGTGTTCGGCGAGTGGGTAGAGTGTAGTATCTAAATCTGGAGCTCATCAATTCCCATCCAAAAGTATGCCTTCCTTAATAAGTAGCCGCCAATGAACCCATTGAAAATTGACTCAGGGAGATCATACTCAACCATTCAAGATCGAATGTCCATCATTTTTCAACTAGGAATTGCCCCCCCCCCCCCCCCCACTATTATAAGGGTAAGGGTAAGGGCACTAGAACTTAAGTGCTCATGTTAAGATTGATGAAAATTTTATGGTTCAAGAAAGATATCATGATTATGCACCTATGATTGAAGAAGAACCCATTCCTTCCACTAGTAAGATAGTTGTTGAAGAGATGTTTGATAGTATTAATGTAATGTTCAATGACCCTGAAACAAGTGAAGAAGAAACTCAGAAGGAAGATGAGTTTGTATCACCTGAAGTTCCAAAGTATACATCTAGATATCACTCTAAGGATGACAACATTGGAGATTAGAACAATAAAGTCACAACAAGATCAAAAGAAAAGAGTTTAGCAAGCGATGAAGTGGTATGTTTACTATCTCAAATAGAACCTTTAAGTGTTGAAGATGCATGTAATGATTCAGATTGGCATGATGCTATGAAAGAAGAACTAGATCAAATTATTAAAAATGATACTTGGGAACTGGTCCCAAGACCTAGTGATAAGAATGTGATTGGAACAAAGTGGACATTTAGAAACAAGATGAATGAAGATGGTACAGTAGTAAGGAATAAAGCAAGGTTAGTATGTAAGGGATATGCACAAAGAGAAGGTATTGATTATTTAGAAACATTTGCACTTGTGAGCATATTAGAAGCTATTAAGTTGTTTCTAGCTTATGCAACATTCAAAAACTTCAAAGTTTATCAGATGGATGTTAAATCAACATTCTTGAATGGAGAGTTAAAGGAAGAAGTATACATTGAAAAGCTAGAAGGATTCACCTTATTAGACAAACCTGATATGGTATGTAGATTGAGGAAAGCCCTCTATGGACTTAAGCAAGCCCCTAGAGCTTGGTATGAGAGACTTGATGGATATCTAAAAAAAATTGGATTCAAAAAGGGAGCAGCGGATTGTAATTTGTTTATTAGAGAGACATCTAAAGGTTTACTACTTTTAGCTATATTTTTTTATGACATTATCTTTGGGCGTAATGACAAACATAATGCATAATTTTCTAAGGAAATGTAGAGTGAGTTCAAAATGAGCATGATTAGACCTATCAAATACTTTTTGGGATTGAATGTGTAGCAAACAGACAAAGGTATATTCATAAATTAGACTAAATATGTGAAAGATATCTTGAAGACATTCAAGATGGATGATTGCAAGCCAGTGGGTACACCTATGATAACATGATGTAAGCTTACAAAAAGAAGATGAATCTCTAGTAGTAGATACAACATTGTACAAGTCTATGATTGGAAAACTCATATATCTAACTCAAACTAGACTTGATATTTCTAATGCAGTTGGAAAAGTTGGAAGATTTGCAACAGAGCCTAAAAAAAGTCACATCATGGTAGTAAAAAGAATATTTAGATACTTTCAAGGCACTATAAATTATGGTCTATGGTATCCCAACTCAGAGAATGTTGAGCTTCATGTATATACAGATGCAGATTGGGCAGGATGCATTGATGACAAAAAGAGTACATCTGGTGGAGCAGTGTTTCTTGGTGACAGACTTGTCACTTGGACAAGCAAAAAGTAGAATTGTATCTCTCAGTCAACAACAGAAGCATAGTATGTTGCAATAGCTTTGATTTGTTCCACAATTGTTTGGATCAAATAGATGATAAAGGACTTTGGTATTTAGATTAATTATCCTATTTCTATTCATTGTGATAACACTAGCACTATCAATATGTCAAAAAATCCAGTGATGCATGCAAAGACAAAACACATAGAGATCAAGTATCACTTCCTTAGAGAGAAAGTGTCAGAGCAAGAATTAAAATTGGAATATGTAAGTACAAAGGAATGGCTAGTAGATATATTCACAAATCCTTTACTAAAGGATACTTTTGAGTATCTCGGGGAGAAACTGGGAGTAATTCCCTTCCCTGATTCTGCTTAGAGAAAGAAGAAAAAGCATCAGTCCTCAGTGACTGATGGAATGTTGACTACTCTACTTCAAGAGTAGTACCATAGCTAAAAAAATTTGGCACCCTCTACCATTGATGTCAAAGGGGGAGTATTATATAGTCATGAAAAATATTATCAAAGGGGGAGCACACACAGAAGCAAGGAGTAGTATTCAGGTATGGAAGCAGTTCAGTTGAGAAAATGGAGAATGTTGAAGAATATTGCAGCAAATGGAGGATTCATCCTTGGGGGAGTTTTGATGAGGAAATGGAGAATTTTATAAAATAATTTCTCATTTGGATTGGTGGTGTTTTTCATTCCATATGTTTCCATCAATGCCAAAGGGGGAGATTGTTGGTGATTTGCCAGCAAGCCGGTGCTGACTATATGTTTGTCATTGATGACAACATATGGTAAGTAGCATGCATGGAGGAATTATGTAGTAATCTTTGAGTATAAGTAGCACAGACATGTTATCATAATGATATCATGGACACGAAGGTTAATTGTTAGTACATACAGTTATATAGCAGCTTGTGTCAGCAGTGTTCCTGATAGAGTTACAGGTAGTGTTCTGTGAGTAATTATCCATATAGTCATCATGGAGCCTTGTGCCTTTTAATATGAGATGGAGACATGTTAGTGATGTTACATTCATGGATGCAAAGTCTAATATGTAGTGGAAGTGAAGTTATGAAGTCACTATTCACCAATAGCAGTTTCCTATGTTTATTCAAAAGAACTGACAGAGATTATATTGGTACAGGAATTGCACCTATCATTCCGGTATGTGTGCTTGGATTAGTAATTGGAGAAGAGTTATTAATACTTGGTTAAGAGTGCATAATTTATTTCATCTTGAGGAGAAAGTTTCAGTTAGTTTGGTAGAGCCGATAATGTGTAGCATGCATCTACACTTATTTATTTAGATAGGTCCCAGTTTTTGTTGCATGCTTAGTAGAGCTGACTGAGACATTATTAGAGAGTGTTATTGTTTCTCTATTATGATTTCAAGGTGGTTCTAATAGGCTAACTTGATTATATCATTTAGAGGAAAGATATTTATAGGCAGTCATTTGTGATTGCTAAGATATGGTTCAGAGTTGAATGTGAAGAGTAGAGAAGAGTGTGCAAAGTGTTGAGCCATCAGTAGAAGGTCTATGTGACCAAGTAAAGAGTTTATGATATGCATTGGAACTAATTTAGATAGTAGGTCAAAGTGTAGTTCACCAAGATCCAAATATAGTGTGTATCTATTATTCATAAGGTTGTAGCCTTCACCCCTTTGAACAGTGAGCTCTCAGACAGTGCGTCCTCACCCTTAACAGGGTTAATTGTAAAAGACTCTTAACAGGGTCCTACCCTTGACCAGGTCACTATAATAAATGTATTGTAAAGACAAATCCTAACAGGGTTGAAGATCTTCTAACAAGGATCATAAAACAATAGTGCAGATTATTAGTGGGTGTCAATTCCCACTGGGGTTTTTACCTATTTGGGTTTCCCCGTAACCAAAATATTGGTGTTGTGTTCAAGTGTTCTTTCATTGTGTTTTTGTTTAATGTTTAAGTATACTTAATTGGATAAAGAATTGAAAGTTGTAGATAACTTATTCACCCCCTCCCCTCTCATTTATCTCTTGGGACTATTCCTAATGGACAGCACTGTAGAAACCTAATCCAGATGAGAAGTGGCATATTGTTTATCTTTGTAAACAATAGTAGTCCAAGGGGCATCATGTTTGGAAACCTCTAGAGAACGTGAAATTTTTGGCTATTTTGGAGGAGCCTAGGGCTTATGAATGGCCAAGGAGATATATTTAATCTTGTGATCCTCAGAATGACAATAAAAGAAGGTATTCGGTAAATTTAAATACATAAATCACTAGATAAAGAAATGCCACCAATTTGAATATCAATTGATTCCTTACGGTCCTAGGAAAGGACAATTTCAACACAAACCCTCTTTTGAAGGTGAGTGTGATAAAAATGCTCTAGCTCTATGCATACCATCCTACCTAGGGACTAAGCGATATTCTATAGAAAAGGCTAGCGAGGAAGAGGAAGACTAGGAAATTTGACCCAAATGGGCACTTTAAGATTCTTATTGTCAGAGGCTGAAAAATCTATTGAGCAAGGCTGAAAAACAAGAAGAGAAGTCCAAAAAAACTAGGGACCATGTTTGAGATTTCCCTCAACATAAGAAGGATTCCCAAAGTGGAATAGGAAAAACCCTTTGCTAAGGTTTTTCACACCATCAAGGTGTACCCCATGAGGGAGCCAAGACTTGGAAACCCAATCCTTTAGCAAGATTTTTGTCGTGACTCTACCCACAAAGTAACCAATTAACATGATTTTTTCTAACCATTCACAGGCCTTATCAAAATACGGCAAAGGAAAAACAACATCCGGGGAAAGATAATACTTACCTCATGGAATAGCTTGGGGATTAATTTCCTTGGACGCTTCCTCGATGGAGCCACAAATAATTGTAGCCAACAATTTGGCACTAGAAGCAACTACTGAGCCAAGAGTAGCTGAAGCCATAAAAAAATGACTGAGAAAATCCTATAGTTAATGTGGTATGGCATAATTGGTGGGAGACCAAGGTACTGTAACCCTAAAGAAAACCCTAAAAAACCTATGGATGTAGGAGAACAATATAGTTGAAAATCTCCTCACACTCAAAGTTTGACCATTACATAGTTTTTCTTTATGTTTTAACTTTTCCTCAAAGTAAAATTTAGATGCTCTTCTCCCTAGAAGCTTTTAGTGAAAATTTTTTATTGTGAGTGAAATTACATTAATATTTTTCAAAAAATTGTCATGCAAAGTGGAAGATGTAACACTCAAAAGCTTTTTTTTGGGGGTTAACATAGTGTTTCGATAACTTTGGATATACTCTAGTTCCTTGGAATCTTTAATGGAGAGTGTGAATATCATTGTGATGCTAAAGATTCAATGAGGAACTATCAAATTGTCATAATTGTTACCATCGCTAAAACATTGAAAAATAATGAGTTGGATGAAGAGAAAAAAGGGTTGCTAATAGAGATAGAAAATAATTGGAAGTAAAAGAAGACAATATTGTTGCTTTCATTTTTTTGTAGATAATATATTAGATAATAATAGAGTATGGGAAGTGTATTAGTAGTCGTTATAGTTAATTTTTCATATTTATAGATCTTAAATAGTATATCATATTTTGATGGGTTTTTTTGTCTCTTTATGAAACTCAAATGTTATGGTTCTAGGTAGTAAAAAGACATGATATGGGATCCATTATGCGTGCAAGGGTCAAAAAGTGGTCATTTCAAAGTGTCGTATGATACCTACTTAAAGATGATCTAGTAACCATGCACTAAAAACACCTCAAAAACTATCAATACTTATGCACAAATGCCCAGATGGTCATGCTCTATGGGTACTAGTGAAGTTGCACAACTCCAATTAAAGTCTACAAATTATAACTACTAGAGGTACAAGTGGGAAACTATTTGGTACATGTGAAATTTATTAATGAGCTTTTAGTTATCATGTTTTTTTTTTTTTAGTTAGTAAATGGGGGATTCAGTGAGCAAGAAGTGAAAGTCAAATAATAGGTCATTTAGATTAGGTGTGTCAAATATCTTGAAATCTTAATGTTTAGTTTATTTATTTATTACATGTATAAATATTTGGGTCATCCTTTATGGAGTAACATTATGTAACCTATAATTTGTATTTTGATATTTAGTATCATATAAATGGATGAAATCACTTATGAGAACTTGTAAGGTGTGTAACAATAGTTTCAATGGATAGAGCGTGAAAAGAGAGAGTTGATTCCAAATAAGAAGAAAATCAAGAAAGATCTTTAGTTCTCATGAGCATGTTACCAAAAATGTGGATCACTCAAGTTGGATAAGGGAATATGTATTTTTTATTTTGATATTGGCTATATATCAGATGAGATGGTGATGTGAGGAGAGATTTTATAGTTTAGGGGTTATCTTCTTGGAATTTTTTAGTAGCAAGATGGTGATTTATAAATGTTGTTTTGAATGCCAATATGTTACTAAAATTATCATAAATCTCATAGATCACATTTATCTTGTTTAAGGGTTAAATAAGAAATCTATTTTTCTTGTTTATGCTTTATAGGTATAGATTATTTTCTCTTGTATCAATTTTTTAGTTTGTCAGTAATATGATATTGTGGTGCATGTATGATATTTTACATCACATAGAACTTAGTGGAACCATGATTTGTTAACAATCATACAGTTAAGCATTACAAGTTGTTTGTGGTGTTGTTTTCCTTTAGATGAATTTAATTAGATTGTATAGATTGGGTGATCCTTAATTAGAAACTTTTGAATAGATCATTCTCACAAAACAAAATGCTGACCATTTTTCCAAAAATAAGCTTCTCGTGAATTTTACATCGCTATATACATGTGTACATAAAACACATAATTGGCATCTAGTTGGCATTTCTTATATTTCATTATAGATAGTAATGTTATACAACATTACATGGAAATATAAAAAAGTTTAAATTTTTATATTAAAATCATGAAAATAAATAAATGTCTTCGCTTGAACTAAAAAAAAAGTTTTAGGAAAAATCAAGGAAAATTGATGTTACTAAGGAACTGTTATCAACCAACATTGCACCCGATGCTAAATTACACACAATTCAACATTCTAGAATAACATGGGATCATCTCAAAATATGTGGGCTTTTTTATAAAAAAAAATGAACCTCTGGAGAAGGCTGGCCTCATCTTGGATACTTCACCTAAAACTTAATGGAAAATAAAATACTTGGCTAGAAAAGGGATAAGAAATTTTTCGCATAAACTTGGAAAACCGGAAAAATTAAAACAATAAGGTGATGCACCAAAACTTTTATGAATATATTTATGAGCTTGAACACAATGAAGCTTTATAGAAAAACATAGCTTACTGGTTGACACAAAATTGATGTCTAAACACTCCACATATAAATGTTTCAAAGGAGGATATGAGTTCATAACACAAGTTAAAAGGAAGATAATTCTTCACATTTAACAAGATTAAGTGAACTATGATTCACAACCTATAACCTATATGAAATGAGAAACTATTCACTTACAGATGCTAATCTGAGACATAAACTTAAAGGATTCAAATATGAATCATAAAAAGAACATCAAAATCAGTATTTGTGTACAATTAAGAAAACTCAAAATAGGCCTCCATAAACTGTACTCTTTATTCAAGCTTCAAGGAACTTCTCCAATACATTAATGAAAAAATAAGATACAAAAAATATATGTGAAAACTATCAAGATGAAAGTAAAAAATCACCCTATAATAGCTACTGCATAAAGTGGACCTCCCTCCAAATGAGTGTCAAAACTCATGAAGTACAAAAATCTCAACCAACAAGGGTTGGATGCAAGAAATTAGGCCCCAAAAGAGGAGTCATAACTCATAAAAATGAAGTCACCAAGTTGGAAAACATCTCTCTATGTAATAAACACCCTCAAATCTCATCAAAACTAACCTCAAAACACTCCAACGACCCATAAATGTCCTCCAACTACCAAGGAAAATTCAACAAATGACCCACTAAATATTCTCCATCACCCCTAGATTGCCTCCTCATGTTTTCAAACTACTCCAACCTCCAAGAAGAAGTATTCACAATCATAAATAGCTCCTTATCTCTACTTAAGACCAAGTAAACAAACACATGGCAAAAGGAAGACTACTTTCCCCCACATGTGAATTCAAAAAATGTCAATATACCCTATTTTTGTACATTTGAAACATAATAAAATTAGAGTTTATAAGAATACTCCAATTTTATTTGTATAAACAATGTAAGTTATGCAAATATAATATTCCATTTAATTAATTATTATATGTTAATAATTTTTCACACATAATAATTAATTAAAAATTATTAAATTAATTGAGGAAGAAAACTAAAAAAATAAAATTAAACTTAATAAATATTAATAAGTATAGGATATACATTTTTAATATTTATAAAGTTTAATTTAACTCTTTCCCACCCTTATTAACACTAAGTCCCATCAACTTTTTAAACATTGCCTAAGGCAATGATATGGGTTTTGAACTTGGGGTCATTAACTTGGCACTTATTTATATTAAAAATTCCCACCGAAAATCATGAAAGAAGCATGAAGCTTCTCGGGAAAATAACTAACCCTAAAATGATGCTCGACATGTCCATTTGACATTTCATACTTTGACAAAAAAAAGCTCTGTCCAAACCCTAGCCGACATGGAAAATCATGGAGTCTTCTAAGATTTTACTTGGCATTTTAGAGGATTCTTCACATAGAGAACTAGAGATTGCTTGTAGAGACCTAACTGTTCTAACAAGTACCGCCATTCTATGTTAAAAATGATTAATTTTTTGTCTTTTCCATGCGGATTTCTTCTAAACTCAAATATTTGCTTCCATTTTTCTAAAACTATTATTTCATACAAGGTTGGTGTTGACACTTTTTGCACAAATTTCTTTCTTTTATCAAGAAAACTGGGCATAAAATTCAGTTACATGATAGTTTACTGTAACTTAGTGCATAATTAATGAGGTTTCCTATCTTTCACTTTCTTGAAAACATTCTTGATGGTATTTCTTCTTTCACCTTATTCTATATAGATTTGTACTTTGAATGTAGGCTCTCATGAGGATTTTTAGCTGAACTTATTTATGCACTTCAATATATTGTTCTTGCAAGAAATATTGTTTATTTGATTTGAAAACCCACAATGATTCTACATCTTATATCCATATTTCCATTAAAACCCTCACAGGTTTATGTACATCTCATAGCTTCTCTTCTCATCATAAAAGGATAGAAATTTTATTTCATTCATTTGAAGAATTTGTAAAAAACATTATCTTCCTTTGAATAAATTCATGGAATCTATCTCTCAAAAGTATGTTGGGCTCAAACCCTCATGGGAGCCCATTCATATCCACAAATGAATAAGAGACCAGACATCCCTTTTCCCTTTAAATGCATACTAATACAACTTAATTGAACCAGTAGTGAAAATTTAGTAACATTTCTTGCAACTTATGCTTAATGTCTTCCTACAAGACATTGGGACGAGTAACATAGGCATTCCATTGGGCATAGGATTATCTAGACAAATATGACTTCAACTCATATAGATAATGTTATAACCCTTCCTAATTATGCAACTCTGGTAGTCTAAAAAATCTTGGAAACTTATTGAAAGTAGGAAAACTTAAACTGAACCTAGCTACTATGTTGGACAACACTTAGGGAAAACTGGAAACTAACCTATCCTAAACTAACCAGTAGTGGAGCATGCTAAAAAAAAATCATTTACTGGTTGGCTGAAATATTTTTCTTTTCAACTTAAATTACAATGATGAACATGCTTATAGGGAGATACAGAAATATGGAAAAATGAAAAACATTTAACCAACTTATGCAGCATTTCTTGAAGAATGAAAGTACTTGCACTTACTTCACCCTGTTGATTAAAGAAATTGATAAATTGTAATGAATCATCATGTTACATTTGATCTTCCTCATCAACATCCTCATAATCATATGTTGATATAGATGAGACCTTCTCACTTGTCTCCAACCGGGCCAGATACCTGATTGGGCAGCTCTTGAGAGTATGAACTTGGAGCTTTCTTTGTCAGTTTCTTTACTTTCTCTCTTTAGTTCATCATGGTTGTCTTGCATAATTGATAGTCATGTCAGCTCCTCTTCCATGGTTAGGGGACCATCATATTCTGTTAAGTCATCTAGGAGCTCATCAAAACTATTAACCCACAAAAGGTTCTTAGCAACTAGTTCCAGCTTGGATTCATGCATAGAATCCTTAGGAAGAATGCTTTCCAAAATAGGTCTTCCTTCGATAGGCACATAATCTGACATTTCAATAGAAAGATTATCATATAAAACCTTGATAATGTTGTCAAAATATTTATCCTCTATGCTTTGGTTAGCTTCCATGTCATGCCCAAAAATTTAGGCAAAAATGCACCAACATTTTTTTTCTTTTTTTACGCACAAAAGTCTACTAAGGTTACAAGATTAAGGAGAGATAACATCAATGCCATATAATACATCACAATTTTATACTCAAGGGGAATCATGACAAGCGTTGGCTTGTCAACATCCCTTGATTAAAACTGCACTGGTTAGCTAAAGTTCTAAGCCTCTCAACTAACCTAGCGAGGGTTATTTAAAATTATTTAATGAATAAGGCTTGAAAATAGTAATTTATTAACCTTATCTAACATAGGTTCAAACGTTATGCTAACTTTACCCATAAAGATTGAATCATTAAAATAATTAATCTTAAATTGATTATGACCGTGTGGGTCCCTAACAAAGCACTAGATTGCATTATTAACTATAGTTCGCGAGGGCACTTTAAAATTAAATAACATCATAATATAGCTATACAGAGATCTAGATTTAAGCAATTTTTAATCCCCTTTGAAAAACTGAAGTTACTTAACATTTTAAATTAGATAATACATCTTTTATAGCACAAATATTTCCTTCGATAATTTTAT
>BSBK01001491.1:1460000-1780000 GCA_027943335.1 Chamaecyparis obtusa
TAGATGGGTGGGTGGATGAAAAGGATTCAAGGGTATGCATCTATGTTGATCTTAAGGAAAGATAGGAGATGGAGGTATGTAAGGACCCAAGATGGATGGTGAATTAGGAAAGTTAGGAGGGGGAAGTGAAGGGACATAAGGACCCAAGATGGAAGGAAGATGTGAAGCCCTTTGTAGTGGTGGAAGAGGTCCCAAGATGGAAGTGGAAGATGCGAAAGGATAATTAATAAGTTCATCAACATTTATATGACAACCAAGGACATCAGCATCTTTAGAGTGAGCATTAGAATTTTCAATAGAATCATGGACATCTTGAATATGAGCACCTTCTTTGATAGGATTGTTCAAAGCTTGCAAAGACTTAGGAAGAGTAGAAAGTGGAAGTGAACATGAAGAAGTGGAATAAGAAGATGGAAGACTTTGATCTTGACAAGGATCTTTGGATAGCACAAGCACATAATTTTTTATTTTTTTTTCAATAGGCTTAACATTGGAAGTAACAACATCATTTTTAAAAACCTTAATGGAAGTATCATCTTTGGAAAGCACAAGTGTAGTAAGGTTATTTTGATTGTCAATAATCTCAATGGTGTAAGTAGTAACTTGATCTTGCTTAGGAGAAGACTTAAGACATGGTGGAATGCATGAGAAAGGGTGTGCAAGATCAAAAAGACCATGAAGCAGATAAGAGACATCACGAAAGGGATTGGATGACGTAGAGGGTTCTTGATCTTGATATTTCTTTATGTTCTTTTCTTCATCATTTTTAGAGTCCTCTTGACATGGATCCACTTCTAAGGACAAGGAAGCATGTTGGGATTGTATGGATGACTTTGGAAGAGATGGTGGAGGACTAGTTGAAGTAGGGATCATAGCATATGAAGGCTTAGGCTCTTTAGGTTTATCATTATTGAAAGTATTAGCAGCCAAGTGAAGATTAGCTTGAGTTTCTTTAAGAGGTAGCCTTTGAGGATAACTATAGGAAACCGCATGAAAAGTATTAGAACCTTTGGTGGATTGAGGACTTGTGAAAGATTTGATAGGCTTGGAAGCTTTAGGAAATGTATGGGTATTGGAGGAAGTAGGGGATGAAAGGGAAACATCACAAGACAAAGGGTCAGCATTAACATGATATTGCTTGAGAGTATAATCTTTATCTTCAGCATGAGAGTTCTTAGATGAGAGATCCTTGTAGTATTGATGCTTCAAGCTAGCACGATGCATTTTATAGTCCTCAGCAGTAGTAGATGGATCATAATCAAGGTATTGTTCACAAAAATTGTCAAAGTCTTTTTCAAAATCAGAATCATATGGATCACCATCACAATTTATCCAATGTGACATCCCATTTCTAGTAAGCAAGAACACACGATGAGGAGGACTCTTAGGAACAAAGTTGTCATAGGTATCATTATATTGTCTGTCGTCATAGTCATCATAGTCTCCAAAGCTGGATGTGTCACTCTCCATGGAAGAGTTATCATAAGGGTTATCACGTTGCTCAAATTTTGTTCGAGGGCATGGTGACATGTACAAGTCTTTATCAAATGGAAAAGGGCATAGAGCTTCCATGGAGAAATCTTTAGGTTCCTTCTCTTTCTTAAGATTGTTAAGTTCAACTTGCATAACATGCATCTATTTCATCATAGCGGTGATTAGAATTTCTTCCTCATGTGTACTGATTCTTTGAGACATGTGTACTGATTCTCAATAGCTACTACTCTATTCTTGACACAGTGATTTGTATGACATATTCTAAAATTAGGCTGAAAAAGCTAAGTATCTGGCAATTCTGACAACTTTTTGACAACTTTTCAAAATTTTCCCAAACGACACTCTGTAGACTCATACGATAGTGGGTAGTTAATGAAACAATAGTTGAAAAACTCATACGACATTGGGTAGGAAATGAAACGATAGTTGAAAATTGCATACGACAGTTGCAAGTAGGATTTTGACTTTTGAAATTTTTTGGCAGAAAGACTCGTATGACACTAGGTCCCCTATCATATGACAGATGGGCAGTAATGAAATGACACTTGACAAAAACTCGTATGACTTTCTGACCTCCTAAGATGACTTTTGACTCCAAAAAAGAATTTTACTTCAGATTTTGCAAATTTTGAGTTTTCAGATTCGGATTGTTTGCAAATTTCAATGTCCAGATTTGAGAATTGTAACAGATTTGTTCATTTTCAATAACCAGATAGATAAACAAGCATGCAAAATAGCAAGCTAGTGATTTCAAGCATTTCTAAAAATAATGAACAAGGGAAAAAGCAACCTTGTGCATGAACAATCAAGTGATTTTATTCGTTCTAATCCTTTGAAGTGCTAATTGTGTATGTTCCAAAATGTTTTGCAATAATGCACATATACCCTAGAAAATGAAAATTTGGCCTCGCTAGGGTTTTTAGTAATGGTTTGACTCTGCAACTTTTATGATCCAAAGGGGTGAACTCCAATCCCGGTGCACCAGGGTTTTGACATAGTCTGAGAACTTAATCTTCAGGAGCTGTTAGGGAGATCTGAAAACCCAACAATGAACCATATCCATGGAGATTTCTTCCATAAGGACATTTATATAGCGGTTGTCACTACCACGGCGAAAATGGCTATTACCGCTTGAGGTTCCATTAACGCAATTTTCCCTATGAAGGGATTATCTGCTACAGTTAACCCTCTCTAAAGGTGACTCACAATATTGTATCACAAGGGGACTTGGCTCCAGATCCAAGGTTTTTGATGCCTTTTCACTTTTAACCCAAACAAAGCAAGCAGATTAATCTGACACGCTAAGACAAAGTTTTTCTTCACCAAGGTCTATGATGTCAACTCCACATGATCTATCAACCTCTCCGGGGAGAGAATGTATCAATCAATAAGAGAAGGTGCACTAACCAATTTTGATTCACCAAAGTTTGTGATGTCAACCCCACATGATCTATCAACCTCTCCTGGGAGAGAATGTATTGATCAATAAGAGAAGACGCACTAACCAAGTTGAATGTGAAATGCACTAAGTATCCTCCCTACCTACAAGGATTCTATCATCAAGAAGGATTTTGTTGGAAATCCAATCTCTCAAGGATCACGAATAGTGTTCATATGGCCTATACTATGTGAGCACAGATGTATGTTTCCAAAAAGCAAATCTACCAAAAGTACCCAAAAAGAAGAAAGAGAAACACTTAACGCTTAAAGTGAATATGAGATAAGTCCACAAGGTGGAACACTTAACATCTCACACAAGCTAAAAATGAGTCCCCAATTTAGAAAACAAGTGAGTTCCTAAAAGCATAAATGGGTTGCCAAGTGGAACACTTAACGCTTATGTCCTGTTGACCTCTCCCCTTTAATGTGGCGCTGACCTTGCAACCAAGGGGTGGAACAAGGGGTTAGTGGATTAGCAAGTCCAATAACCCAAGATAGCAATCAAGATCAATCACAAGTATCTAAGACTACTTAATGAATCCTTAAGGGGTCACAACCTAGTATCAATTATGCAAGTGTGTAGAAATAGACAAAAGCATGAAAAGATGCACACAAGCCAAACACATAAGAGATTTATTTTAAGTCCAAATCAAAATGTTATTAGATGAAGGAGAATACCTGGGATCTTTTCAATGTGCTTAGTAAATTTTACCTAATTTTTAGCAATTCTTGTTGAGCTTTTCCATGCAAGCAAGTGATGAACTCTCCAACAAGCAAACAAGCAAACAAGATATGCAACATATATTCAACTTATGAAAACCATAGGGTTAGCTTTAAAAATCAATTATTATCAGCAATAATAACTAGAAATTAACACAACTGACAACTCATATCATTCATTGAACCATGTAAAAAAAATAAGTGCATACCCATCAAAAAACTTTATTTTTTTTGCTGCATTTGACCTAGTCAACAAGATCTGATTTTTTTTTTATGATTTTGGCCACAAAAATAGAAATTAAAAATAGAGAACCCTGCTAAAAAATAGAGAGATTTCCAAAAATATAAAAATTTTAGAAAAATATCTTCATTTGTGCCCTAGAGACCCATTTTATCAAAACAGACCAGTTTTTGTAAATTGACTATTTGAGATATTATATTGTGTCCAAATTTAAAACACAAAGAATGGACCCCCTGTATAATTTAAAGAGCTTTCCGAAAATATAAAAATTTCTAAAAAATATACTGATTTGCGTCAGATATTAATTTTTTCCATAATTTTAAGAAAAAATTATTAAAAATTCAAAACATCTCAAAAAATTCTAAATTTTTTACTGTAACTTCTCTGATATGTGTCCAACTTACAAAAAAATTCTAGAGAAAAACTCCAAGCCATTTGAGAGATAAAATTAAATCTTTGAAACTTTAGGGCTTTAGCTCCAAAAAAAAAATCAAAACCAGCATGTAAAGGTGGGTTGCCCCACGGTGGGTGGCAGAAATGTGTGTGTGAAAATTGTACCTAATCTGTAGACACAACACTTCAATAAAATATTAGAGATTAACAAAAATTATGCAAAATTGAAATCTAATCTAACTAAGTGATCTATTGCCTTCTAATAGGTGCGAGATTGATGTTCTCAGATTGCTATCGAGATCAGTGACCTAGACGACACCTAAATGAATGATTTGAATGCAATTGATCTAGATATGAAATATGAATGCAATTAATCTATATTTTTGATATTTTCTATGCAATATGAATGATAAACTTGATATGGAATCTATGCTAATATGGAAATTGATATGCTAAAATGATCTAACAATGATATGAAAAAGAATCTAAATGACTGTAAAAAAAACAAATTGATCTCACAATAGCCTTGATTCGCAATAAGCTTTGATTCTCGAGATGTCGATTCTCCAGCATAAGTTTGCACAATTATGAGATGCTTTGAGATGAGCTGAGGCTTTAATTTATAGAAATCCAAGGCTTTGGAGGTGCATGGAAAAAAAGTCATAAATCACTCAAATTAACTCAGCTTGATTTTTGAGTTATCTGATAATAAAGATAATTTAATTCACAAAAACATGCAAATCATGCAAAAATAGCTTTTTAACTCAAATTAGAGTTTAGATTAGCTTTTTGAACTCCAAAAGGCTGTTGAGTTCTAAAAAGTCAACACTTTGCATTGATTTTCTAATTTGGAGTTTAACTGTTTCTTTTGAATGTGCATAATAATTATGAATTAATTAAATAAATAAAGTGATTTATTCTCAACTTAATTGATTTTTGAAAAATAATTGATTTATGGGTTAATCAATCATTTAATCAAACTTTTATTAAAAACTATATTATTAAATAATGACAACTTGCTTTAATTAATTAAATAAAAATTTAATCAATTATTCATAGGATATTGGATTTATTGTCAAAATTAAATAATACAATTAATAATAGATAGACTTAAATTTAATTACACAATTAAGTGGCAAGATATTAAATCTAATTAATTAAATATGAAAATATTCAATTAATCAAACTTAGGATAAATGTGATTTATCGCCAAATAATCATTAAATTAAAGATAATTAAGATAATTAGGAATATTGCTAGGAATATTCCCCGATGCAGAATTTAAGATAATCAATTATGATTCGATGATATTTAGATGTGCCTTAGATTAGGACTTTGAAGTTGATTTCGTTCGATTTGTAGATGTAGGAGGTTAATGAACTTATAGCCCATTTTTGGGGTATTACAAGTTTGATGGAAGATAATCAATTAAGTTGAATACTAGATGTCTGTGATGATTGAAGGTTGAATGTACAAGCAGTAGACTGTCGTGGGCCCAAAAATTTTAAATCACAATTTTGACATAATAAATGATCTCAGATTTTAATTTTGATTTTGAAAATGGATTCAGAACATTGAAATTAGCCAGGGGTGCAATTTTCATGGAAAACGGAGCACTTTTAAAAATTAGGTCAAAAGCTATATAAAGGTCAGAGGGGTCATTTTCAATTCATTTTAACCATTTGACTTTGGAGATTTGGTGGAGCCCTCTGAGCAAGAAAATGGCAGAACAGTGAGAACCAAAGGTACCTGTGAGTTCGCATCAGTTTGAGCGTAGCCGGAGACATGATAAACCTCAACAGTATGGACATCCGGTATGTGGACCTCTGTGCCCCTCTGAAAATTCAAATTTTTCATATTTTATAGCATTTTAGACTTTTTTCATACGCATTTTTCTTTTTTGAATTTCACATGTATGAAAACTCGTATGAGTCCCATCCCAGACTTGTATGACATTTGAATTGTATTTGCTTTGTCATTTCATGACCCACCCAGTGTCATATCAGAGGGACCCATGAGTCGTATGACATTTCATCAGGTCCCTTGAAACTCGTATGATGAAGTATCTCATGTCGTATGACCATTGATTGTCGTTTGGGCTGTTGTGGAATGTCGTACGACTTTCTGTGCCAGTATGGACTGTCGTATGAAAAATAGTGAGCTCAAAACTCTATTTTAGGTCAAGATTTTTGCTTTTCTGATTGCTCTACCTGATTGCTGACTCTTTGACCTACCTTTTGAAGTACCAAACTGTCCAATTTCTGTACTACTAGCCTATTGTTGAGCCCAATTTCTGATAGAATTCCCTATTTTTGTATGATATACATCACATATCTAGATGTTCATGTCCGACATTCATACCCGATGACCCAGAGATTATGTGTCTCACTTCCTGACCCTATGAGGGTTCATCTTACTACATGTGGTTTTGATTATTTGATCCATTTACCCAATATTAGGGTAAACCATGGCCTTTTGACTGCACTAATTGAGAGATTCCATTATGAGACACAAATGTTTCATTTACCGACTGGAGAGATCACTGTGACTCCAGAAGATATCTATAGGATACTACACATTCCATTCCATAGCAGTTGACATCCTGAGTCTATGAGTACTGGGCAAACCGGTCTTCATGCCTTTAGGCATCTGTTCAGAGATGAAACAGTTGACGGGGTCCATTTCCTAGGAGACCCTTGTATAGGGATATGGTCAGATGCACCACTTAGAGTGCATTATTGCTGGGATGATCAGTGAGCTTATCATGCTAGGCCATCAGCAGAATGGTTTCTTGATGGGATGGGCCCTGATGGTAGCACTTCTTATGGTGACTCCCACTAAGCTTTCTTGGGGTCAGTGTCTTTTGGCACATATGTTTTTAGAGATGCATGAGGTTGTGTATCAAGATTGCAAGAGTTTCACTTCTGGAGCTCTTGTGTTATAGATATGGGTCTGGGAGCATATCCTAGTTTTGAGACCAATTTTTCAGACATAGCATCAGCCACAGGAGCCAGTGATATACACATATGTTGGTTATGTCACATAGGTCCACATGGGACATACTGAGTATTTTAGACAATGCTTGGATGATATGACTTTTGTGCATTGGAGACCCTACTTGCAGATAGAGGCCTAGCCCACTATGAGAGAGCAGTATAGTTTTCTTTTTCAGAGTCAAGTACTTATTGATCGGTCTCCCACCATTTTGGAGAGATTTTTGATTACTAGAGTGTGGCATCAGTATGGACACAGACAGGATGCCCCACAAGATTATACTACATATGCTCGTATTGTTCGTGAGATTGGGCTCGAATGGACACAGAGGCTCACTTATTCTTTATGTTCAGAGGAGTACAGTGCTATCATAGGTAGAGACTAGGACTACCATCCACAGGTTGTTGATGCAAGGGTCACAGATGGATACATTTCTTGGCTTGCTAATCACCCCCTTCATAGATTCTCGGATCCCACTAAGTTGATACCCTCCATGGAGGAGGCGATGGATGTTATAGGTGCTCCCATAGTACAGGGCCTAAGACCTTAGGTAGTGCATCCTACACCACCTAAATAGAGAGTGATGGCCCCACTGCAGAGACCATTAGGACATATGAGGCCCCCTCATCCTTCTACTTCTTTAGCAGGTACATCCACAGGTTCATAGAGATGGACCAAGGGTGAGAGTAGCACTTTGGGTGGTGTTGGTTCTATAGATGATGTTTTAGTAGCTGAGCAATTTGTAGGTGGTGATGTAGATCCCTTACAGGCAAATACCACTTTTGATCTAGGAGATGAGCTTAGATGCCATAAGGCACATAGAGCAGATACCACTGACCAGCAGCCAAAGCAGCTAGCATAGGACACAAAGATGCCCGTAGCTGAGGTAGATCCTACTATTCCTCTTACTTTATCAGAGACTATTAGACGTCTGAGAGCTCAAGTCCGAGACCTGAAGGTATAGAGTGCTAGGTGGGAGGAGAGGTATCTAGAGGTAGATAGGTAGTGTACATAGCTTTGTGCAGAGTTTCATGCAGAGGTTCAGAGATTACAGATAGAGGTGACCCATTAGACCTCACGAGCTTCATATTATGTGTCTGCATATTATGTTGTTGTCCCTGCTACACAGAGAGTACCCACGTATTTAGATTATATGGTAGCCTCAAAGGGAGCTAAGGCACCGAGAGTAGAGGCTATACCAAATGCACCACCCCCTCCTCCACCAGATACTGAGGAGCATGCTGATAGTTGATTCTTGTTCTTATGTTTTGATATACTCTATTCTTTTTTATCATTGATATACTGTTCTGACTCTGATAGCTCTCAGGAGCTCATTCTTTTGTATATTGTGCCAGTACTGCACCCCTGACACATTTCGAGTTGATGATATATATGAGATTGATATTTTGGATCGTGACCTCATGTTTACTTGTCATGTTTGGATTTATGATGATATCATGTTATGCTTATGCTATGAGTAATGTAGAATGTTTAGCCCAGGAGAATTACTGCTTGCAGTTCGATGAAGAGACCTTCGAGTGAGACTCAGCTCTCATCAAATATGAAGAATTGATATGAAGAATTGTTTAAGCTTTGAAGTGTTTCCAAACATTTGTGAGATCATGTAGACATGAAAAATGCAAAGAAACATGCAAAATGAAATGCAACCTAGGACCTAGGACTTACTCACTGATCATATGTTGATTTGTTATCATCATTGAACTTTTAGGTAACCAGATAAATCAATACAATGCCCACTAGCTATGAAACCATAGACATATGAATATTGATTTGTATGCATAAGAATCAATACAACACCCACTGATTATGACAACCATGGATATATGAATATTGATTTTGTTCTCAGAATGTCGGATTTGATATAAGCACCAAGGCATAAACACCAGGATGACCTGAATATCATGTCCATTTTGATATAGAAATTTGTATAAGCATCAAAACATAAATGTTGTGATGACTTGAATATGCCTTGCATTTCAAACACATCAAGCAGTCAAGAGATCATTCTAAGTCCAGTGTGAATTACCCGTAGTGACCCTTTATCATTTACATCCTTAGGTAAGATCACGTTTCACAGTAGGAAAAAGAACTCACTCAAAAAGACAATAGCTAAATCAAACTTCCTTGAATTTTTTGAGGATCAATGGTCGAGGTACGCATGGCCATCCAATTCAAGATAGAGGCTCTTACGGTCGGACACCATTTCAATCCAAAATTTCCAAAGTTGTTAGATTTTCACATACAAGTAGAAAACAAAGAAAAGATTATGCCCCCAGTCATCACTCTCTAAATCCTATAAAGGACATCATCGAAGAGCTCGAAGGGACACAATATGCAAGAAATCTCAATGTGAATCAGTAAGCATACAAGGAGATAAAAGCATGTAAAAAGCATAGATTGTTTTCAGTTTGATGTTTGATGTTGATTGCGTTGTTGTAGATGCAAAATCCTTTCTGGAGACAAGACTGACTGACTGACTCAAATAAAGCTTCAAAGGACTCTGACTGGATATGACACATCTAAGATACACTGGAGACCATAGGATATGACATTGATTGCCCCCAAGTTTGAACATTGATAGGATATAGAAGCTTGAGCTAGTTGATGTACAAACCAACTTATTGGAAACTGGAAATGCAAAAACAAACTGGGAGATATGTACAAACTAAAGCAAGATTGAAAGCTAGGAAAGACCAAGATTGTGCTGATAGATGGAGTGTTTTGAAACAAGTGGCACCCATTTGCCCATTTTTCACCATCTTAGAAGAGATTCTATTTTTGCTACCAAGGCACCTATTTCCAGGTTTTCACCAAGGCACTTTTTTCTTTTTCTCATTTTTTTGTATTTTTCATTTTTTCAATTTTTTTGTACTTTTGATATTTTTCACTTTTTTTTGTGAATCATCAAGGCACCTATTGCTAGGTTTTCACCAAGATGTTCATTTTTTTTCACAACTTTTTCAGATTTTTAAAAAAAATTTCAAGACATTTTACCATAGACTGAATGCTTTAGGTATAGAATTTCTTCAGATGGAGAATGTTGATTGGTTCTTGGAGCTGTTCTCCTTTGGTCGTTGAGAGTTGATAGGCACCAAAGCCAAAAGTAGCAATGATTACAAAGGGACCCAGCCAATTGGGTTCAAACTTCCCCTTGTGTTCTCGATGTGATTGATTTTTAGGATTCTCTCTCAAGACTAGATCACCAACCTAAAATTTTGTGTCTGACTTTCTTGTTGTAACCTCTAGACATTCTCATCTGATATACTCTGAGATGATCATATGCTACTTGTCTGCACTCATCTAGTAATTCAAGTTCTTGCAACCTAGACACTCTGTAGTCATCATCAGTTACTAGACCATGTATTCTGATTCTTAGTGATGGGATTTCAACCTCAATAGGTAGTACCGCTTCAGACCCATAAACTAAAGTGAAAGGTGTAGCCCTAGTGGGAATTCTGATACTTGTTCTATAGGCCCATAGAGCTAGATCTATCATGAGATGCCAGTCACTTCCTATTTTATTAACTGTACGATGCAATATTTTCAATAGATTCTTATTAGAAGCCTCTGCTTGTCCATTCCCTTGAGGATAGTAGATAGAAGACAAATGTTGTGTGATCTTGAATTTGGCACATAGATCATCTAGGTCTTTTTTCTTGAATTGGCCACCATTATCTATGATTATGGAATGAGGTATCCCATATCTACATATGATATAGTTCAATATGAACATAGATATCTATTTCCCAGTTGCTTGTGTCAAAGGGACTGCTTCTACCCATTTTGTAAAATAATTTTTAGCTATGATTATATGGGTATGTCTATTAGAAGAATGAGGATGTATAGCTCCTATAAGATCAAAGGCCCATTGGTGAAAAGGCCATTGTGTAGTAAAGGGAATTAGATCTCTCCCTGGAGCATGAATTAGGTTTCCATGCACTTGACACTTTTGACAATTCTTAGCAAACTTGATAGACTCTTTCTCCATTTTAGGCCAATAGTACCCAGCCCTAATAAGTTTTTGAGCTAGTGTTCAACCATTCGAGTGTGACCCACAAATACCATCATGGACTTCCTCTAATGCACATTGAGACTCTTCCCATTCTAAACATCTAAGTAAGGTACCATCTAGACCTTGTTTGTATAGATCGTGACCAATGATGACATATCGGGAGGCATTACAGATAAGGTATCTCTTTTCATGGCAATTGAAGTTATCGGGAATGATTTGGTCTTGGAGATAGGAAAATAGGTTTTTGTATCTAGATGAATCATGACCAACAATAGTGTAGATCATGCGGGTTTCAGGAGAGTCATATGTAGGATAAGATAGTGTTTCCACTAGGAACTCATAGTGTAGCTCATGTTCAGGTTGCTGTAATAAAGTAGATAATGTTGCCATTGCATCGATAGCCTTATTCTCCATTCTAGGAATTTTCTCAAATGTGATAGATATGAAATACTTCTTTAAATCATCTACCATTCTCTTGTAAGGAATGAGCTTTTCATCTTTAGTTTGGTACACATCATTGACTTGATGAATAACAAGTTGAGAGTTTCCATGAATGTGTAGCTCTGTTACTCTCCATTCAATTGCTATTTTCATACCATTCAAAAGGGCTTCATATTCTGCAATATTGTTTGTGCAAGAAAACTTTAATATGAATGATTTTGGGATTGAGCATCCTTGAGGATTTATGAACAATATGCCTGCTCTAGATCCATTCTATGTATAGGAGCCATCAAAGAATAACTGCCATCCTCTAGAAGAAAGAGTCATGATAGAGGAATCAGGAAATTCCATTTGCATTGGTGTATCATCAATCATAGGTGCATCTACTAATTGATCAGCAATAAACTATCCTTTGATAGCCCTTCTTTCCACATATTCAATGTCAAATTCACCTAAGAGCATAACCAATTTAGCTAATCTACCTGTGAGGGTAGCTTTTCTTAGTAGGTACTTGAGTAGATCAATCGTAGCTACCAATTGTGTGGTATGAGCTAACATGTAATGTCTCAGTTTTTGTGATGAAAAGATCACAACTAGACAAGCTTTCTCAATCATTGAATAGTTTTTCTCATATGCAACCAATGTTCTACTGATATAGTATATAGCTCTTTTCTTTTTGTTGTCATCATGTTGTGCTAGCAATGCCCCCAGTGATGTATCTATAGTGGAGACATATAAAATCAATGGCTTCCCATGAATAGGAGGCATCAAAATAGGAGGATTTGATAGATACTTATTGATATAGTTAAAGTTGTTCTCACATTCTTCATTCCATGCAAAGGTCACACCTTTATGTAATGTTTTTGTAAAAGGTTGTGATATATCAGCAAGCTATGATATGAATCTTCTGATAGATTGTACTCTCCCTTGTAAGGTTCTCATTTGACTAATATTCTTGGGAGGTTGCATCTCTATTATAGCCTTGACTTTAGCTGGATCAACTTCAATGCCCTTCTTTGAAACTATGTATCCTAAGAGCTTTCTAGAAGTGACACCAAAAGCACACGTCTTAGGATTTAGTCAGAGACTAAACTTTTCCATTCTATCTAGGATCATGCTCAAGTCCTTTAGATGTTTAGTTCTAATCATAGATTTTGCTAAAGTATCATCAACATAGTCTCCCATAGTTCGATGCATCATGTCATGGAAAATAGATGTCATTGCTCTTTGATATGTAGCACCAGCATTTTTAAGCCCAAATGGCATGACATTCCAACAAAAGGTACCCCATGCACATGTGAAAGCAGTTTTCTCTTGATCCTCTGGAGCAATTTTTATTTGGTTATATCCAAAGAAACCATCCATTAAGGAATACATCTCGAAACCCGCAGTCATGTCCACTATCATACAAATGTTAGGTAGTGGAAAATCATCCTTAGGGCACACTCTATTCACATCTCTAAAGTCTGTGCACACTCTGATTGAACCATCTAGTTTAGAAATAGGTACAATATTGGAGATCCACTCTGCATAGTCAATAACTCAGATGAATCCAGCTTTTAGGAGCTTCTCTAATTCAGCTTTTACCAAGAGTGCAACGTGAGGATGCATCTTTCTCAACTTTTGTTTAAAGGTTTGACATTTGGAGCTATAGATAAATGATGCATTATAAGATTAGGATCCAGTCCTAACATATCTAAATATTTCCATGCAAATTTGATCTTCTTCTCTATTAGGAATGTTGTAAATTTTTGCTTCTCTTCTTCTGATAAAGATTGTGCTACATGAATCAACTGTGGTTCTTCTGTTGTACCCAAATTGATAGATTGAGTGGGCTCAATTAGAACTGGAGATCTGTCCTGTAAATGATTTGAAAGGACATCAAATATCTCATCCTTAGGTGCCTCAGAGAGGTTTTCACCTTTGGATACATCTTTTATTTTTATTTTTACATCTTTTCTTATTTTTTTGACTAAGATACTTGATGTCTGACTCCGTCATGATAACTCTCGATTCACTGATGGAAGTACTCATAGGCTCAACTGCATTGAGGTAGTAAGCAAGGGCATAGTCATTCAAGAAGGTATAAATACCATGGCTCGGATTTGTGGAGGTTTGATCAATAAGTTTTGGATATTGGATAGTCAAAGTGGGGAAAGATTAGGAGAGAGTGTTTATGGATATGGATCTATCATCATTAGTCCTAACCCGATGCTTGAATTCAAAGGTGATATTACAACTTAAGACATTCAATTCATGAATAGGCTCAATGTCATTATGGGAGTCCAATTCAGCCATAGGTGGATCAGACTCGATAGGTTCATCATTTTTCTCTAGACTTACATTGGGATTAGGTGCATATTGGTGAATAACATCAACATGTTTCTCGATGATAAGCTCATCTAGTTCTAGAATGACTCCCCATTCATAGTCATTTGATTCAACTTCTAATTCAAGATCTCTAGGAAATTTTAGAACATGAGTAAAGTCAGGGTGAATACCCCAAGAAGGGTTACCCTCAAATTTTGATTTGACTTCATACTCATGGGAATATGTCTCATAATCACTACCACCTCCCTCTACTTGATTGTTTTCAAGATTAGCTGGTTCTTGTGTGGAAACTATCTCTTGATTGATAGTAGGTTCTTGTGTTTCTACTACATTAATTCTTTTGATAGGATCATCTTTATCATCAAGAAGGTCTTTGATCTCCTTAGGCAATTTTTCATAGGGGATGAGTTCTGAGCTATCTGAATCACTATCTGATGGTTCTGTTTCTTCTTTCTTAAGAAGAGGTTCACCTGGTGTGATCTGCTCTATGACATGAGAAAAATTACCTTTGAGGTGGAAGGGTTTCTTTTTAAAGCCTAAGCCAACTTTGTCTTTATTTTCTCTACCAGTATGTGGGAGAGGTGCCACAAGACCTTTTCCTCTGACTCCTAGAGGTCCTTTACCTAAATATCCCATCTTAGCTATTAATTTATCTCCTGGGCCATATGACTTAGAAGAATCTTTGGATATTGTAGAATCATGAGTTTGGACAACTGGGGATTCGGGCTCATCTTTGTATAGCCATGATAGCATAGCTTCATCCTCTTCAAACTCTTGCTTGGATACTTGTTCTGCTACAAAATTCTTTTTATATGGTTCAAGAGGCTCCCTAGGTTCGGGCTTGGACTATTTCAAAGATTGTCCATAAGACTTAGGTGAGATAGGGAGAGATGTCAAAGATAAGACTGGCTCTATAATATATTCTCCCATACCATTTTCTTTGATATTGACCTCTTTAGCAATGTCTTCCATTTTGGATGTTGAAGCAACATTTAGTTGTTCAGTAAAAGATTCTGTGTTATTGGGAATAAGCTTATCAGCACTTTCCTTCAATGTATTGCAAGTTGTATTCAGATCTGCGGGGATAGTAACCTCTACTCCTTCATAAGGAAACTTCAAACATTGATGGTATGTAGAAGGAATAGCTTGCATTTCATGTATCCATGGTCTCCCTAGGAGGATGTTGTAGGCCAAAGGTAGATCAAGCACTTGATAGATGGTATCTCTGATAACTAGACCTACTCTAATAGGTAAGACAATGGTGCCCTTAGAAGATCTTTCTTATTCATCATAGGCTTTGATAGTTATTTTCTTTCTAGGATCAATAGCCAATTCTAAAAATCCCAATTGTGTGATCAAGCTGTAAGAACAAATGTTTAGGCCAGTGCCTCCATCTATCAACACATGTTTGACTCTATGGTTCTGGATCAAGACTTCTATATGCAAAGGCTAATTATGTGGGTGACTCAAGGAGTTGTCATCTTCCTCTGAAAAGGAGATATATTGTGGAGATGTAAGATGTCTAACCATAGTCTGGAACCTGTCTAAATCAAGGTCATCAGGAACATTGGAACCGAGCAAAGCTTTGTCTAGGATAGCTCTATGAGCTAGAGATATTTGAAGCAACTCAAACAATAAAGATTTGGCATTAGTTTGCTGGAGTTGTTGAACAATGCTATAAGATGTAGGCCTTGTATCCTTTGGATTGGAAGATTTGGAAGCAGCCTTCTGTTTGGAAGCAGATGAAAGATTGAAGGGTATCTTAGGGACATTAGATGAATCTGGGATTTGTCCTTTCAGATGTGCCTAAGCTTGTGATCAAGTAACTACATTAGCTGAGGAATGATCTCTTTCTCTTTGTACAATTGTGATAGCATTGCAACTTTCAGAGAGACATGGTTCAACCATATTGATGACAACATTATTTCCAGGGTAGGCATAATTGACTTTTGCCCCCATATTAGGCTGAGAAGTTGAAACTCCTTGACCATGTTGCGGAAATGGTTCTATAAATGTTGTATGATCATTATTGCTCTTAAGATTGTCAACTATGATGTCTCCCCTATTGATTAGATCTTGAATGGTGTGTTTCAACCGTAAGCAGTTATTAGTTTTGTGACCTTTACCTCGATGGAAATCATAGAATTCATTTTCTCTCCACCATTTTGGCTTAGGCTCAAAATTAGGTGGTCAGATCACTGGCAAAGAGATGATGTTATTAGCTAGTAGAGTTTTCATAGCTGATTCTAAATATTCTCCAAGAGGAGTGAACTTTCACTATTTATCCCACGATTTGTATTCTAGCTTCTTTTGAAATGGTTCGGATGACTTTTGTTCTAAAGCTTTAATGGCTTGGGAACCAAGAGTTAGGTTGTAGGCTGGTGCCTTTGATGGAGCATGGATAGTGTCAACGATGCCATCTGTGATGATTCCTTTGTTCTTGTTCCAATTTTTGTTCTTATCTTTGGAACTAGATCCAAATTCATACTTGTCTTTTTGAAGTGTGATTTCTCCTTTTTTCACAAGCACTTTTTTGATTTTGATAGCATTGTCCACCATCTTGTCAAAAGATGTATGATCTTGCATTTATAGAGGATAATTGATTTCTAGAACCAGGTTATTGATGAAGATTTCTATTTTTTCTATTTCTGGAATAGGTCTGGCATATAGAGAAAACTTCTTCCTCCATCTCTTGAGAAATGTTAGGAATGGTTCCCCTGGATATTGCTTGAGATTACAGATATCAATCATGGTGACTGGATTTTGAATATTGTAGGAGTATTTCTGATAGAAAAATTTGATCAACTCCTCAAAAGTTTTGATAGTGGAATGTAATCGAGAGAACCATTGAATGGCCGCTCCTCCCAGATATAGAGGGAAGAGACACATCAGATAGGTTGGTTCATGCATGAACTCCATTGATTGTGTACAGAATTCTCTGACATGATCCTAAGGGTCAGAGTGTCCATCATACTTATCATACTTGGGCATCTCCACTCTTTTTGGGAATGCTGGCATATACAAGTCTTTGTCAAAAGGAAAAGGACATAGAGCTTCCATGGAGAACTCCTTGGGTTCCTTTTCTTTTTCAAGGTTGTTAAGTTTGACTTGCATGGCATGCATTTGTTTTGTCATAGCTATGAGTGGAGTTTCTTCCTCATGTGTAATGATATCTTCAACATTAAAGTTGGGAGGAATTTTAGCTCCTTGATGAGCTAATTGTAAAAAGTATGCCTCTCTATCTTCTTTCAAGAAATGCTTCATCATTCATTTGAATTTATCATTGTTTTGATATTGAGCAATTTCTTCAGGTGTGGGTTCCTGATCTGCACCATGTTGAGATTGAGTTCTTTGAGAGCCAAAGTTTATCCCTGCTTGAGACATGGTGGGATTTTTTGGATTCCTTGGAATAGATTGATGTGGGGTTTGTTGGGTACCTTCATGAGTTGATGAAGGAGGAATGTAACCAGTTTCTAATCGAAGATTGTTAGCATCGTCGTCTTCGTAAAGACCAGAATCATAGAGTTTCTCAAAAATTGGACCTATGTGAGTCAAAGGTAAAGTATGAGATATTTCCCTAGATTTCTTGTGAGAGGAAGCTCTAGTTTCCACCATTAACCTTGGGTGAAGCAAAAGAATAAGATGAAGACAAATGAAGAATGAATTGAATCAAGATGACTAGATGATGCAACCTTGTCAAGGTTTGATTGGTTTGAAGATTTGATTAGATGTGGGTGAAGAATACTATGCCCTAGATGTATGGATAGATTCCCAAAAGATAGTGGACAAGATATCACAACACTTAGTCATTTTGATGATTGATTGAAGATTGATAGTTATGACAAGGTTTTGACACAAGATGATAAAGACTCAAATTGATTAAATAGAAGGCTGGATCAGATTCAAAAGACCACTTTAGGATAATGATTGGAGTCTCAGTAGCTACTACTCTATTCTTGACATAGTGATTTGTTCGATATATTCTGGAAATAGGCTGAAAAAGCTCAGTATCTGGCAATTCTGACAATTTTCTGATAACTTTTTAAAATTTTCCAAATGACATCTGCAAACTCGTACGACAGTGGGTATGCTATGAAATGATAGTTGAAAAGCTCATATGATAGTGGGTATGCTATGAAATGATAGTTGAAAAACTTGTACGACAGTTGCAGAACTCGCACGACAGTTGCTAGCAGGATTTGACTTTTTGAATTTGTCTGGCAGAAAGACTCGTACAACACTGGGTTCTTTACCATACGACAATTGGGAAGTAATGAAATGACACTTGATAGAAACTTGTATGACTTTTTGACCTCCTGAGATGACTTTTGACTCCAGAAAAGAATTTTAGTTTAGATTTTGCAAATTTTGAGTTTTCAGATTTGGATTGTTTGCAAATTTTAATGTCCATTTTCAATAACTAGATAGATAAACAAGCACTCAAAATAGAAAGCAAGTGATTTCAAGCATGTCTGAAAATAATGAACAAGGGAAAAAGTAACCTTGTGCATGAACAATCAAGTGATTTTATTCATTCTAATCCTCAGAAGCGCTAATTATGTATGTTCCAAAAAGTTTTGCATCAATGCACATATACCCTAGAAAATGAAAATTTTGCCTCACTAGGGTTTTTAGTAATGGTTTGACTCTGCAACTTTTATGATCCAAGAGGGTGAACTCCAATCTAGGTGCACCAAGGTTTCAACACAGTCTAAGAACTTAATCTTTAGGATCTACTAGGGAGATCTGACAACCCAACAAGAGACCACACCTATGGAGATTTCTTCCAATAGGACATTTATGTAGTGTTTGTCACTGCCATGGCGAAAATGGCTATTACCGCTTCAGGTTTCATCAACATGGTTGACCTAATTAAGGGAATGTCCACTATAGTTAACCCTCTCTAAAGGTGACTCACAAAATATACCACATGGAGACTGGTTCCAGATTCAAGGATTTGGGTTTCTGGTACTATCCAAAAAGGAAGTAGAGCATAATCCCCTAGCCTTTTCACTTTTAACCCAAACAAAGTAGACAGATTAATCTAACATGCTAAGACCAAGATTATCTCACAAAGATCTATGACGTCAACCTCTTATGATCTATCAACCTCTCCAGAGAGAGAATGCCTCGATCAAAAGTTGAAAACACATGGATCTAGTGGAACGTGAGACTCCCTCAGTATCCCCCCCACCTACAAGGGATCCTTCATTGAGAAGAGTTTCGCTGGAAACCCACTCTCTCAAGATCCACAAATAGTGTTCATGGGGCCTAATTACTATGTGTAACAAAGATGCTGAAAGAAAACTATGTTCATTTTTATAGCCCAAATGAAGTCTGTGATAGGAAAGCAATAAAAGTCACTCAAGCTAGACACATGAGATGTTCATTTTAGATCCAAAATCAAAGTCTTATCAGCTGAGAAGATTACCCGAATTCCTCATAATGCACTTAGTATATTTTTACCTATTTTTAGCAATTCTTGCACTTTTTCCAATCAAAACCAATAGGAGTCAATCAAAAATAGACAATTTCAATTGTCAAGATTAGCTGTTAGTCAAAATCTAAAAACCAAATATGACAAACTACCCTAAAAAATGAAATGACAGTTGAAACCTGATACCAAAACTCATATGACAGTGGGTCTGTTACCAGACAATAGTTTGAAACTCGTACGACAGTGGGTATGCTCCCAAATGATAGTCCAAAAACTCGTACGACACTAGGTGTTCTGTGAAATGACAGTGTGTACAGTACGACATGATCCTTGATCTGATAGACTATCATACGATAGTGGGTACAGTGCGAAATGACTTTTGTCAGAAACTTGTATGAAGATTGTATAGACAGAAATTAAAAATCATAGTTTTGCATAGAAACCGAGGAGAAAAAGATAGAAATTGATAGAATTGAATTTGGAAACCCATTTTAGGGCCCCACGATGGGTGCCAGTAATGTGTGTGTGAATTTTTTACTTGATCTGTAGACACAACACTTTAGTAAAACATTAGAGGTTAGCAATAATCAAAATCGTGCAATGAATTGAAAACTAAACTAACCAGGGGATTTACTGCCTTCTAGTAAGTGTGAGTATGTATTATCAAATTGTATCGAGATCAGTGACCTTGACGACACCTAAATGAAGGATTTGAATGCAAAATTGATATGAAATATGAATGCAATTAATCTAATTTTTTTATTTTCTATGCAATAATATGGTCAAAACTGATATGAATCTAGAATCTAAGATGAAATTGATATGCAATGAATTGATCTAAGATGAATTTTAAATGATATGCAATACTCAAAAACAAGAATGATCTCACAATAGCTTGGATTCGCAAAGATGATTCTTCAGTCTCCAATTCGACAGTGTGAGGATGAAAAAATATGAGATGATTTGAGAAGAGTTGAGCCTTGATTTTATAGAAATCCAGGGCTTTGGAGGTGCATGAAAAAAAGCCATAAATCACTTAGATTAACTCAGCTTGATTTTTGAGTTATCTGATTATAAAGAATAATTAACTCACAAAAACATGCAAAAGCAGAGTTGAACTCAAAATAGAGTTTTTGATTTAATTGATAATTGGTAGTTTTCTACTTTTCTTGATTGTGCATGTTTTATTTATGAATTAATTTAATAAATAAAGTGATTTATTTCCAACTTAACTGATTTTGAAAAATAAAACAATTGATTTATGGGTTAATCAATTATTTTCAAACTTTTATTCAAAAATAATATCATTAAAAATTGACAACTTGCTTTAATTAATTAAATAAGAATTTAATCAATTATTCATAGGATTTTAGATTTATTGTCAAAATTAAATAATACAATTTAGGAATAAATAGAATTAACTTCAATTAAACAATTAAGTGGCAGTATTAAATCTAATTAATTAAATATTTATAATATTCAATTAATCAAACTTTAGGATAAATAGGATTTATCACCAAATAATCATTAAATCAAAGATAATTAGGATAATTAGGAATATTACTAGGAATATTCCCCGATGCAAAATTTGAGATAATCAATTAGGATTCGATGATGTTTAGATGTGCCTTAGGTTAGGACTTTGATGTCGATTTCATTCGATGTGTCGATGTATGAGGTTAATGAACCTATAGCCCATTTTTGGGGTATTACATTATGATAGTGGAAAGGACATTTAAATTTATACAAAGCATCAATAGGTATAGGTCTAATTCTTTCCTTCTTAGAATTCATTAGCTCCACATATACTGTTTTAGCAATTTCTTGACGAGTGTTAGGATTATCCATTAGAGATGTAGAGAGATGAGCGTTAAGGGGAGGACGAAGATCCACACCTCTTAAATTGACTTGAGATTTAGAAATTCCAACACGACACATATCCGGTTTAGGAGGTATATTAATGGGAAATTTAATACCATGTTCATTAACTCCTAACCCTAAACCTTTATAGCCTTGTTTATTCACCATATTATATCCAGTAGTGTACATATCATGCAAAGCTTCTACATGAGGTGATTGTTTATCATGTTCATGAGTAAAGTTTGTATAAGCGGGGATAATAGGTTTGGAAGAAGTTTCATTATCCTTTCCTTTAAGATCATCATGATTAGGAGGAGAAGGTAAATCAAAGAAATCTTGCACATCTGCATCCTGCACTATAGCTTGAATCCCATCATAAGTATGAGAAGAAAGAGGATTAATAGATGGAGAATCAGGTATCGGAATAGGAAGATTGGGATGAAGAGTAGGATGAAGATTAGGAAGATTAGGAGATGGTGTATCATCTACCAAATTCTTCACATAATCCAAAAGATGAATAAGGCTACCACATAAATCCCTAAGAAAAGTTTTAAATATAGGTAGACTAGTATCAGTCAACTTCACAAAAGCATAAGCAAGAGCAAAGTGAAGGGTCATCAATGTTATGAAATGAATAATACCCTCATAAACATCATATGCATTATAAATAGATGCTAGAAGAAGAGTAATAACAAACATGATTATGCACCAAAACATCTTAACAATCTTCATGCTAAAAATGCAAGAAATATGTTTTTGTATTTTATTCAATATATAGATTTTTTTGAATTTTTGAAGTATAGATGCAAGAGCAAAATGTAAATCTAACACCAAAAAGAAAGAGAGGAAGCTAGTCAGGTTCACCAAAATCAATAGTGAAGGTGAACACACAAGGGAATATAAAGGAAGATCTAACACAATAGAGCATCTAAATCCACAAAAGAAAAGGGGTAAGTATGTCGGGTTCACCAAAATGAATAGTGGTAATTTGGAATCACCACTATTTGTGTATGTGTGTGGGGAAAATGTAAGATTCACTCCTAAATCCAAATTCTCAAAAGAGAGATCCAATTTGATCAACCAAGAGGTTAATACACAATCGAATCAATCTATGAAGAATATGAAAGAAAGAATAAATCCTATACTTCCCTATAGTTGGATTAAGCTTCAAATCTAAAATAATTGAAGTGCAAATACTAACCTTGAATTAGGGTAGATCTGGAAAATGCTGAATTTTGGCTTCTGTATGAACTTTTTGAAGATTCTATCACTTACTTTGGACTGGAAATGTCGAGGCGGACAAAACCCAGAAATCTTTTCTCCAAATTCACACAGGTCGACTTTGACCTTTTAAAAGGTCAAAGACCACATTATTTATTTGAAGTTCGATTCCGGTTTTGTTTGCAAATCCTGAAAGATTGTCGCAAAGGGTATCCAAATTCACTCTCAAATCCAAGATTCCACACCTATACTTGCAAGAAAAATGGTTTTGTTGTTTTTTGGGGGGGTTTGCCTTGGTCAAACCCCGGTTTGGAATCAACCTTAATATTGAAATTGAAATAGGAGAATGCTAGCAAGTAGTAGAAATGAATCTAACAATGAAGCTATGCAATTCAATAGATATGCTAATGTATTTGGAATGTAATCAAATATATTGATATGAAAGCTTGAACATAACATTATCAAACCTCCATGATTGTATGCTTGAAATCCACCTTGAGGAAACAATGATATGGATCTTGAAGGTGAACAAAGGATCTTGAAGGAAGATCACACCACCATGGTGGATAGATCTAGGGTTTGAATGATAGTTCTTGAATGCTTGAGCCTAATCCCTTCAATAGCTTGAATGCTTAAATCCTTAATCTTAAATGGATAACTTGGATGAAGAAGAAGACTTGAATACTTGAATGAATGCTTGCTTGATCACCTTAAGAACTTGAGAGCTTGATTGCTTGGATGAGATGAGAAAACTTGATATGAAAATGAGAGAGGAAGGCCTCCTTTTATAGTGATCTAGGGAACACTCCTCTAGATGGGCCACCTTGAAGAATTAAATCCCAATTAGGTCCTCACCTTTAGAAAATATACCTTGATTAAATACCATTAAATGATTTACCATTTTGGAGCCTGAAATAGCCAACTTGGAAGTGGGAAATAACTTTCCCAAAAGATAAATTACCGAAAAATGAAACTATGAAATCCTGGCAGGAAGAGGTCAAGGTCGAGGTCGACCCTAACCTGGTCAGGGTTGAGGTCGACCCTGACCTAGTCAGGGTCAAGGTCGACTTTGACCTCAAACCCTAACTTTGCCAGATTCTGCAATAGGAGTTCTAGGGGTGCCAGGAACTTAGAAATTGATGTCTGAACAATACCCAGTGTTAGGAACAGATAGAAAATCCTTGAAATGATGTGATAAAGGACTAGGAGGTCTCATTTCTGAATTTTACCTAGAAAATGGAGTCATGGAAGGAGGAAAATCAGGAAAGTCCTTAAGACCTTAACCCTAATTTCACCTAGAATGCAGAAATCAAGTGCAGAGAAGAAGTGGAAGACAAGGGAGAATGCAAAGATGCCAATCATGACCCTAAACCACTTACTCAAAGGGCTAAACACTCTTAACATGGAAGTGCTTCCATTTGAAGATGATACATATTGTTAAGTGGATTAGATATAAATTTGGAAGTGCTAATTTATTTATTTGTCCAGAAAATGTTGAAATTTCTGTAGCAGTAAACTTTCTTACTAAATCAGTCTTCCATTAAATATGTAGAAGGAAATTGGCTATGTACAAAAAATTGGATTGACTAGCTTTGATTTTTATTAAATGATGAATTTTCTTTTACATCTAGGAAGTGCATTTTAAATAAGTCAAAAAAAAACAATACTACTGTTAATGCTATTATTATTCTATTAATACTATATTTTCTCAGATAGTGCAATTATTATCAGTCTTTGGGCTTAGAATATGTGTTGATATGGTTGTTGTTACAGAAAATACTTGCAGAATTTAAGAATGCATTACAGTTGATATATGTTTGAACAATATAGACAGAAACCTTAACCTTGAGAGAGATTATTGCTTGAACAATTAAAAAAAAATGTTGTATAAGTATGCACTAAGGAATGGTATGGAAATTAAATTGTACATACTAAAACTGTTGTATATAATGAATTGATAGCTTTGAAACCATTAGTATATTGTATCATATAAATATATGTATATATATATATATATATATATATATATATATATATATATATATATATATATATATATATATATATATATATATATATATATATATATATATATATATATATATATATATATATATATATATATATATATATATATATATATATATATATATATATATAACTGTTAATTAATTCCTATTTCATCTTTAGATTATGTTTCTACTTATATGATGCAATCTGGAAATTAACTATTTGTATGTATATAAATTATATATATATATATATATTATATTATACATCCAAATATGTATAATATAAAATATATAAATACATACTATACATATCAAAAGGGGGCTTAAATTAATTATACCATTTCACTGTTTATTAAACTGAAAAAAAAAATTATAATATAATAATATATATTATATACTATACATAAGTCAGTGTATAATATATAATATATATTATAATATTATACGATAGTTATATAAAAAAAAGATAATGAAATATCGTATAGTATATAATAAATAATATTAAACTATGTAATAACGCGGGATTGTTTTAAAAAAAATATCGCAAGACTAATGTTTGGGGCTGAAGCCCTTTTTCCCCAGCCCGCGCGTGCAAGGCAACGCTATCGTGACTGAGTCATGGCAGTGACTATGTCACTATCGTGACCTAGGTCATAGCAGTGAGCACAGTCACTGTCGTGGCTGTTACCATGACAGCAACTGCCAAGGCCACTGTCGTGGTTCATGTGCAGCCTTAGGGTTTAAAACCCTCCCCAGACATAATGCGCTCAGCCCTAAACAAAGGTGAATGTCTTGGCTTCCTTGCGTGGCCATAGGGTTTCTAAACCCTTCCAAAAATGCCAATCAAACTTTAAAAAAAATTTATACATGAATAAAAAAAATATAAACGAGGGTTCTACACTTGCAGACCTGTATTTTATAAACACAAAGAAACATTAAAGAAATATGCCCAAGTTTAGATGTAAAAAAAAAATAAAGACAATGCCATTCAATGGCATGATAAAAAATCACATTTAGCAGCTCTGTAGAATGGGTTAACAAAATATATATATATATATATATATATATATATATATATATATATATATATATATATATATATATATATATATATATATATATATATATATATATATATATATATATATATATAACATAATTTACATCCATACTTTTGATATCAGATTAAAACATATACAGCCCTTAAATTTATAGTAATGAACCCTGCAATTACGTATGAACAACAGCGAATAAAAATAATAAATCTTGTAGAAAACTAACTAGAATGAACTAGAAAGAAAGTTAAGAAAATTTCTAGAATGGACTAATAGAGATTTAGGGTATCCAGTGAGTGGGAATCTTGGTATCTCTGGAGCCATGAGCTCTAATGATAGAAATATGTGGAAGAGATAATCTGGAGAGGAAGAACACAGAGATGGAGAATACTCTCATCTTCGAAAACCACTCCTCCATCATGCCTTTAGTAAAACCCTGCAAGAAACTAACAATAATAAGGAAGATTAGGGTTTGGTGATACTTTAAAGTGACCCCCAACCCTAATTTCGAATTAGGGATTGGGAGTCACTTTTAATAATTAAATATACGTCATACTATGAAAATGTTTATTAAATCTTTTCTATAAATGGTTGCCTTTTGAAATGGAAAACTTGGACTTTTGTAGTCTAAATTTAGATTGTAATAAAGTTGTATTTAAATTTCTTTTCTTTCCATTCGTACTATAAATTTTATTTGATTTTATATTTTGTTGCGAACGATTAAATAGTTCCTTAGAAAATTTAATTAATAGTGTCTATGATGTCATAATACATTAGCTAGATTTTGGAGATTAAGAATTTGTTAATCATGTCATTTGAATTTTTTTTTATTTCTTTAGTTTAATTATATATTAGAATTTTAGTAGTTTCCCTTTTAAATTAATTTATGTTGGATAATGAAATTATCCTATTGGAAAAAATTAAACCTCTTGTGCCTAGGTATTATGGTTAAGTAAATTTTTTTAAATATTATTTGTTTTATTTCGATTTTTAATTTAATATATAATCAAATTGATCTAGGCACCATTATATTGCTATATGAACAATATTAATCTAATAGTTTATTTTAGTAGTTATGGGGATAAACCTACCATATTTTGAATATAGATTTTAATTAAATTAATGAATTTTCTAAATTTTATACCTAATAAATGTCATTAAATTATTAGGCAATATAGTTATCAATGCTTGCCAAGATTTTTATTTATCTTTCTAGAATTCAACTTAAATCTTTTATTACAGATACTTATTTATACTCCTTGAAATCCTTTTAGGGATAGACCATTTTATTCTTAAACAAACTCGAACTATAGGGGAAACTTTATTTCCCCCTTATAACTTTTCTATTCCCTTGTCGCCTAATGACTTCCACCGTGTAAGGGACGGAGGCATGTCAGTGCTTGCCTCATGTTCCCTTATGTGTCATTGGGTGACTCGCCCAAGCGAGCTTACGATCCCAAAGCTTCGCGTCGAAGGGCTTTTATGTAACCTAGTTGACCTAGGTGTATGTTATGGTTGTTTTAAAAAAAAAAAAATTGTTGTTGTGTTCTTACCTGATTATTTGGGCATTACAAAGGGGTTGTAAGGGTTTCTAGGACATATTAATGTGTCTTAGGACCCCTTATGACTCCTTAGGACCCCTAAGATGTATGGTAATGGGTCCTAAATTGTCCTAAGGGGTCATAAGTGTTCTTAATGTGTCCTAGGACCCCTTAGTACCATTTAGGACCCCTCTCTCTCTACATCTTAGGAGTCATAAGGATTTATAAGGGGTCATAGAATACATTAATGTGTCCTAGGACCCCTTAGCATACACTACTATATTGTAAGGGTTTGGAAGGGGTTTTAAGGGGTCTTATATTAAGAAATATAACTGAAAGACTATTTGGAGAACAAAATGGGAGAATGATATGATGATCATCAAGCTACTAAGGTATATGTGAGACATTAGATCAATTTTTATATTGTCATTGATGTCAACTAGCTTTGACTTTACTTATCATGATAGTTGCAAACATTTGAAGGAGGTGATATTGGTGAGGGAAAGGAGATATTAGCATGAAGATGAGATGTATGAGTAAGTTATGAATAAGGTGTTCATTGAGAAACTTATTGATGAGTCTATGATAGTATGATAGTAATTTGATTGGATTACATGATTCTATTAAGTGTTGAAGATCAAGAATGTACAAGTTAATTTGGTCAGTATATAAATAACTTAGTATACACTAACCAAATGTAGTGTATATCAAATGCGGTATTAATCAAGAAGGAAGAAATTGACATATCATGATATTGACCAAGTAAGAGAAATAAATAAGAACATGTGATTTTTGACATGTGATGATGAGCTGGATGAATATGGAAGATTACAAGGATAAAGAAAAATTTTATTATGAAGATCTACGGCTGGAAAAATTCAAGGATGATTGGATGATGAAGATTGAAAATGTTTCAAGGCATAAGTTCCAAGGAAGGTTAAATAGGAAAAACCAACGATGGAGATTAAGAGGCAAAATCTATGGCTAAAAAGAAAATGGTTTATCATGTCTATATAAGGAGATAATAAATTCAAATATGAAGGAGAGATAAGATTGCATCTATATGAAAATTGTTGGTGCATACATGTGAAGCTAGTCAAACAGGTTAAAGTAAGAGCCAAGTGATTCTACAGACCTTAGTGAGAAACAAAAGGAGATAACTGAGCATAACAGAGTTAGAGGAAGAAGGAAATTGAAGAGATTATGATGACCAAAGTGATATTGAGCCTAGCATAGATCTGAAAATGAGAAAAGGAAGTTTCATTTGAATCAGGGCATCTATTGTTTCTTTCTAACCATTTCTACAGACAAAATCTCTTTACCAAGCGAGACTTAATCGTCTTTATTTTTCTATTGGCATTCTATGAATGTTACTTGTTTTCTTGTTGACCCAGGTCAATGTATGGTCACAGAGAATTGTTAGTGATAAATCCTCTAAGAAGGTCACACCTTACAATGTGTTGTGTAACCTTTAACAGGGTTGGCTCTTAACCGAGCTCACTTAAGAAAAGTAAAAATATTTAGCATACCGGTCCCAGGTAGTTTTTCCCTTAACATGGTTTCCACATTAAAAATAAAGTATTAAATGTGTATGCATGTGATGTTTTAATTTACACATTATAGTAACTGGTTAAATTGGTATATGTTAACTAATAGTTAGTTTACATTATCTAACAGTCAGTTAATTAATCAGAAAGACACAGTCAAGTTATTACCGAACTATTTAGTTTGTTTTTTGAAGTTGGTATTATACATTAGAGAGGAATTTGGGACTGTAGGATAACTAAACATAACTAATTCACCCCCCTTCTCATTTATCTAGCAATTGGTATCAGCGCATAGAGTACTTGAAGGAAGAAGTTTGAAGGACTTAAGTTAAATATCTAAAGATGTATAAGAGAGAGGTATCAAAGTTGAACAAGGATAATTTCTCAACATAGAAAAGCATAATGAAACTGTATCTATCAAGCATTGGGGATTCTGCACTGTACTATTTGGCAAATGAATTATAACACCTAATAGTCCTTTGACTATCACACAGATGAAAGAAAGACAAGAGCATAATGCAATGATGATTGAGATTGATTATTCTCTATTAGATGTTGAATTTGAAGACATTAATAATTGTACAATAGTACAAGAAATGTGGGATAAACTAACACTAGTTCATGGTGGAGATCAAAATGTGCTCAAGGAAAAAGCAGAAAGCTTAAGAGGAAAATTTGATGATATGAAGATAAAAGAAGATGAAAACATTACTCAGTATAGAAACCAAGTCAAGGAAGTGATTAATGCTATCCAAGGAGCAGGTGGAACTATTGAAGAAGAAACTGTGGTAAGAAAAAATTTTAGAACACTTTTGCCTACCTATGCTATTAGAGTATCTATAATATATGAAATAAGAGTAGTTCTTGGTAATGATGTTTCCCTTGATAGTCTAATCAATAGATTGACTACATGATGATAGTATTGTACATAAGGTAGAATCTAAATTTGTGTCATCTTTAAATACTAGAAGATCAAGCAATAGACATCAGATAAGAAATTGAAGTGATTATGAAACTGAAGAAGATGAGCTTGAAGAAATTGAAGCATTAATGGATAAAAGGCTACCAAAAGGAAAAGGAAAATATAGAGGTAAATTAATCTTAATATATTTCAAATGTAAAGATATTGGTCATATTGTTACAAGATGTCCCCATAGGAATGATAATGAGAGGACAAGTGAAAGATCAAATGAAAGAAAGAATGATAAAAGAGATTACTGAGATCATAGAGGTAATCGACAACATGAAAACAAAGAGAACTGAGCCTGCAAAGATAAAGGACAAAAGGCATGCTACCTAGTTGAAGATGATGATGATACCGAGACTGAAACTAATGAAGATAGAGAAGTGTTGTTTGTTGCATTGAAGGAATATTCTGAAGAAGAAGAAAGGTATGTAGAAAAGGAACTGATTTCTAAAGTAAGAAAAAATGATACTTGGATTATTGATAGTGGTTGCACACATCATATGATTGGTGTTGAAGATAAGTTTGAATGTCTTGAGCATTATGATGGAGGGTTTGTAAAAATGGGAAATGATACACCATGTCAAATGGAAGGTAAAGGATCAATATTATTGAATAACAAGATCAAATGTGAAAATTCTTATTGGGTGAAAGGACTTAACTATAACTTGTTGAGTGTTGCACAGTTGAATAATATAGGTCATCGAGTTGTATTTGAGAAAAGAAGAGTAAAGATCTATGATGATGTTGGAAGATTGATTAGTACTGGTGAACAATCAAGAGGTAACCTCTTTTATTTGGATAATGTTGAAACTTCATGTTTAATGGCTAAGAATGATAATGTTTGGTTATGGAACAATAGGTTATTTCATGTGAATTTTGACAATATGGTAAAGAGCAGTAAGAAAAGGAAAGTTGGATGTTTACTGAGTATATCTAATCCTGACAAAGTGATGTGCAAACAATATCAAATGGGTAAAATGACAAAGTCTAGCTTCCAAAGAAAACAATATTCATCTAAAGAAATTATGGATTTAGTTCATACTGACTTATGTGGTCCAATGATAATTCATAGCTATTATGGAGATATATATTTTATCTTATTTGTTGATGATTTCTCTAGAATGATGTCAGTTATGTTTTTGAAAGAAAAATCAAAAGCTTTTCAAATGTTTAAATGGTACAAAGAAAAATTAGAGAAAGAAGTTGGTAAGCAATTGAAATGCTTGAGATCTTACAGAGGAGGTGAATTCATTTTTTATGAATTTATTAACATTTGTAATGAGCATGGAATCAAGAGACAGGTATTTGCACTGAGGATTCCATAGTAGAATAGAATTGTTGAGAGACGAAACATATCAATTGTTGATTGTGCTAGAAGATTGCTAATTGAAAAGGAGGCTGCACAAATTTATTAGAGAGAAGCTATCAGTATTGTTGTCTATACACTGAACCAAGTACAACTGAAGAAAGAGTCAAACAAGACACCTTATGAGCTATGGTATGGTTATACACCTAATGTGAGCTATTTCAAGATATTTGGTAGTAGATGTTACATTCTGAAAGATGATATAAATGGAAAGTTTAATTCTAAAGGAGATGAAGGCATATTTATAGGATACTCTACTAGGAGTAAGGCATACAAATGTTTGAACAAGACTACTAACAAAATGATTGAAAGTGCAAATGTGAGAGTTGATGAGTATGCTGAGAAAAATGATGAAGAAAGAAAGAAGGAACTAGAAGACTACAAAATATTTGTTTACATAGAAGATCCTGACACTTTACCTAGGCAACAGCCTGGTGTCACCGAGCAATAGAATACTACTATTGAGAAATAATCCATATAGACTGAGACATAGTAAACAGTTACCAAGGAAAATGATGATCATGCACCGAGTGGAGAAAACATTGAAGGAAAAAGATCTGAACCTATAATAGAAAAATATGTCATAAATCACCATTCACGGGATCAGATAATTGGCTGAGACCTAAAGACAATAATGTGATTGGCACCAAATGGATTTTTAGAAGAAAAAAATTGAATGAGAATGGAAATGTTATAAGAAACAAGGCAAGATTAGTCTGCAAAGGTTATGCACAAGAAGAAGGAATTGACTATGGGAAAACTTTTTCACTTGTTTCTAGACTAAGAGTGAGAATTCTACTTGCATATGTTGCTTACAAATGATTCAAGGTATATCAGATGGATGTGAAGTCTACATTTCTTAATGGGATTCTTGAAGAAGCTGTATACATTGAACAACCTGAAATTTTTATAGATCCAACTCAAAAGAACATGGTATGTAAGTTGCACAAGGCACTTTTGAACATGTATCAAGAGCATGGTATGAAAGATTGCACTCTTATTTGATAATAATTGGATTTGTTAGAAAAAGTGACAACAGTGATCTATATTTGAAAGGTGAATCTGATGATAAGATCCTTATTGCTGAAATTTTTGTTGATGATATCATATTTGGAGGTCATGATACTTTATGTAAGTCTTTTGCTGATAAAATGAGAAAGGAGTTTGAAATGTCAATGTTTGGAGAGATCAAATTTTTTCTTGGTTTGAAAATTAAACAACAAAAGGAAGGTATCTACATCACTCAGAAAAAATACATTAAATAAATCTTGAAGACATTTGGTATGGAAGACTCAAAATAATCGGTACACCTATGGTAACTGGATGCAAGATAACCAAGGATGACAAGTCAATAGAGGTAATTCAAACTTTATAAAGATATATGATTGGAAAAATGATGTATGTTGTGTACTATAGACCAAATATTGCACATATTGTTGGCATTGTAGCTATATTTTTTGCTAATCCTAAAGAAACACATATGATTGTTGTGAAAAGAATTTTGAGATATTTGAAGAACACTGAGAACTAGGGACTATGGTATAAGAAAGAAGACAATTTTGAACTTAAAGTCTATACAAATTTTGATTGGGCAGGAAATATTGATAATAGAAAAAACACTACTGGAGGAGCTTTGTTTTTAGGAGAAAGACTAGTAACATGGATAAGAAAGAAACAAGGATGTATCTCTCAGTCCAATATTGAAGCTGAATATGTAATTGTTGCTACTAATTGCTCTAATGTTGCATGGATAAAACAATTATTGGAAGGTATGAATGAAGAAATAATAGATTCAGTTACAATCTATTGTGACAAGACAAGTGCTATAAACATTTCAAATAATCCATTGATACATGAAAAGACAAAACACATATCTATCAAATATCATTACTTAAGGGAGCAAGTTTAGGAGAAATAGGTCAAATTAGAATAAGTAAAGTCACAAGAGCAACTTGCAGATATATTCACAAAACCCTTATCGAAGGATACATTTGAGTACTTGAGAATTAGACTAGGGATCATTCCCCTATCTACCAGTCACTAAGGTGATATGGGGCTGCATAAACCTATTCTTTATCAGAAGATCTACTTATGTTGATGCAAGATGTTCACACTTTGAGATTCCTAAGGTTGTGAACAAGATGAAAGACAAGTTGAAACTGAGAACATATGTACATGAAGGTACAAGATTCTAAAAAGGAACTATAAAGATACTGATTTGGCTACTAAAGAGCTTATTTTTGGCATTGTTGTCAAAGAGAGAGATGAATGACATGAAATATCAAAGAGATGAAATATGGGAGAAAATTTGGCATGAAATATTCAGTTAGGAAAGAAGTTAACTGAAAGGGAGAGTATGTATAGTGATTAAACATATTAAAAGCATAAGCTAAGGGAGAGCTAAAGACCGAGATGGTACATTTCATATTGTGTTTCCATCAATGCCAAAGGGAGAGATTGTTGAGAAATACAATTGAAATTGTCTAGTGATTAAACATATTAAAAGCATAAGCTAAGGGAGAGATAAAGACCAAGATGGTATATTTCATATTGTGTTGACATCAATGCCAAAGGGAGAGATTATTAAGAACTACAACTAAAAGCCTACTTGGAGAACAAAATGGGAGAATGTTTTGATGATCATTGAGCTACTAAGGTATATGTGAGACATTAGATGAGTCTTTATATTGTCATTGATGTCAACTAGATTTGAATTTACTTATCATGATAGTTACAAACATCTAAAGGAGGTGATATTGGTGAAGGAAAGGATATATTAGCATGAAGATGAGATGTATGAGTAAGTTATGAATAAGGTATTCATTGGGAATATTATTGATGAGTCTATGATAGTATGATAGTGATTTGATTGGCTTACATGATTCTATTAAGTGTTGAAGATCAAGAATATACAAGTTAATTTGGTCGGCATATGAAGAACTTAGTATACACTGAGAAGATGTAGTGTATACCAAGTGCAATATTAACCGAGTAGAAAGAAACTGATATATCACTTTATTGACCAAATAGGAGAAATAAATAAGAACATGTGATTGCTAACATGTGATGATGAGTTGGATGAATTTGGAAGATTCCAAGGATAAAGAAAAAGTTTTTTATGAAGATCTACGACTGGAAAAATTCAAGGATGATTAGATGATGAAGATTGAAAATGTTTCAAGGCATAAGTTTTGAGGAAGGTTAAAGAGGCAAAACCAATGATGGAGTTTAAGAGGCAAAATATATGGCTGAAAAGAAAATGGTTTATCATGTCTATATAAGGAGACAAGAAATTCAAATATGTAGGAGAGAGAAGATCGCATCTATATGCAAATTTTTGGTCCATACATGCGAAGCTAATCAGACAGGTTGAAGTAAGAATCGAATGATTTTGTAGACCTAACTGAGCAACAGAAGGAGATAATCAAGCATAACAGAGTTAGAGGAAGAAGGAGATTGAAGAGATTATGATGACCAAAGTGATATTGAGCTTAGCATAGATCTGAAATTGAAAAAAGGAAGTTTCATTTGAATCAGGTCATATATTGTTTCTTTCTAACCATTGCTACAAAAAAAATCTCTTAACTAAGTGAGACTTAACTGTCTTTATTTTTCTACTGGCATTCTATGAATGTTACTTATTTTCTTATTGACCCAAGTGAATGTATGGTCAGAGAGAACTATTAGTGGTAAATCCTCTAACAAGGTCACACCTTCACTAGTAAATTTTACACCTTTTTTTGATGCACTATTGGTCGAAGTTTCTACCCAACACGGTTAAATAGTCGACCAACTGCAGGGATAACTTTAAGGAACCCCCCCCTCCCGAAAAGTATAAAATTGTGGTGAATCACATGTGATTTGGGTGAAAAAAATTTAATAGTGTTGGCGAATTATGTGTCAATCTATGGATATTTGGTGGCAAATTTTTTAATAGTTTACACAATTTTTATAAAAAAATGGCGATTAAATTTTTTTTTTTAAATAAATTTATTAATATTGATGGTGAATTATGTTTTGAAATATGGGTATTGGTTGGTGAATATTTTAATAACCGATACCATTTTTATAAAAAAATGGTGAAATTATTTTCCAAATAGTTGAATTAATTTATTTGTTATTGGAAATTTGAATACTGACACGTTGCATCGGGTCCCATAGTCCCAGTCCCATCACCCATGACTATGATAATGACGTCAGACTCAAACAACAAACATCCATTGGATTTAATACGTATCAACGGCCAAAGATGAATTTCGGGCATATTGCTGGTCCTTATAACATTTACTGAAAACTATTGGTAGAAACATGACACATGTCATGTTTCCGCTGATAGTTTTCAGTAAATGTTATAAGGACCAGCAATATGCCCGAAAAGTATCATTCTTAATTTGGCATTTATTAGATAGAAATAAAGTAAAGTTTTAAGTAATGTACTGAGTATATTACCATTTACCATAGGCAATGTGTAGAATTAAAGCAATGTACTAAGTATATTTATTATCATATCGATTTGAAATTTGAATTAATTGTAGAATTAAAGCAATGTACTGATAGATACGTGTAATCTATTCATTACCTTGATAGAATAATTGGTTAGAGTTAAGGCTTGAATGAAAAGTAAAACGTCATCTCATCTTAGAGTTAAGGCTTGAACAATTGTCACATGATTGCATAGCCAGGAAATGGGCTATGCGAACATGCGACATACCTCCACATCACCCTTCTACCTTGCCGTATGCTGCCACCACCAAAATATAGGGTTTGTCGCATGATCGCAAAGCATGAAATTGGTTCATGCGAACATGCGACAAACTATCACACTAGCTGTAAATCTTGAAACACGCTGGCCAACCCGCAAGCCCCTCTGACCACAGCCCCATCAATAATTTCCATGTCTCCACCACATCGACCAATCAGAAAATGCTGCATCACCATCTACCACCGGGCTAAGGAACAGGTGTCAACCAGTCACATGATCGCATGTTAGAAAACTCTGACATGCGATCATGCAACAGCCACCCACAAGATGCCACATAACTACCAGCGGGACCATTGCCCTCCCCTCCAACGGACCCAACACAACAAGTAACCGGTCACTTGGTCACATGTCAAAAATTTCTAACATGCGATCATGCAACAACTGAACATTTTACCAGCTCGACCAATCACAACCTAACACCTCGATGATGAATCATCATGTGGTCCCATTGCAGACAAACCAACGGCATCTAATCAGACGGTGGGCACGTGATCACACGGGGAGAGAATATTCCATGTGATCACACACCGACCGTTGATCAAAATCTCTAGCCCAAGCCCCGCTGACCACACTCCATCTCTTTATTTCCTTCAGCCAATAGGGGAGTGCCATTTGTGCATACATGTCACCATGGCCCACAGTTTGAAACCCTACACCGTAAAGAAGAATCAATGGCCGGTGTGATTTCGCATATCTCTGGCAACTCCCTTGCACTTTAGCGACCATCGTTGATGCTCTGACATGACAAGACCATCTGACTCATCCAAAAACTAGGCCCCACCATTGAGATTTAGGAATAGAGGAAAACTCCCATTCGCTGGAGACTTTCTCCATTCCCTAACCTAGCAACGACTAACATGATGAAGAATTGGGCCCCTCATAATCGTAGCAGCGCACATACTCAATGATGAATCATCATGTGGTCCCACTACATACAAACCAATGGCATCTAATCAGATGGTGGGTGCATGATCGCATGGGAAGAGAATATTCCATGTGATCACATGCCGCCCATCGATCAAAATCTCTAGCCGAAGCCCCACTGACAACACTCCACCTCTTTATTTCTTTTAGCCAATAGGAGAGTGCCATTTGTGCATACATGTCACCATGGACCCATAGTTTGAAACCCTACACCGTAAAGAAGAATCAGCGGCCGGCGTGATTTCACATATCTCTAGCAACTCCCTTGCGCTTTAGCGGCCACCGTTGATGCTCTGACATGTCAAGACGTTCTGACTCATCTGGACACTAGGACCCACCATTATGTTTTAGCAATAAAGGCAAGCCCCCATTCATTGATTAGACTTTCTCCATTCCCTGACCTAGGGACAACTAACATGATAAAGAATTGGGTCCCACACAATCACAGCAGCACACATAGGAGATATCAGGTTCTGCAACTAGTCACTAGATTTATTAGGCTCCCCAATTTGTTGAATAGACTCCTGTGTAGGTTGAGATTGTACAGGTTCCTCTGATGATGTACCTTCCTCACTTTGACCAACACTATTGCATCTACCCCCGCCAAAGTATGAAGATATATTTCTGCATTTCATTGGCCTCTCTTGGACATCTCCACCTTCATTAGTGTTCTTCATGTTTAAATTTGACTGTGACATCTCCATTAAATTAAGGCTGTAATAAAATACTACGAACTCGTAGTCGTAGTCATTCCAGTTTGCTACCGATCACAATTGTGAGCTCTAAGCTCAGAATCAACTGAATTATTATGCTACTAAGTACTAAATGAAAATCTCTCAAAGGCTCCTTCTTTCCGGAATGTTTCAATAATGAAACTCATATATCTTAAATAGACAACTAAAAATAAATTGTTTTCATATCAGCCATCAGATTTTGCCTCATAATCAGCATCGTCCATTTTGGTGAATGGGCCGACCGTTACATATGATAAGAACTAATATTTGGTGAACCCCGCGTAATTTAGAGTAATCGAGTGGGCGAATAGGGCGGGAACTTGGGACCCCATTGCATGTGATACATGGCGAATTGGGTCCTAGGACAAATAAAAATTTCACATAGGAAAATGGGAATTTGGCGAATGATGATCCTCGAAAGAGACACTCAATTTAATCTATGGCGAATAAGAGTAAACAGTAAAGAGAAATATGGACGAAGAACCCAACTACCAAACTGAAATTACATAATAATAGTGGCAAACATTCCGACCACTATATGACCATTTTATAAAATCTGGGTGAATGATCCGACCTATATTTGATTGTTTTATTTGCCAATTTCTATCACCCGATCATGACATATTTGCCAATTGGTGAATATTCACCACTATAAATATCCCTGACCAACTGGTTCATCACTATTATCTACGTCGAAATATCGACCCATTGCTGAAACTATCAAATGATCGACGCCAATATTGGTTGAAAACAAGGGCAACCTAGGCTAAAAATAACATTGGAAAGTGTTGGTGTATTGGTCAATCTTTCGACCAATATAAATTAATATTGGTCAAAAACTTTGGTCACTCTGACCAGGATGCCATACTCATGATGGTCATATTTTGACCACATTTGGTCAAAATATTTAGTGGCTCCAACCAAGATGCCAAACCCGCGATGCCACATTTCAACATAGAATGGTCAAAATATTTAGTGGCTCTGACCAGGATGCCAAACCTGCAACACCACATTTTGACACAAAATGGTTGATTTTAGACCAGAATTTCAATGAATGTGGCTTGAAATTTTGATGAGACGCGGAGTGTTTTAAAAAAAATTGAAGATAAATATCTAGACTAATCACCAACGGCATCCTGATCGGTGATTAGTCTAGATATTTATCTTCAGGTGTCCACACTCATTATGTTGTTTGTTTCTAGTGGGTCCCTACTCATTCTATTTTCCAGACAACTTTGGGCTCTAGCAATCCATCTACTCTTCTCTGCATGAAACTGTGGGTTTTTTCATTTTGTTTGAACTATTTGAGAGATCAGCTCTGGTGATCTGTGAATTGGTAGAGCTTCCTCTTAGATGCCCACAACTCTTTAAATCTATTGGTGTAAAGCCCCCAAAGGGTATTCTACTCTATGGGCCTTCCATTCTGCTCTAAGGGTATTCCATTCTGGGAAAACTTTAATTGCTAGGGTAGTGGAAAATGAAACTGGTGCCTTCTTTTTTTGTATCAATGGACCTAAGATCATGTCAAAGTTGGCTAGAGAAAGTGAAAAAAATCTCCGAAAGGATTTTGAGGAGGCTGAGAAGAATGCCCCATCCATTATATTTAATGATGAGATATTACAGAGATTTGTCAGTGGGCTCGCAAGTATGCTATTAGAGAAAATATTGAGAAGGTGAGTTTCAATTGTGGAGGCTTTTGCAAACTAGATTTGGTTATGAATTTCTTAATGGTTTTTTTTGAACTGGTTTGTTAGAATTTTACATTTTTTGATTCAATTTTCCTCAACTTGTATCTTATTATTTCAATTTGTCATGATCTCTTTCCTCTGCACTTTTACAGGATAATATTGAACATGAAAGAAAAAGAAGTGAGAACCCTGAGGCAATGGATGAGGATGATAGTGATGAGGTAGCTGAAATAAAGGCTGCTCATTTTGAGGAGTCAATGAAATATGCTCGAAGAAGTGTCAGTGATGCTGATATTTAGAAGTATCAAGCCTTTGCACAAACACTATAACAATCTCAAGGCTTTGGTTCTGAATTTTGATTTCTTGGTGCTTCTGCTGGTGCTTTGGATGTATTTTATATAGCAGATAATAAAGATGAAGATGACTTATACATTTAGGAAACTTAGTACACAATTGTCATCTTAATGACGTGACAAATGTGTTTGTTCTAGCAGGGACCTTCCGCTGACAAATAGCCAATGCTATTCAATTTGGCTCCAGCTTTTGTTTGTATGAGTTTTATCTATTCATATGTTTGAAACTTTATTTAGTTTATCATCCCTTTAGCTGAGTACTTACTAAATTGTATTGTAAGTCTTTAGAGCAATATTAACTGTGGTAAGGAAATTTAGCAATGGAAACTTTTGCTCGAGTGGTAGATAATGCTACGAAAACCTTACTTTTTAAAAAAAATCCTACTGGAAAATCAATATTGCTCGCAATCTCATTGCCAAAGTGGCCAAAGGCTATGTTAGGCTGATAAAATATGGGGATTCTCTTTACTACTACAAATCTTTGAAGGTTGTTGCACTTGGATGGATATGTACCATTGTTAAGAGAATTGGACCAAGTTTGGCTTACCTCAAACAGGTGAGGCAGCATATGGTTATGTTCTTTTTTCTATCTATCTGATTTTCACTACCTATCGTTCCTTGGGATATCTTGCAAGGGTTCTATAAATTGATGGTCTATATTTTGGTGGGTGTCTTGTATGGGCCTATGAACTTTTTTAGGGTACTTGTTCTAAATATTTCTTGAAAGCTTATAAGAGCAGAGATATTATACGATAATACAAATCACATTAATCTAAAAGACTACTACACCATTTCGAAGATCATATCAATCAAATTAATTTGAATCCTCACAAGGAAAACATAACATTCAGGCATCCAAAAATAATGGATGCAAATTCACAAACTAATTTTCTAAAATCAGCATTTCATCATATAAGAGGAACTGCCAATATTAATATATTATCTCACAAATAGATGCAAATTCATAAATTAATTTTCTAGATTCAGCATTTCATCATATAAGAAGAACTACCAATATCAATATATTATCTCCCAATGTATATTACATACAACTTTTAAAATTATAAATATACAAATCTATAAAATATACATATATAACATAAAAGGAAGTGTTGATGCATACTGACAGATACTTTGATTTTGTTTCCCCTTCTGCTCTCTTGATTTGTAAAATTTTCTTTGCCTCTTCTTTTTCTTTTGTTGCCACCCTCATTCTTGCAGCTGATATAAAACAATGAAATGAATGATGGTGAAATTGAGAGAAAATTTGGGTAAATAAACTAAACAGATATAGAAAAAAAATATGAACAAAGTTGAGGATAATGAGTTGGGTTTTCTTAAATAAATGAATACCATCAACCCATTTACAAAATGCAAAAGTATATGCTAGCAATCTCCAACAATATCATGGTAAAAAGGACATTTAGTATTGGATGTAAAAGTTTTGCCTGTATTTATTTCACTCATTGCTTTCTTGACATGCACATCAGCCTCTATATCCACAATAAGTGTTTGAACTATCTCATATCCATAGTTTGACATAGCCTGTAAGCATAGAAATGAATGATTGAATCATATTGCATTCAAATTTCATCTTGTTTGATATTTAAGAGATATTTTATAGTAATCAATTGACAATACACATCAATAAACAAATGAAACTGATATGAATATATCAACCTTTTCAAGTTCTTCAACAACTTTAGCAACCTCAATCTTTTGCTCAAAGATATCATCCAAATTCATCTTTGGAACACTAGAATGAATAACTGTAAATCATACATGGAAACAAGCTAGTTTATAAGAGTAGAGATATTATATGATAATACAAATCACATTAATCTAAAAGACTACTACACCATTTCAAAGATCATATCAATCAAATTAATTTGAATCCTCACAAGGCAAACATAACATTCAAGCATCCAAAAATAATGGATGCAAATTCACAAACTAATTTTCTAAAATCAGCATTTCATCATATAAGAGGAACTGCCAATATTAATATATTATCTCACAAATAGATGCAAATTCACAAATTAATTTTCTAGATTCAACATTCCATCATATAAGAAGAATTGTCACAGACCTTTTGTGAGGGTATCAAGCATGCCGCTTGACTCCAAATATTTCTTGAAAGCTTCCTTCTTGGATTCATTTGCCTACCATATAAGGATGACAAGCATTATCATAGATCTTAAAAGTTACAAAAAAACTTATAAGAAATGTAAACCCTTTAACACTTCACCTACTCAAAAACACAAACCAATGAAATAATCCACATTAGGCCAAGAGAGGTTGATGCATTCAATACAAGAATACTTACACAAAATGAAGTTGAATCATGCCAGACAATGACAATGAGAAGTTGACTATTGGCCCTTCTAGTTTATTATTTGATAGTTGCCTGATAATGACACATTCAAAATGCACTTATGAGCAAAGACCTAGAACGAATGAAATTGATTAAATAATGAAGATATCTTATTTTAAGCTTCACTTGGTTTCGAGAATACTTTAATATTCTCTACTTAACAAGGCCAACCACATGAAGGTGGAAGCTCATATGGCCTCACCCCCCCTCCCCCTAACATCAATATTCTAAATTCCCCATTAACATATAATTAAACACTTCATTCATCCATTTATGAACTATAACATTCAATCAATACAATCACATAACATTCATTAATACACAACACTAATCAAGAATTCATTAACACATAACAATATTCATTAACATGACATATAATTCAATATTAATACACAACATTCATAGATAATTACTTAAAACAACATTCTTTCATTATCCAACAAAGTTAATCAAACAAGTTTTATTAAAGAGCATTTTTAAGAAATCATTTCTTTTTTGGGTTTTTCTTAGATTTCTTATTTAGGTAAAGGCTAACAAGAGCATCAATATTATCTTCCTCCTCTTCTGGTTGTCATCTCAAATTATGATGCTTCCTCATGTCTCGAGGAGGATGATGTTGTTGCACTAAAGGGGGGTCTGCTGCAATAACAAGTAAATGGGTTAAATTCGCATACTTTTTTTTACTATTACATGTATTTCATTAACCAATAGAACATAACATGCATTTTTCTTTACCTGAAAATGCCAAATCATTATGTACAATAACATTTTGATCTTCTGCCACCTCAACATGCTCAACATGCTCTAAAATATTCAAAAAAAGGTTACACGGCCAATTGTAATTAAAGATGTTAAATTCTATTAATAATTACGTAATTTATTTCCAATAGAAAATTAATACCTCCAACACTGTGATGCACATCATGGCCTTTATCACACCCAGGTTCTATTGTAGGATTTGAAGGCTGTAGTAAAATGTCATGCACATTGTTATCATGAAATAGTCAATTTATGTTCGAAATTAACTATTCAATTTGATTTACTTTTCATTTAACCAATTTACCTTTGTCTCATATGGTGCAGTAGATTCTTCATTATGGCTTTGGGATTCTTGGCGTAGGCATGCAGCCATGACTACATAGCCTTCCTTCAAGGCTATTCTCTTGTCTTCATCCGTGGGCTCTACATTAAATTTCGTGCCCTATATTTTTTGTTTAATATCATCACTTTTACATGTATGGTTTGATTAAATAGAATTGTTTGCAACCTTATATATAAAAATTTGATATGGATTTCCAATGCTGCTACTTACAAGTCGAGAGTGAAGTTTCATATAGCCACCAGAGCCAAGTTTGTGTTGGCCAACCTTTGTTAATCTCTTTTGTGTGGCTTTTGATGTGTCTTGCAGTCTATGAAAAGTTTGAAACATGTTAGATTATATATTTACAAAGATCGCTAATTAGTGCATGATTACATTCTACTTAATACTATCATGACATACCTTCTTTTGTCATCTTCTAGTTGAATTCCACTACCCTTTAGCCTTTTCGCTTTTGCATCTTCCATTATTTCATTCCACTCCATTGGTGGAATCATAAGAGGACGCTCATACTTTGGGTTATCCTTTAGAGCCCTTCTATATTGGTCCCTCATAGTCTTTATATGTTTGGCTTCTCTTTTAAGAATCATGCCTTTGTCAAAAAATTTAATTCCAAAGAGGTCCTCTAAATATTTAATGAGCTGATTTTCTAAGTCAACATCCTGATCATTCCACCTTTTTTGAAAAAAACAAAATTGTTAGATATCATAACTTTAATATAGTACAATAAATGGAAGATAAGAAAAATATTGTACCAATATTATGAAGCTACATACCTTTTACGTATGGTGGGCCCAAATAGATTCAATGTCATTTCAAAAAGATGATCATAAAAAACATCATTTCCTACAAAAATATCATGGGATTATCAGTCCAAAATGAGTTATGTATAAGTAAACTACAATTACACTATAAATAATAACAATTTTAAAGCACCTAGAAGGTTTGGTACTTTTAATGGAACCATATTGTTCTTGTTCAACAATAATGTCCCCACAAATGAACCAGTACTAGTAACACGAGCTGATCTAGGAAATGGTTGATCTTCACTAGTACTGGTCTGATATGTTCTTGTACCAATTGTAGGTGTATCTATTAGTGCACAAAATAGGTCCATGCAGTGTATAAAATTCACACAAGAAAAATAATCAATGCATGATTAGCACATAACAAAATATAGAAAAATAAGGTTTTACTAGTTGTAGATGGTACAGAGGAAGATGTCTGCAAGAACCTTGTTGTGAACAATGTAGCCGTCAAATGTGGAATTTTAATCAAAGGAGGCATCTACACTTCATCATGAGCTAAAGAATACATTCTTAGCAAAGGCATTTGCAATGGATAAATATTAAATGGGGTACTAGAAGCAACCCAAACATAAGTTGAGTCAATAATGCATACAAAGGTTAAATCAATGGTTAAAGGTTTAAGGATTATTTACATGAAGGCGGTGCAGTGCTACAACCCTCACCATATTGACAAAGTTTCACACATGTCAAAAAACCATGTAAGAAGAACATATCATATTTTAGATCATGATCCATAAAATAGTATAAAATATAAACATCTATTGAACTTTAATTATTGCTTAAGATTAATTACTAATTACATCAATAGAATTGACTCTACGTGTCAATTCTTCTTCGAGTTCCTTTGACTCCTCAGTTTTGTTTTCTTCCATTAGAAGGTTAATAATTTCTTTACCATATTTAGTTTTTATTTGAGTAGCCATGAACACATGGTTAGAGTTAGATTCTACGTCATCTATAAATGCTGCCTCAACTTCATATCGGAATTGATCTGCTGCCTTTTTTGCTTTTATCTATCAATAAGTATCAAGTTGTGACATCAATATTAGTAAAATTATATCAAAATAACTCCAAAGCCATAAAGAAAAGAACATAACAATATGACATTTGTTTCTATATAATTTGTAGAATTACACTAATTAAGGTTTACCTTTGATGAATAACGTGAACTATGAGGAACATCCCCGCCTGTATCTTGAGGTGGAACATCCATGTCACCTTGTGACAAAGATTAGTAATTCTTAGGAATCAGAAGTGATTGGAGTCAATATTAATTGGAGGCAATTGGTTTAAATGTTATACTTACCAGTCCCATGATAGGGAATTTTTTTGTATCTACACGATTCAAATTGTAATCTATTAGAAGCTCTTCCCCTACACTTATTGATTTTATCGCACATACAAATACATGATTTCCCTCATGTGCCTCGAATATACAATTTGGTTGCTTATTAGTTGACACGGGTTGAGAACTATTTGTAAAACCTACAATATTCCCTATTTCTTTTGGCCTTCCATCAATATACATAGCAAGCCTTTTAGTTTGATCATTTTTTTTGCATTGTATATAATTTGTTGACAATGCATACCTACGCATACTTTTCTTATATTGCACAATCCACATCCAATTCTTGTAATTGTAACAAGTTCCTACATACTCCATCAATTCAATAACTTGATTATAACTGACCTTTATGAGATCCATGGAAAATAAGCCCAAACCATGTAATGAATATGGAGCTATGCGATATATCCTTTCGTTAACAAAAAAAATAGTATTAACTGGAGGTAGTTCCTTGGGTACCCATTCTTTCTAAAGATGTGTGTACCTTAAGGGAACCTTCATGTCGCCTTTGGTCTCATTATCATAAGAACATGACCCCCCCTTAGCAAGGAAAAATTGCATTCATTTATCAAATTTTCTTCTAATCTTTTAACCTCTACTTGATCTCCCTTTTTTAGACCTACTAGATGTCTCACTTTTATCTTCTATTCCCGCATTTTCCTCACTTGAGGAAGATAGATCAGAAAAATACCTATTTGGTGATACCTGAAATCCATCAAATGAGAGACATATTAGGATCTATATATTTTGTTGACTAAAGAGAAGGAAACCAAATAATAAATTATACTTGTCGATCCATGTCAAAGGCATTAACTTTCCTGCATATGTAAATCATTTATCTTAAGTTAGCCAAAAATTACATGATATGTAAGCTACAAATTACATAGAAGACAAAATTTGCATGATGCAAAATATACTCCATGACTATAGAGTTCAACACATAATAACTTAATTCAAATTTCTATGAATAAATCAATACCTCATATGTGACATTGATCATACCTTGACATACATTTCATTGATCATGTTATTGATCATCCTCCTCATCCATGTCATCATCATTACTATCATCATCATCATCATGAATACTATCATCATCATCACCATCACCATCATCATCATCATCATCACCATCATCATGACTATCATCTTCATGACCATCATCACCTTGATCAACACCATCTTCATCACCATGATCATGATCGTCACCATCATCACTATCAATATCGTTAGCATCACCAGAATCATCATCATTTTCTTCTTCTTTTTAATTGTGAAATAGTCATCTATGATCATCATTTTACTTCAACTTCTAATTCTTCAGTATCTTCTTCTTCCATCACATTATATTGTACCGGCCTTCCTCTTGGATCATGTCTAACAACAAATGACCAACCTAGTTTATGTGGAATAGAAAAGTAAAACACTTGCTCACATTGGCTTAGAAGAACATAGGGCTCATCTCCAACTGGCTCAAATGACCTTATATTAATCATTGTAAATCCACTATCATGTTCAATAACAGTCTTATCAGGATCATTTTGATTCAGTTGTAGCCTGTACCATTTGACAAAAAATAGAACTAATTTGAATGAATTAAAGTCTCACTCAAGTATATCATCCAAAATGTCATAGTATCAATTTTCAGATTGTTGAGGATGTATGTCACTTCTAGATGAAATATTAGTGACCTCAAAGACTGCACTTATCCCAGAATCACAAGTTTTCTTCGTGTCATCTAAATTTTTTATTCAAAATTTACAGCCATCGTAGTACATAGCTTTGTGTTGTTTGATATACAATTATTCAAACATGTCAAGATTATTTGCATCGATCCATGATTTGATATTAAACTTATGGGTCATGATTAGTAAACTTATACGTACCTTTCTACCTCTTAAACCATATGCTAGATCAAGTACTATTGGTGTAACATTGGGATCTCCATTACGATGAGCTTCTTTAACCAATGATGCAACACCATCCCATGTTAATGAGCGACCATTTTCTTGAGATTGTTGAATCCATACCATCATCCAATCAAGATTGTTTGCAATATACAAATGTAGTGCATCCCACTCACGATCAACTGTAAATAAAACAAATAAACCACTTAGAAACAACTTATATTGAAGATCTATAAGAATTAATAAACTACAATAACATCATATAATTACCTCTCACTTTCCTCAATCTACCTTTCCCCATCAAGTACTCCCCTTCAAATTTGTTAATAGAGTTGGGATCCCAAATGCGATCTACATGGATATTTGCTGCAAACTTGAGAAGATATTCACTAATATACACCATGGTCTGGTATACCATATATCCCTCCACCATAGAACCCTCAAGACATGCTCTTTATCAAACCAAGCCCTTCATAAATTTCAAGTCCCTCTCAACCATCCACATTGACCTAGTTTGTAAAGGTCCACAAAATTCAATCTCCTCAACTAGATGTATGAGGTAGTGTTCTTGAGCATTGAAAAAAGTTGGAGGTAGACACTTTTTCATTTCACACATAAGCTGGGGAATTTTTCTCTTCCAATATTTTATATATTTTTTATCAATTTTTTTAGATGATAACCACCTAAAAGAGATTCAACTCGCAAGAACATATAAACAAGATTTTAGATAAAAATATACAATAAATTACATAAAAAGTAAAGCAAGTCATAAATATAATAACACTTCTAACCTTGTGAATTCTCCAAGATCGTATATAACTTGTTTAACACTATTGTCAAACTAGTATGGGAGGGATAGAGGTAGGACATACTACAATTATTAAAAAATAATCTTTTCAATATATTGTAAAATAATACAATAAAAAGTACATACAATTTTACAGATATATTATAAATAAAGAGCATGACTTACCTTGACGAAGGTATGCCGATCATGTGTTTTCAACCCTGGCCCAAAATCACCTTTCTTTGATACAAGGCTGCTTATATTTGCATAAAATCCTATTGGAAATTTTGTTTTTTTATGACTTCTTTTAATGCATCACTTTGCTACTCAGTTAATAACCAAGGGCACTCTTATTTATGTGGTCTCCATTGCTATTTGATTCAATGAAAGTTTTCATTGCATGATTGGATTCATGAATGTCATTACAAATTTTGGCCATTTTTTATTTGTCACACCTTCCATCCAATATTTTTCATAGTGTCTCTGTTACATTCTTTCTGATATGTATAGCATCAAACAAATGCACGATTGGGAGATCCTTGTAGTATGGAAACCTACTAAATTGACTAGGATAACTTTTTATTCCTCTAGGAAGTTGGTCATTGATGCCTTGACAACCTTCACAAGTATCAATAACATCATTAGTAAATAAAAAACAATATCAAAATCTAAATTTCAAACAAAAATCATTAGATGGAATGACATTACCTCGGTGATTTAGTCTATTGTATTCCAACTTCCATAGACGAGGTGTCATTCTTCATGGCCTTGATGTCGTCTCTTCTTTCCCATTAAAAAGATGTTTTTTGATAGTTTGATACTTATGATTATTGTGGAGAAAGTTCCTAAACTCATCGAACACTTGCTTTCTTAAACTTCTTCAATGAGAAGATTTCATCTTCAAACCACAAACTAGACATGAGAATTTACCCTTTATCTGAAGACCTAAAATATATCATACAATTGGATCATGTACAATTATCATGCGCAACTTAAACATATAGCAATAATGTGTAAGCACTATAACATACCAAAAATACGTGACCTTAACATTAATATATAACATACCACAAAAATGAGTTAGCCCAAGGGCATCATGTATTGTCCATACAAGCATTGCATGGAATTGAAATTTTCTTTGTCCTATTGGTCTAGAGATGTCATACATAGTGATCCCATTCCATAAAATCAACAACTTGTCAATAAGGGGCTCAATATACACGTTCATATCTTTAACTTGGTACTTACCTAGTTGAATGAACAAAAACATTACATAATTATTATGACCATCTTGATGCGGTGTTTATAAATTAATTTATATAACTATTAAATGAAAAAATACCTAGTACAATCATTAACAACATTATGTGCTCCCTCTTTATGGACATCCAAGGAGGAATGTTATTGTTAATAACAAAAACAAGCCACACTAAGTAAGTAGATCTCATATGTCTAAATGGATTGACACCATCCGCTGCTACTGAAATCTTGAGATTATGAGGTTCTTCTTTAAAGTGTGGCCATGTTGTTTCTATGTCTTTAAATGTAGAACCATCTATGGGCATTTGCATAATGTCATCTTGACTTCTATTGCATGCATGGTAATCCATAAATTTTTCCAAGCTAGTGCATCTAAATAATCGTTGAAGACATGAAATAAGGGGAATGTACCAAAGACTCTTGTGAGGCACCTTTTTTGTTATTTTATCTAACCGATATCTACTAGTATGATAAACATGGCATTCTATTGCAAATTCATGTTGTTTATGATATAGAATATGATCATTGGGACATGCATGTATTGTTTGATACTTCATTCCAATTTGATTCATAATGGTAGATAATTCTTGGTACGAACGAGGCAAAATGTTTGATGGTGGTAAGAAAAACTCACCTATCAACCTACAACAACAAATATGCATTGTTAATATAATGAATCGTAATGGTATGCTAACATTGAAGATGACAAAAATGGCATACCTTAGCATACATGACACTGCTACATTGGATAAACCATTCATAACCTTGAAGTTCACCAACAACACTATAGCAGAGAGAAGAGTTGTTTGGGAGCCTTGGTATAGGGGCTCGTATGCCTTCTCAATTATAGCTATATCAAGACCATCTTCATCATCATTATCAGATGTGCTAGTACCATCATCATGATCATCTTGATCAACTACGCCAATACAATCTTCTTCAATCATGTCCTCTGGCACAATATCAGGTATGCCAATACCGTCATCTTCAATTGTGTTCTCTGCTACAGGATCATCTTCTTCCATGGGAGAATTATCATTGGCTTGGATATTCACACCTCCATGTTCCTCCAATTGGAAACCCACATTCACCAATCGATGAAAATCATGCCCCCCTTCAATGTGACCATATTGCCTACAATGACTCTGGGTTGTTTTGATTAGAATTATTTGATTCTTTAAGCCCTTACACTTTTTGCAAGGACAATTACATTTTTCAACATCTTTTCTTTGGAACTAAGACCACAATCTAGCAATTGTCTCATTATTTTGTTTTGGGTTCATATTTCCAGGTGTGGACTTTCTTCACGGGCTATAAATATACAAAATGTAAACATAAAAACATTAGTAGTATCTTATATATAATCAAAAAAAAAAATTATAAGATTATACAAGATTTACAAATACACACACAAATCATGCTCACTAGACCATGAAACATTCAAAAGGATAAGTATTTTGGGGTTATTATTATTTTGGGAGTTACACAAATCTCCTCACTAGACTACTGAATATGTGGATATTATTCTTGATGCTGAAGTAAATCAAGAAAGTGAAGTTGAAGCAATTACATCTAATTCATTGCTTCCTATATATAGTCTGCTACTGTCTGGATATAATTCACAGATGTTTGTATTGAATTTTATTTTTTTTATTGGATGAAGAGTTTCATCTTTCATTTATATGAGTCTTTACCTCCCAAAAGACATGTCTCCTAGTTGGATGACTAGGCATAGTTGGCCAACTAGCATATAACAAATTTATTTTAGTTCTAACAAATCCCTAGGGAAGTCACATGAACTATAAAGGTAAGTATTGTAATTAGTAGACAAGGGTTGGAATTTTATCCAAGGAAGAATTTACTTCAATTTACACTTCAGTTTGTAATTAGAGATTATAGAGAATATATTCTGGAGTTGTACAGTCACATTGTCTAGTCTGTAAAGATATACAATATATTTTTGCAAAAGAAACTTGCAATTGAAGATAATAACACATCAAAATTTGGCATTGTGGTGGAGGTGATTCCATACCTAGTACAAATTATTTCCTCTAAAGCTTCCAGATGGCCTTTCTCTGGGAGCTACATTAAGGCATTCAATTGAGCAGTAATGCATTAATTCCCATCTATATCTACATTTGCATCACACATGCTTAAGGCAAAATTTCCTAATACAACTGAAGAGAGTAATTAATATGGAAATTGAATCAAATGTAAGCAACATATGGCATTAATTTTCAAAGACAGTGAAAATTTAAAAGAATTGGAAAAATATAGTGTACAAGCAATGATAGTGTGCCATGGGAAGTCACAATAAGTATGAACCCATAGAGGATTTTCATTGTTTCCTAAAAGAAGATCATTTTCAAAGTGAGATTTAGCTACATAGAGGTGAATCCATGACATACAAAAGGTAAGAGAACCTCAAAGTTTCTGACATATAATGCTATCATGTCAAAAGGACAACAAATTGTAGTTTTTAGAACAATGGAACAACCATATCTCTTAAAAGGAACAACCATCATGTTATAGAGTTATTGAATATGGCCATTATCATGAGATCGTAGGGAAAAACACATGTATGTACTATTAATGAACAATTTCTTCTATAGAGGCAATTTTGAATTCTATGCTCATGTGAAAAGGAAATGTCACTTAGTTTGAAGTCCTAATAGAATAAATACAATAAGAAGACATTGACATATCATGCCTTAAATCGGCAACAATCACAATAAGAAGATGGAACAACCACAAGGTACAAGCATGTGCAAGTCATTGTAATCATTGGAGATATGTTAAAGGTTAAGTACAATAGTAGAGCACAACCATGATATAAAATTAATGAAAGTGCCATAAAACACCATGATATTTATAATCAATCATAGAGAAAAGAGATAGTGTAGAAAATGTTTACGTATTCTGCTTAGTTTGTTCAAGATTATAGTTTTTTCAACCTCTTCCCATAAAAATCACATGTATACTTTAGTTAAAATAATTTAGTTTTACAACATGAACAATAATTGATTTCTGATTTGCCAATAAAATTTTTATTAATAACAAGTTAACAACAATGCATTGCCTTTAGTTCTACTTCAAAAGTTAATATGTGAAAGTTTGTTAAAAATTTAATAGTATGTAAAGTACATCATATTCTTGCATGAATTGAATTGAGAATACAAATCCACTTAACAATGCTTATACTTGTATTGATATTATTGATTTTTAAATTAAATTTACATAACATCAAAATAAATACACTCTAGAAACTAGAAATTAAAAAATCCATTGTTCTAGATTATAGAGATCATAACAGTGAATGTAAACTAAATTAATGAGTATTGGGAATGGACCAAGTTAATGATCGATTCCAGATCATAATAGTGAATTTAAACTATGATCAAGCAATGAAAATGTAAATTCATTTGAAATCTGCCAGTCACTGCCTGTGAGGGTACAATCTGACTATATTGTTGACAAACATTTATTTTTATGATTGATATGGATTCAAATGATTGCTAGGATATGGTGTTACATTTCATTGGAGTTTTGAATAGTTTTGTGCACATTTGGAAGGTGTAATATTTTCACCTTTATTGCCCAATCTGACTTCAACATTATTTAATGAGATGTAATATGAATTTTTTTAATGAATTTAGACATGTTTTCATATCTCGAGTTGGCTGATTTTTTTTGAAATTTTTGGTTCAAACTCAGACATCCAATGCCAGGACTGATTCTTGGGACAAGAATCCTTTCAAAGGTGGTGAACATGGTGCAGGGGCACCTAGAACATCCAAAGACTACCAGGAGTCCATAATGACAACCATGCACCTAATGACATCTAAAGACATTAATTGGAATGTATTGGTACCTATAATGGCCTATAAGGTCATTCCATGCAATGCAAATGGCAAATATGTAATAAGTCTTAAAAGGCCTAATAGGTCTTAGGACCAAAATAAGAGCCTAGGATGGTATTTGGTGTTACAAGTTTATAATAGTTTAGATTTGATTTTAATAATTCTTAATAAGTTCATTTGGGTCACATTTCAAATTCTTAAGGCTTCATTATCTTTAAAAGTTTCAAAAACTCCAAATTTGTAATGTTGCAAATTCAAAAATTTGAAATGCAATGGTTATTAGAAAATGGAGGGAATAGGATTTTTTTATATTTTAGTGCAAACTAATCCATCCAACCAATTGGTATTGGTTGGGGTAGTTTCTATGAGTCCATCAAATATGCCAACGTGTTTCATTGTATGGCAGAAGAGGCCTGGTGTACAGACTATACTGAGTTTTTGATAAATAAACTTCTTTCAAATGCAATTTCCTTGAGTTCTTAGAGTGATTTTGGATTCATTTTTTCATTTTATTACATTTCAATGCATTTGGAATAGTTAGATATTGATCCTAGACCACATCTATGCATTTGTGAGGTTTGTATTTGTATTTTTACTCAATTAATTTTGACTGGCAGAGTAGTTTCAACCATTCCTTTGACAGTTTTGTGAGTTTCCAATTGAATATGGTCATTCCATGACCTCTGACCATTGTAACACATGGAATGAATGAGTATTAACATGGACTATAGTTCCCTAATCCATTAATGTAATGATAAGGAAGAATGTTTGGGTGATCACCATAATTTATAGAGGAAACTTAATGAATTTTCTTGGTATGCTACAGCAGTAGCCATTTGGTCTGAAGGAGGAACATAGATTATGATTTGGATCATCTTATAATGATCATCTAATGGTGAAAAAACTACCTATTGGACCTAGAAGTGATCGGAGATAGGAGATTTAAGAAACCCTTGGATTAAGGGTTTAGAAGTGCTAAATTTGGGGATTTTGGGGTTCTCGGTGGACTGAGCCCTATTCCTTTGAGGTTTGTTCATTTTTAGACATTATTAAAGACTGATGAAGGTTTGGATTCTTGGGAGTGCAAGGATTTTATGGTTTTTTTGTTGTTTGGGGTCTTTTTAAGCACTTTTGAAGCCATAGTGTGTAGACAGTCACACCTGGTCTAAAAGAGTCCATAGAAAGCCGACTGTAGAAAGATGACTGCCCTAGTTTTATGACAAAAATGATCTATAGATGACTATCACATGATTTCTTTTTTATTTCTCCACCAAATGATCTCAGTACCAGTCACAATTGAAAGCTATGACTCCAGGTAGACTTACTATGGAGTTAGATTTGACATTCCAATCCATACGAAGTCGGTAGAAAACAAATACCAGTAAAAAAAATGTTAAAAAAATAGTTTTCTGAATCTTGTTTGCACTATTTCCTCTTCCAACCTTACAATCATAAACCTAACGCTAGTACATTTACAGTGTAACATGATGCGGTGATTCAAAAATTTAGGGTTTTGCAAGTTCATCTCTGAATCAAATGTATATAAACAATGATAAAAAATGTGCCAACAAATACCAAATACATGATGCCCTAGCACATTTCTCACAGGCCTTAAGTAGGTAACCAATAAAACAATGCCAGACAAATGCAGAGTAAGGAAATCCTTACAGGTGGTCCTCCTTTTACACCAAATCACAGTGGAAACCCTCGCAGGTAGGTGGTCCTCCTTTTACTCTCACCAAATAATAGTTCAAACAATCACAAGCTCCAACTCCTTCGTGTGCTCCAAATTAAAACCAAAAAATGAAATGAGATACGAAATATTTTTTCTTTTTAAAGTTATCCCCGTGTTGGTCAAAATTTTGACCTACATTGTATTGGTCAAAATTTTGACTAACATGGGCATGGATTTTTAAAAAAAGGAAGTTTTCCTTCTATAATCTGACCAACCTAAACCTTTTTAATTGATGGTTGAAATTTTTTGTAGAAAAATGAGGTCAAATGCAGTAGTGCTTATAGTGCTTTTTGTAACCTTTAACAAGGTTGGCTCTTAACCGAGCTCACTTCAAAAGAGTGAAAATATTTTGGTTACCGATCCCAGGTGGTTTTTCCCTTAACAAGGTTTCCACGTTAAAAATAAAGTGTTAAATGTGTATGCATGAGATATTTTGATGTTTTACTTTACAAATTATAGTGGTTGGTTAAATCAGTATATGTTAACTACTAGTTATTTTACATCATCTAACAGTCGGTTAATTAACCAGAAAGACACAGTCAATTTATTACTGAGCTATTTAGTTTATTTGTTGAAGTTGGTATTATACATTAGAGAGGAATTTGGGACTGTAGGATAACTGAACATAACTGATTCACCCCCCGCCCCTCTCAGTTATATAACATCTTAAGAGGTCCTATGAGATATTAATGTATCCGAGGACCCCTTTCTCTACATCTTAGGGATTATAAGGCTTTTTAAGGGCTCCTAGGACACATTAATGTGTCCTAGGACCCCTTACAAACCCTTAGCAAATATTAGTGTATGGTAAGGGGTCATAAGGGGTCCTAGGACACATTAATATGTCCTAGGACCCCTTATGACCCTTTAGGAACCCTTAAAATACATATTAGGTGTTTTAAGGGTTGTTAAGGGGTCTTATGACACATTAATGTGTCCTAGAACCTAATTTATGACCTCTCTCTCTCTCTCTCTCTCTCTCTCTCACACACACACACACACACACACACACACACACACATGCCTTCTCATCCTCTCATCAATATTGGGTTGACACCCATGAAAATTGAAGAGGCATTTCCTCAATATCATAATTATTGGCCATCATGGGATAAGAGAACTAAACTAAACTACGTAGAAATAGAAACAACAAGGATTTCATTATGTGATAGACTTAGGGATATTGTCAATCTTTATAATGGAGAACCCACCCATGAAGAGTAGGATATTGTACATTTTACATCTAAAAAGTAGAAATTGGTATGCATTTATCCAGATCAGCTGGCTCCACTAGAACCTCATAAAATGGAGTGTGTGTTAGGATATGATGTGGGATACATACATGGCTCTTCTTCTAAGATTGAGTGTATACGCTCTCTTGGAAATTTTTTCTAGGTAGAAATGGTAGGCTACCATCTTTTTGTTTTGAATCCTATGTATCCAAAGGGGATAAATGTCATTTCTTTATTCTCTAGAATTGGGGGTGCATAATTTGCTTTGCATCATTTCGGTATACTACTCAATTATGTTGTATCTACAAAAAGTTGGAAACAAAATAGGCTTATTATCAAAAGTTGGTGGGAATAAACATATCAAAAGGGTCAATTGAATGAGGTAGGGGATGTGAAGAATCTAATAGTAGAAAGACTTGATGAAATGATTAACTCAATTGGAGGTTTTGATCTTATAAAAGGTGGAATCCCTTGTAATAATCTATCAAGCAACAACAAGTACACTAGGTATGGACTAGATGGAAATCGATCTTCTATTATCTATGAATTCCCAAGGATTATGAATTATGTAAGGGGTGTGCAATGCATTCAATGCTAACTTGATACAATAATATTATTATTAAAGGTGTAAAAAACTCTTATAAATTTGTAATACAACCCCTTTGTAGTCACTTATCACTCCCTTCTCACCCTCACCCTCTCCCTCTACCATTTTCACAATGTATCCCTTTATCTTTCCCCTTCTTACCCCCTCTCTCCCCCTTCTCACCTTTTCACCCTCCCTCTCTCTCTATTCTTACATTTAGTGTGTGCCCTATAGGGTGTACAACCTATGTAAAACACTAAAATTAAAATATGTTAGAAATGGAAATCCACACCACACAACTGAGAGGGGGGGTGAATCAATTTTGTATAATAACTATAAACTTTAAAACTCTAACTAGGACATTAATTAAGAATATAACAGTGCTAAAAAAGGTGAACAAGATAGACAACAACACCATAACACATATAGTTTTCTTTCTTGAGGAAAATATTGTTAAGGGAAAAACCTTGGTGGGGATGGAGCCCACTAGATAGTGCACTAGTATAAAAATGTCCCTATTTGGAGACCTAGCCCTATTAGGAGTTAATACAATCAATATAGTACAATAGTCCCTATTAAAGGATATAACCCCTATTAAAAGGTCCTTCAACCCTATTAGGAGTTGAGAACAAAAGGAACACTGTCCGAGCACACTTCTCCAAGGATAAGCTTAAACCCACCTTTAGGACTTGTTGTCCAAATACAATGAAGTGAACTTACTATTCAAATGACTGAACAAACTGATAGCAACTTACTTTCCTTTACAATTTCATTAAAGTTCACAAGGAATGATCATAGATTCCACTCATACCTATTTTCTTCATCTCTACTTGCATGCACAATCAGGCATACCTCCCATACACATTCCTCACATTACAATAGAGAATTTACTCTCCTTTATACAAGTTACAATTCTCAATTAGGTCATCCTATTAGGACTTCCCCAATGCACAAATAATTATATTACACAATTCTAAGTCACACACGGTACCTGATACAAATATAAAATAGTTAAAAATATTAATTTACACGCCAAGATCCACAATTAACACTCACTAATACATGGAACATGTTACACCACCTAGTTGGCTCCTGAAAGAAATTATCCAAGTTCATATGCTAGCACTATCATTAGAATGACCCAATCAAGCCACAAATCCTAGAGTGTACTCCATATTGTATTATCTTCCATGCCTAAATCCTGCATAATACAATTCCATCTCATAACCAACTTATGCTCAAAAGTTAGCAACTAAATTTTTTAATTTCTTTGTCTCTGTCATGTAACCAAACTTCACCAAAAAAAATTTAACTCACTCAAATCATCAAATTAATTCATGTGACCTTGTACATAAGATCTATACATCTTCATAATGATAAAACCAAGCTCACATACTCTAAATTATCATACAATGTCCTTACATTTATGTCCAACTACCTGTAGCAACTAGAAACACAATCTGTCTAATATAACCAACTAATAATTGAAATATATGTCATATGTTGACATCAATGACAAAACCTTAATAGAAACAACAACAATAATTCCAACCAGTATCTAACAATCTCCCCCTTTAGCATTGATGGTGATATATAAGTGAAAAACCATCAACCTAAAAATATTCAACTCAATACAACCTTCTCAATATCTTCAAAAATGCTTCCCCTAAGACAATAGGAGTTTTTTCACATACCTCTCTCCCCCTTTGGCATCAATGGAAAACAGTGTCAATGGTGCCAACTCTGATCAAACAAATGTCTCCCCATATGATGTAGCTTTTTCAAATCTTCATGCCTATGACATACCATGTTCTTTGTTCACAAATACTTCATCAGATCAACCTCTGCAACTACTCCCCTTGAGGAGTAGGACCAAGCATCAAGTCCAAAAGAAGAATAAAGCTCTAATAATCACTGGACTGATGCATTCCTACATTTAATTGTCACAAGGTGGGTCCATCACCCCAAGCATACCTCTAAGATACTCAAAGGTCTCTTTTGGAAATAGTTTTGAAAAAAATCTACAATTTGTTCCTTTACACTAATGTATTCCAATCTGACTTCCTTCTCTGTAGCTTTTTTTCTCAAAAAGTGATATTTAATTGATATATGCTTGGTCTTTGAGTGTAATACTAGATTCTTTGACATGTTGATTGTACTTGTGTTATCGTAGTGAATAACAATAGGCTCTTCAATTCTTACTCTAATATCCTTCAACATATGTTTCATCTAAATAATCTAAGTTAAATTAATAGGAGCAACAACATATTTTGATTTAGCAGTAGATTGTGATATACAATCCTGCTTCTTTCTCAACCAAGAAACCAATATCTTTCCAAGAAAGAAAGATCCTCCACTTGTTATTTTTCTTTCATCCACACTACCTACCCAGTCTGCATTAGTAAATGCATGTAAAGTAAAGTCATCAGATCTTTCATACCACAAACCAGAGTCCAAGGTTCCCTTCAGATATCATAGGATTCTTTTCACAATAGAAAAATGAGTTTCCTTAGGTTTATCTTAGAATCTAGCAACAATTCCAAGTGTGTTGGATATATCTAGACTTATGTGAGTCAAGTATTGCAATCCTCCAATCATCTATATTACCTTTCCTTCAAGCCTCATAGTCCTAGCAGCATCAAAAATGGTTGTATTTCTCCTTTCTACTATGTCATTCTCTTGTGGTTCCCTAGGTGTATAAGTTTGTATGTATATCCCATGTTCCTCACAATATGAATTAAAATTTTCCTAATGTGAACTCACCACCTCTATCATACCTTAAGAAATTAATCTTCAATCTTGATTCATTCTCAACTTTTTCTTTGTAAATCTTGAACTTATCAAAATCTTCATACTTTTCCTCAAGAAAAGCAATCCACATCATTATTAAATAATCATCAACAAAAATCATAAAGTACCTTTCACCATAATATGACCTTGTTCTTGTAGGACCACAGAGATCTATATGTACCATATCTAATCTCCCTTTTGATGAATAATTCTTGCTCTCAAAGCTAGTCCCTATTTTTTTTTCTCATAACACATTATTTGTACAACATGTTAGTAGACTTCACAATCTTTGATAAATCTCTGACTACACTAGTGTTACTGACCTTCACAATGTTATCAAAATTTATATGAAAGTACCTCTTGTGCCATAGCCAACTTTCATCTATCTTTGCAACAAAATAAATTTAGATTCAATTAAAATACATTACCTTTAGTCTTAGTACCTAATGCACAATTAGATTGTCTGACTGATCTCTGATAGTGGATTTACCATTCTAGAATTGTAGATGATAACCTTTATCCAAAAAATTTCCAAAACTAAATAGATTATGCTTTAGTCTATCAACAAATAAAACATCATCAGTATTAGTTTTAATGTCAAGAGTTATAGATCTTCTTCATATGATCAAGAAAGGAGTATTATCTCTAAATCTTATTACACCTCCATCATACTTGTTAAGCTGCACAAATTTGTCTTTATCACCAGCCATGTGATGAGAGCATCCACTATCTATAATCCATTCAGATTTTGTTTCTACATGTGAAACCAAATATTTTTCTTCATGAATACGATCTTCATCTTTAATAGCAACAAACCCAATCTCATCTTCATCATTCATAGATTCATCATCAAAAGTACCCTCACTAGCAATATAACATTCCATAGGATATTTAGATTTGTATGGATTAGGTTTATACTTTGGAACCAGGGCTACAAGCTCATCCAATTTCCTTCCTTCTTCCTCTATTTCTACCCATTCCTTAACATATTCTCCAAGATCTACATACTTTTCACTTCTATTGGTACTTGTATTATTTGTTAGTATCTTCTTATCCTTATGAACAGTAGCCTTAAAAGAAGATTCAAATTTAGGTAAAGCATCTTATAATTTAGAGTTTTCAAATGTAAATAACTTACCAATCAAAGTCTCCCTTGTAAATCCATTTTTCAGTGATCTCATCTCTTCAATTGTCATGACCTTGGTGTCATATGCAGGTGTCAAAGATCTTAGAATATTTGAAATGATTTCATCTTTTTTAATAGACCCTCATGTATTTATGATGCTAGTAATAGTCTCTTTCACTCTCTGAACATATGCTCTAATAGAATCATCTTCTTACATCCTCATTATCTCCAACTTTGTTTTCCAACACTGAAACTTGGCATGTTTGGTATATTTGTTTCCTTCATATAGTGCTTCCAAATTTTTCTAGATCTCATGTGACAACTCAAGCTCCTTGACCTCTATAAATTTTGCCTCAGAAAGTGCACTCATTAGGGCTTCTCTAGCAATCATATTGCAAGTAAATTTCTTCCTTTCATCATCTATAATTTTTTCCAATTAATCCTCAGTCTTGACATCTTCTTTGTTCTTTGTAATCAACTAGTATTCAATTCCCAAGTAGATCAAATGATTTCTCATCTTGTTTTTCTAGCTGTCAAAATTTTCTCCATCTAATTTAGGATTGTCCTTCTGATAGCTTGTCATTTTGGATCTCCTCAATAATTTAAGCTTTCTCCAAGAGGACCAACATCTCTAATACCAATTTTTAGCAATATTAATCCACACCAAACAACCGAGAGGGGGGTGAATCAATTATGTTTAATAATTGTAAACTTTAAACTTTTGAACTAGAACATTAATTAAGAATATAATAGTGCTAAATAAGATAAATAAGATCGACAACAACACAATAACACGTAGATTTGTTTCTCAAGGAAAACCCTATTAAGGGAAAAACCTTGATGGGGATGGAACTCACTACATAGTGCACTAGTATAAAAATGTCCATGTTAGGAGACGTAGCCCTGCTAGGAGCTGATATAATACATCCAATACAATAGTCCCTATTAAAAGGCCCTTCAACCCTATTAGGAGTTGATGAGAACAAAAGGCACACTGCCCAAGAATAGTACTCCAAGAATAAGGCTAAACCCACCTTCAGGACTCACTATCCAAATACAATGAAGTGAACTTACTATTAAAATGACTGAACTGACTAATAGAAACTTACTTCTCTTTATAGTTCCATTGAAGTACACAAGGAATGATCATAGATTTCATTCATACCTTTTATCTGCAGCTCTTCTTGCATGCACAAACACGCATACCTCCCATACACATTTCTCACAATATAATAGAGAATTTACTCTCTTTTATATAAGTTGCAATTATCCATTAGGTCGACATGTTAGGGATTCCCCAATGCACAAAAAATTACATTACACAATGCTAAGGCACACATGGTACCTTATACAAATATAAAATAGTTACAAATATTAATTTATGCATAGAGATCCAAAATTAATGCTCACCAATCCATGGAACATGTTACACCACCTAGTCAGCTCCCAAAAGCAATTATCCAAGTTCATACATTGGCATTGTCATTATCATGACCCAATCAAGCCATAAATCCTAGAGTGTACTCTATCTTGTGTTATTTTCCATGCCTAAAGCCCTCATAACACGATTCCATCTCGCAACCAACTTATGCTCAAAACTCATCAACTAACTCTATCAAGTTTTGTGTCTCTGTCATGTAACAAGTCTTTACCAAAACAATTGTAACTAACTCAAATCATCATATTAAGCCATGTGACCTTACACATAAGTTCTATACATCTTCATAATGATAAAACCAAGTTCGTATGCTTTGAACTACCATACAATATCCTTACATATATGTCCAACTACATGTAGCAACTAGAAACATAATTTGTCTAATATAACCAACTCAAAACTAAATTATATGTCATGTGTTGACATCAATGACAAAACTTGAATAGCAACAACAACAATTCCAACTAATATCTAACAAAATATTGCACTAAGTGCAACATTGCACAACATTTTCACATATATAGGGCATGCACCCTTTTAACTGCATTGGGATCCACCAAGCCTAAGGCTTGGATTTTCCTTGGGAATCCAACCCAAATGCTTTGAGGATTCAAACATGTGTGAGACTTTTTTTCTAGGAAACATGCAAAAACTTCACTTTTTTTGTGTCCTCCCCATCAATTTTACGTGTGGTTTAATAACAACAAAATCATATGACATGATGTTCTAGATCTCTTTGTTATCTATCTAACCATATAATTTATTTTTAATTTTGATTAAGTTAAGATTTTCATCTCTAATTTCTTTTGTAAGTATGTCCATTTTTTGTCAAAAACCAACATGTAGTATTTTTGGCTTAGATTTTGGCTCGTTCGTCAAATTTTAAAACAAGTTACTTTTTTAGAAACTAGAATCCATTCTAAAAACTTTATAAAACAATAAGTTTTGATTTTTTATTATTTTTCAATGATTTCTAGGGGGAGCACACATAAATTTCACATTTTTAGGATGTGTCCACTTTGGAAATTCATAAAAACCCATACATTTATCAAAAAATTAGTAAACAAATATGGGATAAACTATGTAGTGTTAGCTATCTTTTCACTAGAGTGATTAAAAAATTTTAAATAAAAAGTTAACATTTTAGGGGGAGCACACCAGACGCTATGTTATGTTTTTTCACAAAAAAAAAGGCCACTTTTTGTGCTCCCCCCTTTTTAGGGTCTTAATCTCCACCATTTTAAAAATAAATTAGTAGTTTAGAGACTAGATTCAAAGTACTAAAACTCTTATTCTTGTCACATATTAAAATTTTGAGTCTAACTATCTTCAATTTCTCGTCAAATTTTAGAGTTTTCTTATTTCAAAAAAAAAGTGGCATCTTATACCCCCTTTTTGGTCCTCCATCTTTGTGCACTCACCCTTTTACCCCATCTATGCACTAGTATTTAACTCAATGTGATTCATATTCATTTACGCATAAATAGTTAGCTTAGATAATACATCTTAATTGATTTCATTCATTTTGATGTATTTAGTTGAACTGGTTAATGTTACTTGTTGTTGAGATCTCTTAAAATTGAGTTTTTGCTGAGTAATTTACTTTCAGTTAATTTTTTTATATGTTATTTGGTTCACATGTAGCCATACAAGTACACCTGTAACTATTTTTGTGTGATTGGAATTAGTATTATATTTCTTTTAGTAATATTGTATTTGGATTCAATTAATGCTTTCAGTAGATACTAGATTTACTTTGTTGCACATATAGTGTCAGTACCATCCAAGTAGATATGTATCTTATTGATGATTAAATGAGCCTCTATTAAGATGTATATTTATGTAATAGGGGATTAGTTATCCCATTAGGAGAGTGCATTGATTTGTCTACACCAACTAATGATCTATAATAGAGACTAGTCAATCTCCATTAATTTTTTCTTTCTATTGTTGGTGCTTATGATTTAGAGGTTGAGTAAATGGATGTGAAAACTACTATCCTTCATGGTAATTTGGAGGATGACATTTTGTATCATCTTAAAATGGAAGCACTTCCATTTTGGTAGGTTTAGCACCCTCATTTAGTGCATTTTCATGATAGATTTGCATTTAGGATGCATTTGCACTTGATTCTTCATTTCTAGGTGAAATTAGGGTTAGGATCCTGAGGATTCTCCTTGATTACCTTCTTCATGGCTCTATTTCTAGGTAGGAGCTATGTACTGGCCCTCCTAGCCTTCATCACATCTCTTCTAGGCCTTTGTGCCCTTTTCTGGTATTCTGCCTTGTTTTCCCATCATTCTAAGTCTCTGGTCGACCCAGAAACTTCTCTGATTTCTATGTTGACCGGCCTAAAACCTTGGGTGAGGATCGAGGTTGACCTTGACCTCTGTTGGGTTTTGGTCCTTGCTTCCAAATTTAGATCATAGTGGGGCCCAAAATTTAAAATGGGCCTCTAGATCCGAATGTGGAAGGGTTTTTATTTAAAATTCATTTATTATTTTTCCCTCCTTAGTTGGCTATTATGATTAGACCATAATTCAAGGTGAAATTTAAATTAGGGGCCCTTACATTGCCCTAGGATTCTTTCCTTGAAATATCTATATAAGCACTCTCTTTTGTCTTCATTTTGATAAGTCATGAGAAGCTACACATGAGGAGCTAAAAGTGATGATGAGGAGATGATGATGCAAGATTGCAAGAGGATTCTATAGGAGAACAAGATATATTGATGATGCCTTAATGCAAGCAAACACTTTGTGGACAAATAATTATGGACATTCATTTGGAGCAAGAAAGATTCTTTCTTCCTTGATCTACCATTTTCAACATTCAAGCATTCAAAAGATACAATCATGGGGTAGCAACTACGGATTGTGAGTTTGGTTGGAGTACTTTAGCCTTAGGGGTTTGGTATACTTTCTTTATCATATTCAAATCTATGCATTGCTCTCTCATTTCAATTCATGCTAGGGTTTCAATCTAGAGGATTAGATCTTGGCATTGCACATTCAAAGCTCTTCCTACAAGCAACACAAACACATATTCTATTACAGTCAGCTATTCTTGGAGATGAAAATCACCAAAATAGGGGTTTGACTAAGGAAAAAACCCTATATAGCCACCCCAAAACACCATTTTCAGATATCTACAGTCGTTGTTTCAAGAGTTGCAGAGAAGATCTAGATACCCTTTTCAAAAAACTTCCAAAATCTGTGAACAGAATTTCTATCGGAGCAATGCAGGTCAAGGTCAACATAAAGGGGTCAAGGTCGACCTTCATTTGGGTCAAGGTCAACCTAACTCAGAAAAAGAAAAAATTTATGGGTTTTCTTTATCTCTGTGTTTTTGTTCCAAATTTGGTTGCAGAATTTCCAAAAACTCAGTACAGACACTATAAAATAGGTATTTCCAAATCTGCTATGTTATGAGGTATGTATTTTATTTTATCTGATTTTATTATTCTTTGCAAGCATTTCCAGATTTATATTCCTTATCATTAGATTTATATTTGTGTTAAATATTGGTTTAGGGTCCCTTTTATGTGCAAACCCCCATTGTACTAAACCCTACCCCATATTTTTCCACATTACATTTTGGTGAACCTGTTTACGACAACTCTTTCTTTTTGGTGTTAGATTTGCATTTTATGTTAGATCTTACATGCATATAAAAGTAGATTTGTTTTATGCTCTTGCATTTATATTTCAAAAATTAAAAAAATTAAAAAATTTCTTTCAAAATATGAAAACATTTACATTTTTCATGCTTGTAGTGCTATTTTGTGTTCAACATGTATGATTTTTGTTTTGAATACTTTGATGAGAATTTTATTACAAAAGAGGATAGATCCCCTAATGAGGTACATGGAAGTGAGGATGAAAATTGTTTGAATGAGATCTCCATTGATCCTATTCCTATTTCACCCTCCTCCACAACCTCTTCAATTGACCTTTACCATAGGGTGTGTGCATGGTTACCTTCATGTTCCACTATTTGCAACATTGATACACCTAGAATGTTATATCCTAAACCTTTTTTGATGGTAAAAGGATGTCCTCGAATAACAATTAAGGGTAAACCTAGAGATCCTTTGGATTTCTTTGATAACACAAATTTTGTTTCACATGCTTATCACACATGGAATAACTCTCAGCCTACTGTTCCGATTTCTTTACCACCTTCTCAACCTATGCTTCCAAAAGTTCCTAGGTTGACATATTCCTTTAAGGAGTATGACTTAGTAGAACAATTACATGCTGCTCCTATTAAGACATCTTTATGGGAATTGCTTCAAACTTCCCCAACATATCATGAGGCATTGCAAAAGGCTTTATCTACCCTTCTTGCTTCGCCTCTGAACCAAGAGAACATTAATTCCTTTTTGGAGTGCATGCATACTATGCCTTATGTACCTCCTATTATGTTTATCGATGATGATTTACCTTCTGTTGAGGTGCAGAATCAATATGATGCTCTTATTTTTTGTTGTTTCTATTAATCCAAGTATCATTCGTAGAGCATTAATTGACAATGTATCTGGGCTTAATGTTTGTAGCATGGATATGCTTAAGGAAATTAAGGTTGATCTTACAACTATTCAACCTGATAATGTCCATATTCATGGATTTGATAATATTACAAAGAGAACTTTGGATATTTTACATTACCTGTTAAAGTTGGTCCAATTATTCTCAATACACCTATTCATGCTATGCCTAGACCTCTCAATTATAATCTTCTTTTAGGTAGACCTTGGTTACATACTATGCATGTAGTTCCTTCTACTCTTCATCGCAAGGTTAGGTTCATTTATAAAAACTTGATGTATATACTACATGCGGATGATGCATTGAATCCTTGCTTAAATGTGGAATATGCTAAAGTTTTTGAACCTCTCCAACCAAGTAAAGAGCCTAAAAGATCACCTGAGATTAAAAAAATGAAAGTTCCATCTTCTTCTTTGACTAAGGATGATTGGGGAACATTGTAATTTAATCCTTCTTTTATTGGAGAATATAAAGTTTCTGATTTGGAATTCATGAAACAAAAAAGTGGGTTTGAAAAACAAGTTTTTACTCCTCCACTTTCTATTGAATTAAAAAGTAACTTTTTTGCTACCTTGATTGAAGAAACAATTGAAACAATAAAACCTAATTGCTATGATATTGTGACATATGCCACTCATTGGACTCCATCTAATATGGCCAATAGATATGGTTCTGGTTATCATCTACTCAAGAAATCAGGATTTAATGGGAAAGGATGTGATAAATATGAACAAGGTATACAAGTACCTTTGGACAAAAAAATTTATGATTATACATATGGATTGGGGTTCAATCCTTACAAACAACCATCGGCTTTTCCTCTCAATGTTAATTATATATGTGGTGGACATTTGAAGTTGGTTAACTCGCTCCTCCTTGACATGAATCAAAAACCTATCTTGGATGTTTTTCCTGAAGATGAAGCCTTAGCAGATTTTTTCGGAGTTTATGAGGATTTACCTACATTTCATCATAAATGACAGAAGCCTTATTGTCTAAATACAAAGGCTTATTTTGGAGAACATGATGAATATAATATTTCTCCTTTACCAATGGATTCTCCGATACAAAGTAATTATCTAATAACTGAGACTGTTGAGGTTCAAATAGATGAAAATGACTCTGAGAGGATGATAAAAATTGTGAAATGTTTGAATCAAGATGAACGTGATCAGTTGGTTTCCCTTTTAGTTGAATTTAAGGATATTCTTTCTTGGACATATTTGGATATGTCGGGTATAGATTCTAAGATTGTTACTCACAATATTGTTCTCAAACCAAATGTTAAACCTGTGAAGCAGAAAATCCAAAAGATGAATCTAGGAATTGCCTTATTAGTTAAGGCTAAAATTGAAAGATTATTGGATGTTGGATTCATCTACTCTATTGATTACTCAGATTAGATTTCAAATATTGTGCCCATTTCAAATGGAGAAAATAAGATAAGAATGTGTACCAACTTTAGAGATTTAAATAAAGCATCCTTACAAGATGATTTCCCGTTATCTAATATTGATATGATTGTGGATTCAATAGCGGGTCATGCTTTATTATCTTTTATGGATGGCTTTTCTGGTTATAATCAAATTTTTATTCCTCCTAAAGATCAATTTAAGACCACATTTGTAACACCTCGGTGCTTGGCCAAACAATGGTATCAGAAACCCCAAGCAATAGACTGCTTAATTTAGGATTGGACACCCCAAATGATTCCTAGTGCACTATTTAGTCTCATTTAATTATCGACCAGGGACGTAAACTTGGAATGGCATCTGCAAAGTATATGCTTCAAACTTCCCCTTCTAAACCTATCTAAGGAATTCAATTGCTTATGCTTCAAGAAAACTAAACTAAAACTAGTAAGCAAATGTATTCTAATCAAAGCAGGGAATTACAATTATGAACTACTCCAACTGACTGTGCTACAGGAACAGGCTACTAATTCTGGTATCAATAGCTGCAAGAACATCAGAGTTGTAAAACATATAAATGAACAGGAAATGAACTCTACGCTAACAAAGCAATTCACTCATCAAGTGGGCCCCCTTGAATGAGTGAATGAAAAGTACAATCAAGATGAAAGTTGCAAACTTGAACTGATCATTCTATTCATCCATAAAAACAATTACACTTTATTGAAACAGTATGCAAGAATTCTATATTAAAAACTAGTTTGTTCGACTAACTCCAAAAGAGTCACAACAGTTGATTATTTAAAAGGAAACTACCACTAACTCCTAAACCTATGATCACTTCATAATGAGGATCAATTACAACTCATAAAGCTTCATAACAGAAACATTATTAACCATGAACAATCCTAGAATATAGCGCACACTAAATTTGTGTGTTGCATGCAACATAAAGCATTGACTTGCTTGCGAAGATTCTGCAATCACGGTTGGCTTTGATGACTCCGCGTTGATATGTTGGTCCTTGAATATCCATGTTCAACTCCTGCAAGACAATTAATGCACACATATCCAACCACATACATATATATCCATATCATCAATATTAGGAAAAATGTGTTAGTCTTAATTATCACTCTTGCAAACCTACGGCTACAGGAGGTAACTACCCAAAACATAGCTTAGGAGAGAAAACATCCATTAACATGTATAACTATTATATTCACCATTCTTGTCCATGAATTTAAGCAGATATTTTGTCTTTAGAGGTATCCACATTCCATCTTATGTTCACACACACATATAATCATATACATGGAAACCATAAGTTCATATGCTTAAAACCATAAATGTATGTCTATGTGCAATCAAATGTCTTAGAAAGAGGATAAAAAGTGGTGAAAAAGATGGCTAATTTAGGAGCCCATCACTCGGGGAACATTTTTTTGGGTCATGATTCCTTTTGGATTAAAAAATGCGAAAGCAACTTATCAGTGAGCCATGACTTTGATTTTTCATGATTACATTCATAAGATTCTTGAGGATTATGTGGATGATATCTTGGTAAAATATATACAAAGAGAAGGTCATGTTAGTATTTTATGGTAGATATTTGAAAGGATTAGAAGTTACAATATGAGATTGAATCCTAAGAAATGTGTCTTTGGAGTTGATTTCGGTAAATTATTAGGGTTTATAATCTCTAAGCGAGGCATAGAGGTAGAAAATGAAAAGATTGAAGCTATTGTTAATATGCCTCCTCCTAATAACATTTCTCAGTTACAAAGTTTTCAAGGAAAAATTCAAGTTATTCGTCACTTTGTTTCCAACTTAGCTGATAGAACTATTCCTTTTACTTCCTTGCTTAGAAAGGATACCACTTTCTCTTGGAATGAAAAATGTAAACAATCATTTGAGCAATTTAAGGATTATCTCGCCAATCCTCCTATTTTGCAACTAGCTTAATTTGATAAACCCTTTTATCTGTATACTTCAGCCACTCTAAATGCGATGAGTGTGTTGTTGGCTCAACATGATAGTGAAGGTAAGGAAAGACCTATGTACTACATTAGTCAGACTTTACTCAATTACGAAACAAGATATATAGATTTGGAAAGACAATGCTTAGCTGTATTTTATGCTTGTCAGAAACTCGAGCATTATCTCTTAAATGTTGAAGTCAATGTGATTGTTAAATTTGATCCTTTGAAATATCTTTCTCAAAAACTAATCTCTCTGGCCGTCTTGCAAAGTGGGTGATGTTACTTACAAAATTTGATCTTAATTTCATTTCTCAAAATTCAATTAAAGGACAATATTTAACAAATTATTTGGCTGAAGATCCTTGTCCTCATTCTGATACATGCTTTACTTCAATAAAATTCCTCGATGAAAACATTCTAGCTATTAAACAGGATGGCGTTTGGGAGTTATATTTTGATGGATCTAGATATAAGACAGATTCTGGTTTTGACATTATCTTGATCCCTCCTATGAAAAATTCTATCCCTCTATCATATAAATTGACTTTTCCATGTACTAACAATATTGCAGAGTATGAATCTCTTATAGCTGGCTTACGAGTAACTTCATCCCTTCACATTAAAAACTTGGAAATTTATGGAGATTCACAATTAATTATGGAACAAATTAAAGGAGGTTATCAAACTAAGAATGATAAAATGACACAATATAGAGATTTGGCTCTTGATGTTATTTCACAATTCTCTTCTTATACGATTCAAACTTTACCTAGGAAAGATAATTGACATGCAGACGCCATGGCAAGCAAAGCTTCTTTGGTTTGTCTTGAGAATAATGTTGAAAAATTTTAATTTACTATACATACTCTTAAAAACCCTAAAATTTCTAATAAGGTTACCTCTGATTATTTCAATTTGCATTTGGATGAATGGTATTCTCATATCTTTCATTTTTTGAAAGATGGTACTTGTTGGTTCTACAAAATATTTTACACTCAAAGAGATACCAATATGCTCATGACTAATTTTAAGGAGTGGTTAATTCCAAATATGGGAAATCTATAATCAAGTGGACCAACTATAGGGACAAGACTACCCTCTTCACTTCTGGCTCTACAAAACCAAGGTGGGTACACCTGATCCAATAGATTCAACTCTATTCCTTACTCAATACTGGAACTTACAATAGATGACATGAGAAAGTACTAAATAACAACCTATTATTCATTGACTCTCCATCACTGGGTGAAACAACTCATATAAAGTAAATAAAATTTAAAAGACTAGTATTGATTGAATGTTTTGGGATTACAAGATTTTGATCATTCCCCACAAAGCAAAGATAGGAACATATAGGCCAGTGCCCTATCCATTGGGCAAAAATATTAGAAGACAGAATGAATACAAAGATGTTTTGAAAAGAATTGGTCTTTAAACATAAATACAAACACATCAACTCTTTCCTACTTATAGAAAATCCTCAAACAGATTCAATAAACATGTATCCCACCCTGAGCAATATTTAATCCAATCCTAGATCAGAACTCAAAGCCAAACACATACATATAAATCTTAGAAAGACTTAAAGATTTACAGAATAAACTCAAAGGAGAGACAAAGAATTGAGATTTGTATTAAGTATAACCTTGAACATTGTATACATCATATTCTGAACAATAAGCTTGCAAAATAGCAGTAGCAACCTGTACTTCTTCTCTATTTCTTTGATAAAAATGATAAAAAGTTATAATCCTTGACTGAGGGCTAGGGTTTCATAATCTCTATCTTTTTAACTCCTAAACTCTCAATGCCTAGAATGATCGTGGAAAATCCTTTATATACAAGGAAGTGCAACAAGCTACTGATCATTCTAGGGTTTAAAAAAAACTTAACCTAAAAACTTTACAACAACCCTATTGGGTTTACAATAAATACATTGATCAAATAGGTGAGATATTATGTGGATGAGCCACCTTTCTTCATGTCTTCAATGATGTCCTCGGCTTCTTTCAACAAATCTGATTGCAATATCTCATTTTCCATCCTACAATAAATGTTTTTCTACTTCTCAACAACCCTATTTGCTCAAAAAGTAACTATTTTACTTGCTTTAAGAGGTTGGCAGAGCATTTACTTTTTCAACATGAGGTATGTATTGATATCTCCACCTATTGTACACCTCTTCGCTTGGGAATTCAAAACTTGCAAATTCTGCATTTTTGATAGACAATTGTCCCCACCTAACTTCCAATTGACTAATCTCCCGCTGGATAAAATCAAACTTAGACTTAGCTGAGATTAAAGTCTCAATAGTATGAATAAAGAATAAAGTGTTTTCCATGGTCAAAATACTAGTCATCCTAGTAGAGAAGTCATCATCAATTTGTGCTTGCCACTTGATTAATTGTTTGAGCTCACCATTCTTCTTGAAAACTCCTAGGATCAGGTCACAACTGGGAAGTGTCAATTCCTTCTTCATCAAATTTGACTTCCTCTCAAAATCACCTAAGAGTATGTCATGTTCCACTAGCTTCTTTACACTCTGGTGTAATGGCTCGATCAGTGGATCAGGATTGTTTTGATATTTAGATAACAATTTGAATAATCTCACATTTGGAGATCTCTCAATCCACTTCCTCAAAATTGGTTCAAATTCACTTTTGTATTAATCTAGTGATACAAGTAATACCTTCAGCCTTCTAGCATGATCAAACAAGATAGTGGGGTTTAGGTTTGTAGAAAATTGCATAACAGCTTCTGTCACCTTGTCTTCATATTCCTACTTCAATAGGCTCTTATCCTTCACATACTCCTCCCTTATTTTGTCCAATTCTTTCCTCTTCCTCTTGAAATGATTGGTTTCCTCCAGCAATTGTTGCTTCTCCCAACTGATTCTTGCATCTGAATGTGTCTCTGGGTAGGGGGATGGTGGAAATTCAACAATTGGGCTAGAGGATGAAGCCATTGTAGGTTTGTCAGCTATCATTAGTTGTGGTGACCTGTGATCTTGTGGTCCTGATAGCTCATAAATTAACTTATCCTTTTGAATTAGCTCTATCTTAAGCTCATTGTAAGACTTGAGGATAGTTTCAAATTTAAGCCTGAGCTCTTCTTTTTCTTGGGCATCTTTCTTTGCCACTTTGACATTGAACTTGGCAATCTCCAAAATTAGGTTTGAAGCTTCTACTCCAGAAGTCTCACCTACTCTTTGTAACCAATAAATTCCCTACATAACCTATAGAGAGAGCCTCTCTTTTTCCTTTATCTTCCTCCCTCTTAAGGGACCACATCACCAAGCCAGCATGATCTTCTGAAAAAGCAATTCCCCTAGCAGCTTGTTGGGCTTGTTCTACAGTAGCAAGAGTTTTTACCTTGCTCTTCCTGACTTGATCAAAGACTATTGCATCAGCAATATCCCACTCTGGTAGAATTAGTACCCTTGCAATATGGACCATAGCCCTCCCTTCCTTAGGAGTGATCTTTTCAAACTGCTTCACCATTTCCTCCTTGGTCTCATTCTCTATCTCTATGATGTCCCTATCAGGGAATTCTTCTTTCTTCTTCTCACAAATCTCTTTGAACTAGTTTATTTTCATTCTCCATAGAAATGGGAAGAATGCCCTAGTCCTAACAATTTTTTCATCAACTACAAAGGAATCACTAGCTTGTTTTAAAATAGGGTCCATTTGTTTACCCTCAAACTTAGCAACAATAAGATCCATGGCCACCTCCTTGGGTGCTTTTGGCATTCCTTCTTGTAGCTCATCATTGGAAACAAAAATATTTCCCTCATTTCTCAACTATACCAATTGTTCTACTACCCCATGTTCATCTAAATGTAAGGGGGATTGAGAGGGAGAGTATACATTTTTCTCTGACCCTAACCCCTCTTGTCTTTGCCTCTTTGGAGAGGGTCCTTGCATTTTTGGATCATTTATTGGCCTCTTTCCCCTAGAAGTGGTCTTCACTTCTTTGCTGTGGTGGTAAGAGAACAGTGTACCCACTTCTCTTCTGCATTGTGTAAATTCCCCTTGGGGTCAATTTTACATATCCTAGCTGGCTCAAAATTTGCCTAGCCCTATCAGGGTCGGTCTTACTCATAGCAGCCCTCTTCATAGTTACTGCATGCATAATGCCTTCAAAATGATCCATAAGAGCCTCTACTTTTCTTGCCCATGGCTCAAATCCCTTTAATGGGTCATAAGCTCTATCAAAGTTTTTAATGAAATCTACAGTCTTCTTGTAGATCACCCATTTTTCCTTTTTTATTTCTTGAGTTTGAAGGTCAAACTCATTTCTTATTATATCCTTAGGGAAATAAAATTGGTGCTCCATAAGAGCACACCTAATCTTATCTCTAAACATCCTTGATAGGAAACCCTCATTGTCTGCACACCTTGCTACAGTTGTAGGCATTCTATAGGGTTGTAATACCTAGTTCAAGTATACCCATCCTCCTTTAGTTATAACAAATTGATGAGCAATTATTATATCAGGGAAAAAAGTCCCTCTTCCTTTGCCAGTAAGGGCACTCTCTTATAGGTCACCAATCTCTCTCAAAATCTTAGCATATCCTACCTTCAATGGAACTTGGTAGGGAAAAATATAAGGTGCCTTCCTGCAACCATAAACTCTAAAAACTATAGAAATAGGATATAAAATGATATCCCCAAAATTGTGGACTATTGTAATGTCCTGACAGTACTCCTTTGGTTTGATTAATCTCAGTAATTCCCTTGGAATCCTAGGATTGTCAAAGAATAACAGTGTCCTAAGTCTTGAAGCAAAATCCTTGTCAAAAGCAATGAAACTAGCATCAACTCTGTCCCATGACAAATTTGTGGTCCACAATTGGATTGGAAGGGTTTCTCCATTTCTCTCCTTCACAATATTCATTGTTGAGCTGAAAAATTGCTCACCCTTGTACAAGAACATATGCATAAGCATTGAATACCACCCAAGAGGCCTACTAACCTTCATGTTCTTAATTCCCATTAATCCCTCATGGATTAGATCAGCCAAATGAGATGCAAAGTCAAAAATCAATGCCAATTGGGGATGTAGTGACTGTACCATCATGAACATATATGTTATTGGCATATGAGTGGCCTCATCATGCCCTAGGATCAAATTCAAAGACTTGTAGAAACCCTGTGCTCTCTTACTGAATAGATCCATCCTGAAGGGTTCTAGTGTACTTGAAATAATGACACACATGGATCCAACCTGGTCTATGAAATCCCTCAGAGGCCCAGCCCTTAAATAATCCCTCTGAGCTTCATATACCTCTATAAATTCTATAAAATTTATCTTCTCCAACCCAACAAAAGGGTCATTTAATGAGAAGACCTCCCTAATTCCCTCCTCTATGATACTAATCAAATCATTTCCATTTACATCCTTGACACACTTTGTCACAGGATCATAGCACTTAGCAATTTGAATTAATAATTCAGCATCCATAAAAACTCTAGGGACTACTAACTTCCCAATATCAAACTACCATATGTTGTTGAGGGGGGCATAGGAATTCCTTTATGAGTAGGTTGCTTTGAACAAAATAAGACCATTATAGTCTTCACCCACACTAGCATCTCTCATCCAATTCCCTCTATCATGGAGTCCACTGTTAACATAGTCCCTAGGGTTTCTCAGAACTAGTTCTTTTAATCTAGTTGCCCCATTGTCTGAGTGTGGTAGCAATTACATTAAATCTTCAAAGACACCCCTATCTTTGTATTCTATCTTACCAGATAGTCCTCTTTTTGGTGACATTTTAAACTAGGGTTTCTAGAACAATATATGAATACCCGAGGAAAAACCCTAAAAATATCAATAAGCCACAGGATTCTTCCCACAATTCCTTCACAGACCTCAAATAATTCTGGAAATCAAAAAATTTGACCTACTAGGCACCTGAAAGACTTCACTTGATATCACTCCAGAGGAAAATCCAGTTTGCCAAAATGTTTATGAGAGTGGTAAAGAGAAACAACGATCAAATTTTGATATATAATGTTGCCACCCATTTACAATTCATCTGCACATAGCTCATTAAGTCTGCCATTACTGAAAGTTGGCAGCCTCAGCATTCACAAGATGTGAACAATGTCACAGAGTAAAAATTTGAATTCAGACTGTTGATATCATTTCCCTTTGGCGCATCGGATGATCAGAAAAAATAGCTGCGCAACCCCTTTTTTACTTTTCCCAAATGATTTCCCAGCCAATGAGAATAGTTCAAATTAACCATGTGGGAAAAAAGCAACTTAACTTTATCTTGATCGGAGCAGATAGGTGTCATCTTGTCGCTAAAGCGCAGGTGTAGAATCTGAGCATCTTCATCCAGCATTGTAACAACAACCACAAGATTCTTTCCAACTCATAGCACTTTATCTACTCCCCAAGCAATGACCCCACCTTCCCTTTTGAAAACTTTCATCGAATCAGGGATTTCCACGTCGAACAGATCAGCAAGTGGAAAACCCTAACTTTATCCTAGGTGTCAAGTATACTAACACCCTGACATGTCATCACTACCCTTGGCCAATCAAAAATGAACCTGGTGACAGAGGACCCACCTCTAGTCATCATCTTTTAAACAAGATCAACAATTGTCGCTATATCACAGACCTTAAAGATCATGCATTTTACCCCAGCGGCATACCAACAATCGGGAGATCTTATCGAACCTTAACCATCTGAGAAGGCCGGCCCTACTATGACACTTCATTTATCTCTCTGATGAATCAAAAGATGCCACATTTGCAAGAACAGGTGGGTGGGCCCTCCTTTCATTTCTTCTTTTAATGTTAAATATCCTATCAATAGCCACATCACATTTATTTCAACCAATCAAAAACACACATGTCAAAGTGACATGGCATTTTAAGGCCCCACTTACCTTTCATCCATCATATAGCATTGAATGGTCATCGCTATACTGTGGAGCTTAAATACTCCACATCTTCCATCTGCAGTATAACAACAACCGCAAGATCAAACCATGCTTTTCCCCTTTGAAAAGTCTGACCCCACAAATTTTATGTCACCAACGATAGGTGTCAACTTGGAAAACACACAACTGAGACTGTCATGTCAGAAATCTTGCTGCCATTAGTAAACCTTGATCAGATGCTTGTCCCTATACTGTGATGCTTAAAAAAGTATCATCTTGACCCAATGGTATAATGATAGTCGTTGATGCATTATTTTGTTTAACTGCCAACACAACACCAAAGACAGGCTTGCCGAGAAAAATGTCCACTCATTGCTACACACATGTCAGAGATTCTAACAATAGGGAGCTGTGAGATTTAACAACAGCCACTCATTTTTAAAGGGTGCATCACTTAGGAAATTTTACGGGGAACTTAGGCTTTGAGGGAAATATTAAAAAGGGTCCCGATTTTATAACCTAACCACATAACATGTAAAGTGTTGAATAAAAAGGGGTCAAAAATAGCACATGTTTTATTTGGAGAGTTAGTGAACCAAAAAGGTAACACAAAATTAGAACAAGGCCTAAGACTAGCTAGGGTTTCCACTAAGCCTAGGGTTTTAACCTCAAAACCATATGATTAGGTCTATGAACTGGATTTTCAAAAAAATTAGCATGAAGCTGGAAAAATTTAATATAGTGATAACAGTACTTTTCCTAAATTAGCAACAAGGAACATGTGGAATTGTATTAGGAAGCTTGCAACATGTTATATCATTTTAGGAGATACACTTTACAAACGCTCTTATGATGGTTTTCTATTAATATGTCTTGGTAGAACTGAAATTCTGGTAGCTTTGGCAGAAGCTCATTCTGGTTCTTGTGGCGGACATTTTGGTGGAAAATCTTTAGTCAATAAACTTCTTAGAATGGGATTTTTTGGTAAACAATGGAACAATATTATTTCATTTTTGTTAATAAATGTCCTCAATGTCAGCAGCATAGTAATTTGATTCATGCTCCTGCTCGTGAGCTTTGTAATCAAGTTTCTCCATGGCCTTTTAGTATTTGGGGTTTTGACCTTATTGGAAAAATCTCACTAGCTTCTTCTCAAGGACATACATATATCTTGACAGCTACAAATTACTTTATGAAGTGGGTGGAATATGTCCCTCTCTATTCAACTACTATAGATGTTATTTGTGATTTGATCCTTAACAATATTATAACACGACTTGGTATTCCTTTGATGATAGTTTTGGATAATGGTACCTTTTGTAAGAATAAAGAAGTCACCAAATTCTTGGAGAAATATCAAATTCAACATAGATTTTTGACTCCTTATTATCCTCAATCTAATGGTCAAGTTGAAGCATCAAATAAATTCATTGAACAAATTCTAAGGAAAACAGTTAATAAGAATGTGAAATATTGGCATACCCAACTTACCTATGCTTTATGGGCTTATAGGACTAGTGTTCATACTACCATGGGTACTTCTCCTTATAATCTTGTCTATGACACTGATGCTATTATGCCTTTGGAATTGGAAATACCTTCTTTACGTGTTTTATTTCATGGGATAATTGACAAAGATACATTTCAAGAACAAACATTACAAGATTTAGAAATGTTGGATGAATAATGAATAAACACTTTGGAACATATAAAGGCTAATCTTAAATCACTTTAGAAGCAGTATAATCATAAGGTAATTGAATGATCATTTTAAGTGGGTGATTTAGTATTATATGAGAATCAAAGAAATGTCAATGCTTTACCTGGTGAAAAAGGAAAGTTTAGTCCTAATTGGCTTGGACCTTTTTTTGTAATTGAGGACTTTGGTTCAAGTGCTTACAAAAATTTTGATATGGATGGTGTGCCTTTTAAGGAACCTATCAATATTATGCATCTCAAACATTATTATCCCTAGTGCATCTTTCTATCCTTGTGTATTTATGTATTCATTAAAAAATAGTTATGTTTGTTTTATAGGTTATGTGATTTTAGTAAATTACATTTGAATACATTTATACATGTTCTTTCTTTCTGTTAAGTTTTATGTTATTGGTGAAAATATAGTAATCAATCACAAAACTAACTAGCAAAGAGATTTTTTCATTTATAAATTCTTTTGAGTTTGATACATATGTGGCATAAGGCCCTATCTATCACTCTCTCTATCTCTATGCTCTGATGCTCGATGGCTCCCAAATCTCTCTGATCTATGATGAGAAGATCTTTGTTTGGTAGTCTATGAGTGGCTCCTCAATATGCTAAGATCATATATGTGCTCTTGTGATCTTTGTAGGTCATCCATCAGCCTCTCTTCTCTCTCTCTCTACATAACCTCAGCTCTCAATGGACACATGCAAAGATATCGGCATGCCTGTTAGGATCTTTGTGACTAATGGGTAACTCTCACTTGCTGGCTAGTAGTCAGTAAGATGGACATGTATCCTTTAGGACCTCAGATACAAAGCTCCTCCACTCCACTATGCTAGCTGCAAGATTAAAATATATTTATCTTTTAGTACTTTTTCTTCACAAATTAAGTTAAATATTTATATCAAATGCATGTTTTATACCTGGATATCCCTCTTGGGTATCACTAAAGGGTTTGGATGGTGGGGGCATGGAGTGACTACTCTCTCCACACTTGTGTCTAGGTCTTGGAGGTGGTGTCTTTGTAAGGGTGCGTGGAGGTCGTCATGATCTTAGTGGTGATGCATGCACAACATGCACATTTGCACTGGTACTATTTGTTGGGGGCATCTCATCTTCTCTCTCCTATGTTCTATCATCCTCCATGGGGTCTCTCATGGAGATGGGCTCTTCCTCATCTATGTGATCCTCCTCCTCCTCCTTTGGTATGGTGCTATCTTGGTGTGTCTTCTTTGAAAGGCCTAGATCACCTGTGGGATAGTCATCAGGGAAGATGGGGCGGGTTCTCTTCAGACTCCAATATCTGATGTAGTCTATGCTGATACTTGAATAGGCCATGTCAGGGGCTACCTTTGTATCCTCTATCTTGTCTGTATCATTGTCTACAATGTCTTATACTGATGGCTGGTATATAGCACTAGATCTTTGATAGTATCTTGTCGGATGTGCATACTGAGGTACTACTCTAGGGACCCCCTGTATAAGATCAAACTGTCTCATCACTCAGTCATAGTAGTATAGCATCATTATGTGACTCTGATGACCCTCTAGCAGCTTGTGTTGTTGTGAGTGCCTCATCTGATGTTGTGTATCTGGCCACTCTGTTATGCGACAGTATGGTCTCCATATCACATCTATGCCTAAAGCACAGTCTAAACATACCCTCCAATAAAGGATATCTCTGTGCTACTAGACATCTATCAATGGATAAGAAAAGGCTCTCAATATGCTACCATATACCATCATAGGAACACCATGTGGTCATATACATGTGAAATGCTCAAACAACCAAATCTGTAAAAGTTTGCATACCATGAGACTCTCTCGTTGATATCTCAATAGCTAACATAACTCATGGTATAGATGGACTAGCATGTTACAACCCCATGCAAAGATAGTCCTATCACTCTCCATCCTATGTACGAGATGGGTAAAAGGTGCTAAAAATATTGTACCCATTGTGTTGGGTACTACAACCAAGGAAAGTATACACACATAACCCTTTGTACCAAGGGTGTCAAACCTACTAGTATGGTTGATAGGGTAATGTGGTCTACTCAAGTTTGCATCTATGGAACCCATCCTAAGAAATACTTTGTATCTATGTGGATATCCTTAAGACCCCTCTATACTCTCAGTCTGACAGGCTTGCCTCGAACTGGAAGTTGCAGGATCCTGTAGACATCCTCCAATGTCACCGTGATCTCTCCTAAGGGAAGATGAAAGGAACATGTTTCCTCATCCCACCTCTCTATAAGAGCCAATAACATGGCTTAGTGGAGTCTCATATATGGTAGGACTGTTACCCAGTACAATCCTACATCTCTCAATAACTATATCTCATCCCCGCTCAGCTTGGACAATCTCTCTTTGATAATTTGTAGTGGCCCTCCAAAGGGGTGCTCTCAAAGATGAACTAGATCCTTTAAGCAAAAACTGACATCATATCAGAACTATAGAATCAAAAAAATGTAAATCCAACTTGACTAGGTTAAGGTTGACCTCTATTAGGTCGAGGTCGACCTTCCTGGGTCAAGGTCAACCTCACTCCAAAATAGGTGTAGATCTTCCCAATTCATGTCGACCTTTAAGGGTCAAGGTCAACATAACTAGGTCAGGGTTGACCTTGCCTTTAAAAACTAGAATTTGAGATTACAAAAATCAACAATAGCAAACTTACCTTGGGAACTGGTTGTCTGGCAGCCAAGCACTATCTCATGAGCTCCATTCGTGTCACTCAAAGTTCTTCTCTGCTTGGCATCTTTCTTTCTCTCGAAACTATGCAAATGGAAAGAATGAATAGGTATGTTCTCTCTTCCCTTATTTATAGTTAAAAATTAGGGTTTGTTAGGGTTTATTTATGTTAAATTCTAATTTCCCTTCATATGCATTTAGATAGACATTCACTCTTTTCATCATAACTTGAGTTCAATAACTTTGTTTTCAGTGTCATTGGTGGTGTTGGAATCATGATTCAGATACCTAACTCCTTGAATCAATTTAGGAAAGATAGGAATCCTTATAAATGGTTTAGGAAAAGGCTTTTATCAACAAATTTCATATCCAGTGTATAAGGCTATCCTTATCACCCTATTTCACCATTAAGAAGTAGAAAGCTGAAACAGGGGGGCATAAGGGGCTCTATGCACTTCTCAATTTCATTTTAGTAATTATTAGGTGATTTATCTATTTTCATTAACCTTGTATGCTGCAAGTTGTGGGTACTAACAATTTTTTGCAGGATCTCTACATTAAGGACTTGGTTATATCATTTTTATTTATTATGATGTTTTCTTACTTTATCTTGCATATTCACGTAGTTTCTTGTAAAATCTAAAGTGGGGGATAAATGTATCATCTTAAAATGGAAGTACTTCCATTTTGGTAGGTTTAGCACCCTCATTTAGTGCATTTTCATGATAGATTTGCATTTAGGATGCATTTACACTTGATTCTTCGTTTCTAGGTGAAACTAGGGTTATGATCCTAAGGATTCTCCTTGATTTCCTTCTTCATGGCTCTATTTTATAGGTAGGACCTATGTACTAGCCCTCCTAGCCTTCATCACATCTCTTCTAGGCCTATGTACCCTTTTTTGGCATTTTTCCATGTTTTCTCGTCATTCTAAGTCTCTGGTCAACCCAAAAATTTCTCTAATTTCTATGTTGATTGGCTTGAAACCTTGGATGAGGGTCGAGGTCAACCTTGACCTTTGGTAGGTTTTGGTCCCCACTTCCAAATTTTAGCGGGTCCCAAAATTAAAAATGGGCCTCCTGATCCGAATGGGGAAGGGTTTTTATTCAAAATTCATTTATTATTTTTCCCTCCTTAGTTGGCTATTGTGATTTGACCATAATTCAAGGTGAAATTTGAATTAGGGGCCTTTACATTTCCCGGGGAGACTTGCCTTGAAATCTCTATATAAGTACTCTCTTTTGCCTTCATTTCGATAAGTCATGAGAAGCTACACATGAGGAGATACAAGTGATGGTGAGGAGATGATGATGCAAGATTGCAAGAGAAATCTATAGGAGAACAAGATATATTGATGATGCCTTGATGCAGGCAAACACTTTGTGGATAAATTATTATGGACGTTCATTTAGAGAAAGAAAGATTCCTTCTTCCTTGATCTACCATTTTCAATATTCAAGCATTCAAAAGATACAATCATGGGGTAGCAACTACAAATTGTGAGTTTGGTTGGAGTACTTTAGCCTTGGGGGCTTGGTATGCTTTATTTATCATATTCAAATATATGCATTGCTCTCTCATTTTAATTCATGCTAGGGTTTTAATCTAGAGGATTAGATCTTGGCATTGCATATTCAAAGCTCTTCCTATGAGCAACACACACATATTATATTACATCCGGCTATTCATGAAGGTGGAAATCACCAAAATGGGGGTTTGACTAAGGAAAAACCCTATATAGCCACCCTAAAACACCATTTTTAGATATCTACAGTCATTGTTTCAGGAGTTGCTGAGAAGATCTAGATACCCTTTTCAGAAAACTTTCAGGATCCATGAACAAAATTTTCATCAGAGCAATGCAAGTCAAGGTCAACATAAAGGGGTCAAGGTCGACCTTCATTTGGGTCAAGGTCGACCTGACATAGAAAAAGAAAATATTTATGGGTTTTCTCCATCTCTATGTTTATGTTCTAGGTTTGGTTGTAGAATTTCCAAAAACTCAGTACAGACACCAGAAAATAGGTATTTTCAGATCTTCTATGTTATGAGGTATGTATTTTATTTTATCTGATTTCATTATTCTTTGCAAGCATTTCCATATTTATATTCCTTATCATTAGATTTATATGTTTGTGTTAAATATTGGTTCAGGGTCCCTTTTATGTCCAAACTCCTATTGTACTAAACCCTACCCCATATTTTTCTACATTACACATTTATATTATAGAAAAAGCATTGTGTGGTAATTGAGGTAAAATTAATTTGGTTTGTATTTTAAAGAAATATTGGCCTCAAATAGAGTCCTAGGATGTGGTACTAGAAATTTGATGCATATATGTTGAAATTGATATTTAAGTGCTCTAAATTATATTGTTGTATTTATTATAAATTTTATGGTGGTCATTTCCTACACATTACATTATATTTTGATGATATGCTATCCCTTGGTAAAAGGAAATGTATGATTTTTTAATTGAAGTCTCAACTTTATGCTAAATTTGAAATGAAAGATCTTGGTGTAACTAAACACATTATTGGGATGGAAATTAGAAGAGATGGAGAAAATATAAATATATGCCTTGACCACAATAAGTATGTGAACTCAATTTTATAGAGTTTCAACATGCAGGATTGTAGCCCATTATGTGTTCCTTTTGCAATTGGAATAAAGTTGTCTATTTTAGATTGTCCTACACTATTAGAGATGGAAAACATGAGTTGAGTACCTTAAGAGAGTGCAATTGGAATTTTATTATATTCTATATTTTTTACTAGGCCAAACATCTCTCAAGCTATTGGAGTTATTTACAAATATATGCCTAATCTTGGTAGAGTTCATTGGGATGCAGTTAAAAGAGTCTCTAAATATTTTAATGGTACCTCAAAGTATTATTTGTGTTTTCATGGTAATGTGATAGGAGATGAAGTTACCCTTGATGTTTTTTGGTTATGTGGATTCATTTTGGGAAAGTGATATTGATAGAAAAATATCTACCATTGCTTATGTGTTTATATTATTTGGTGGTGCAATCAGTTGGATGAGTAAGGGATAGTTTGTGGTTTCTTTTTCCACTATTGAATTTGAGTTTATAGTAGCTACTCATACTTGTAAATATTCCATTTTTCTTAAGATATTGTGTTCATATATTATAATAAAACAATAAAATGATGACTTTTAATTATGATAGTCAAAGTGAAATCTACCTAGCCAAGAACCCAAATTTTCATGTGAGGACCAAGCATATTGATGTTCAATATATTTTTTTCAAAAATATGGTCGAGGGTAGTAGGGTGAGGTAGGTCAAGGTAGAGAATTTGATTTATGTTGTAGATTTGTTAACTAAGGTTTTGAGCATAGATAAGTTAAAGTGTTCCAAAGTGTATGGGTCTTTGGGCCCTAGAAATTAAACTATGGTCTAGACACTCTCTTTTCTCTCCCAAGGTGTTTGACAAGTGGGATAATGTTAGGAAAATGGTGTCTCAACCTTGCATTTACATAACATGACTATTTATAATAAGATTACATTTGAGCACGTGTCTTTTTTAAACTTTTCCTAAAGCTTTGAATGGGCTAGATAAGCATGTTGGTAAATTTTCATTCCAAGATAATATCTAGATTTGAAGATAAATTAAAGTTTTAATTTTTTAAGTTGTCAATGAAAGTTTATGAAGTTAATTTTGAAGGATTTAGATGTTCCTAAATTGTCCAAAATTGTTCATAATTATCATAGCATGTTATAGCTTTAAAGATCACATTATGAGCTATCATGTATTTCAAATTATTTGACAATTAGACACCCAATTCAAAAGTTATGGCCCCTGGAAGTTGGGTTTCCTAAAATAAGAAATATAAAAACATGTTGAACACATAAATGAGTTGTAAAAGGGATTTATATGTTTTTCTGTGTGTTTTGAAATACCATAGGGAGTCTTAGGTTGGAAATAAGATGGGTTCCACTTTTTAGGTGATTTTTAGACCATGGTATTGTTATATCATTTGATTGCTTCATGTATTGTATCTCCTATATATTAGCTACTTGAGATAGAGGTTTTGTGTAAGAGTCTAATAATTTTTTAGTTACCTCTAGATCTTTGGTTGATAATAATATTGTGAGAAGCTTATTTTCAAGGATATTGTAGTTTTTTGTTGATTTTTAAATAATATTTCTTGCAACTTTTAGAGTGTTGGTTTCTTCTCCTAAAAGAATGTTCCATAAGTAAATTATTGTATTATGGTATGCATACTATTTATGTTTATTTTCTTAAAAGATTTAGTAACTGTTGTGTGGCATTTCTTTCATTTTGAGAGGCATAGCCCACTGCTCTGGTTCTAAATCCACTGGAGGCAAAGAACTGAGAAACTTTTTACAAAACCATCCTCTTGATATTAGTGTAGGAAATTATTTTTCTACCTTTATTTTCTTATATCAAACTCATCTTCACATTAGTAAACTACAAACTAATATATCAAAGAAAATAATATTGTATACCACAACATATGATCTAATTTGTTGAACATGTCCACAATCATGTGCCATAGTCAAGGAACTAAATAAGAATCAAGGATATAGGCAACAACCTCCTAACATGAAACCAAATCACCACAAGCATGATTATGTCATGTTAATACAAAATATGTACCTACATACCGATGACACCATAATCAACACAACCTTTGTACCAATAGTCAACTATCAACCACATGAGACTCTGAGTTACAAACCATGTCCAAGCATCTCCTCATACAAAAGTCTACCTATCACCAACAAATCCAAAACTTTAACAACACCTATAAACCTATAAAAAGAACCACCAAATCTAATAATCAGTTATAGTATAATAAATATCTCATAAAAAATGTAATCCCTCAAGGTTTTTTCCTCTCAACTCACCTGGATACACTCACACTCACACCCAAAATCTCAAGCATCTACAAGTGATCAAACAAGTACACAACTCTCCATTCTCATCAAATTGATAAAATAAAACCAACACTAAGTATTCAACTGAACATTCTCTCCAACACCTATTTGAAATAAAAGACCTAACTTTGTATGCAAAATCTATGACCAAAACCATGTCAAGTAGAACATTTTCCTTCCAAAACCCAAAAACATTTCAAATAAAAAAAATAGGAACCAAATATTGTACCATAGAGTAGTGCTAGGAACTATCTTTCCAATGAGTATAAGAAGCTAAAAAATCCCCAGGTGAAAGTTATCCTCCATTGAAAAAAAAATAACCAATTTGGCTATAACACAATAATAGGTGGACTTCAAAAAACTCCCCAATTTGATTTAATTTCATACTCAAAAGTTTTTAAAAATAATTATCGGGTCACCTCAAACCACCCTAAAAACTATCATTTGATTTGAACAAATCTCAATGATCATTTTTGTTTAAAATGGACCAAAACATTTAATAAAATAAATTTTATTGAATAATATATAGAGGTTTTTATAATTTCAAGTTTTAAATTTTATTTTTTTTAAAGAAAAAATTAAAATTAATATGGTTAGATCATGGTTTACCACTATGGGGGCATGTGGTGTCACCTCCCCATAAGGTATTGTCATGGGTCTTTTTGTACAATACTAGTTGTATTGTCAGTAGTGTATCCACCATGTTGGTAGCACTAACAATACCATATGATGATGGGAGGGCTAGGGATGGGGGTTCAATTGGCGGTCGACCTTGCCTCAAAAAAAAAATTTAATTTTTTTTAAACAACTTCTACCACCTCAAGTTAATATTTTTCTTTTATTTTTTTACAATCATTAGGTCATTAATACAAAAAAAAAATCATTTTATTCAATTGAGGCTAAAATAGGACAAATTGCACATAAAAATTCATCTCTCAACCAACTTGGATCTAATCATGAGGTGTGTTTTTACTAAATCTCCCCAAAAAAACCCTCAATTAAATGCATATCTAATAAAACCCATTTGACCAAATATTTTTCAAAGCACAAATTTGCAAACAACTCATCATAAAAGAAAACCCAAAACCCTCATATTTGAAATAAAAAAAAACTTTCACATGTGTTATATACCTTGCAAATATCTCAAATCCTCCATGCATATCCATAGCTTCAGCTTTGCACCTTATCCACTCAAGCTAGGGTTATAACTCCAAATCAACCATGAAAGCTCAGATAACACTTGTTAGGAAATAATGCATATACCCAATTACAACTAATCCATATCCTATAAAACCCATGAGATACAAATATACATACGATCTTACAAAATAACCATTATGAAAAGACCAAAACACAAGCCACGAGATAACACAAGATATATAGTAGGAAAACCATCACAAGGGAAAAACCCATCCTCCAAAAGTATCTATACTCCATTGTATTATTCAGTCATGAATCCATACAAAGCACTTAAAGAGTTACAATGAATACTCTCAAAACATCAATCCCCCCAATGCATTCCTATGTATATAAGCATGCATCCACACATCCCATTCGAGGCTTCACAAATGCAATCATCAGAAAGACCCGATAATAACAACTCACTTAGCTAGCCAAACCAAATCACTAACATGTGTTTTATTTTAAAAATACAAGCTCACACAAACTACAAATAGTGGTAAAATAAAAAATGTGCCACAAAACCATGTGAACACAATACCATTGGCCCCTCATTTAATATTAGGGACTAATTTTGTGCATTATTAAATATCTTTCCCCAATATTATAGAAAATACTATACCATATCCCAATGTGACACCCACATTAAATATGTCTCAATGTTACAATATAATGTTACTATAATTGATGGTGATGATGATGAAGACCGACCAAAATCAGAAGAATGTAAGATAGTAAAAAGGTTAGATCATTTATTGTCTTGTCGTTGATGTCAAGCAATTGATTTATGGTTTATATTGTGTTTCCATATCATTCAGTATATGATATAACTTGAATAAGTTAAGAAGATGAAGAAGTGAGATGTTATGAAGTTGAAGAACTTAATTGGGCAATTGATAAAGATCAGATGATGGTAAGGATATGTTGATATAATTTTTTTCTATCTAACTTATGGTTATATCAAGTTGGTAAAGTATGGTATTGAAGATTTGTCAAGTCGGTAAGCAAAATATTTTTGGCTACCGAGCAGGAAAATTCACTCGATAAAGAAAAAGGAACTAAGGACACCAAGCAAGAAATTTTTAGGCACCGAAAAAAGTTAACCAAAATACAGAGTTATCTACCGAAAAAGGAACAGTAATTAAATACAAGGATTGGAATGACATTTAATGATTAGCTATGATGAGATGGATGATCATGATGACAAGAAAAGTTAGTTAGAGAGATCTATGATCAGGAAAATTCAAGGTGATGATCTATGGCTTAGATATAAATGGTTAAAATTGAAGGAACAAGTTTCAAGAAAAGTTCAAGTTCATAGGTTAAAATAAAACGTGTTACCGAGATCCAGATTCAAGGTATGATGAATTGGATGGTTAAGATTGATCAAATAAAAATGTAATAGAGGAGATTAAGAGGCAAAAATTGTCTATATAAAGGATGGATTTGTATGAGCAAATGGATGACAAATTGAAGAGTTGAAGAATCACCGAATGAAGCAGTGAAGAAGGAACAGAGAGATTCTGAGTCAGAAAGTAGAATCTGATGAAGTGTTGAAGCCAGTGGAAAGTGAAGAATTGAAGTGAAGATAGAAGAGTGCATAAAGGATCTAGTTATGCAAAGATAATTGTGCATCTACATGTCAAATCATTTCTTATTTCTTATTTCTTATTTCTTATTTCTTATTATCATTTGTAACAGAGAAATATCTTAACATAATGGACTTAACAGTCTTATTGTAAAATCTTTGAAAAAGGGAACATTCTAAAGAGTGTTTGAAGCCCTTTAACCTGGTCAATCCTAACAAGGTGAAGATCCTAATAGATCTGAGGTAAATCCCTTGATCGGGTCACACCTAACAATGTGTATTATAATCTTTAACCGGATTGGCTCTTAACTGGGCGTACTTTAGAAGAGTATTTTCTTAGTGGGTGACAATTCTCATAGTGGTTTTTCTCAAAGCTGGGCTTCCACATTAAATATTGGTGTTACATGTGATGAATGATTTATGTGATTGATATACTATTGTCGGTAAATAGTAAATTTGTTGGAAAGTTGTCTATACTGAAGTATATGACTAGATATAGTGTTTTCATTATGGCAACAAAGTCATATAGTAGTTTGGAGTCAGCGCACTTGATGTAAAGATCAAAATTTAGTTAAGTGTTGAAGACTAGATAGTATATAGAGTTTTGACAGCTCATAGCATCAGCGTGTAATACCTCTCCTATGGTGATACTTAGACTTTTCTGATTTGGACATTTTTATTATGATGGTCAAGACTATACATTTACATTTATGTTTTGTGAATGATGATATGATGGATATGCTCATTTATGGTTATCATTTATACGGTTATGAGATTAGAAAACCATCTATTTTTATATGTTTTATGGATCTAACCCAATGATTTGAATCTAACCATTATCATGATGTTTTATGTTTCATGGATATGTGTCGGATGTGTTTTCATGACTCAGGACAAACTCGTAGTTACTCACTTAGTTGAGGTCCACACGATGTATCGATCCTAGTCATCTGCTTGCATATATCTGATTTGTATATCCACATGTGTGTGTGTGTGTATATATATATATATATATATATATATATATATATATATATATATATATATATATATATATATATATATATATATATATATATATATATATATATATATATATATATATATATATATATATATACATACATATATATATATATATATATATATATATATATATATATATATATATATATATGTATGTATGTATCTCTTCTTGGTGATGTAGGATTGCAGGTACTGGGTATCGTCTCCACCTGGCTTCATAGGTCTAAGCGATCCCTCAAAATCCTTGATCATTGTTGTTGTTACGGAGATATCACCAGGTTCCACAGGAAGAAACTTCACCTTTGATCCTTTTATCCTTAGGTGGGAAGTGTCGAGTCAGTCCCTTGTGTGGATATATTATGTGATCTCTCAGTTTACTGGTTTTGTGGGTCTTGTAGTTAGTTTCTTGTCTTTTGTATTCATTGTGAATGAAGTTTTGAGTATAGTGGTTCTAGTTGTCTTTATGGTACGTTCAATTCTATTAGTAGATTATTGATGTGAATTTGAGGGTATGATTTAGTAATTTATTAGCTACTTATGTACTAGCAGCTCTTGTTAGGAATGAGTTAGTATGTGATTGAAATATCTGATTTTAATATCAATAATAATAAAGAATTTTATGGTATTATCTTTATAATATCCATAATAACAAAATGTCTATGGTAATAAAAATAATAATAAATATTTTTAATAATAGTGGTATGTTTCACCTTGTATATATATCACTATTGCATTTTGTAAAGAATATGGATTAAGTGTGTAAATAATAATATGCTTCATAATAATAATGTTATGTTTGCAATAATATTTATAATAATAATAATAATATATGTACACATAGGCATATGGGTGCACACATATGCATATGCATACATTTATTTATATAATTATTGGTGAGTAAGTAATTATTACATTCTATTAATGAATAATTAGATTAGTTAATGATATGGTTGTAAATAATTATTATTATTATTAACTTCCCTAAAGTAAAGGAAACATAAATTTGATTACGGTAATAGATTATAGTTTTATTAAAAAAAATTATTTATCCCTTTACGGGAATGGTTTTACAAACTGTATTGTTAATGGATAACCAATGGATAGTTGCATCGGTTGGAGTACCTGTGCAACTACTCCCCAATCTATGTACAAGAAAGACTTCCTGTGTGAGAGAGAGTTGGAGGAGAGTTTTTTTGAGAAGAAGATGACAAGATTAGTATTATGCTAGTAGGAATATTGTATTTATGAGGAGAGAAATTCATCATTCTCTAAGAGTGGCATTTGGTTATTCTCGGAAGAGGCTGGAGATTGCACCCAGGAGGATTTGAAGGAGTGTTGAAAGGGTTGAGAGGATTGGACTGGTCTTCATCAACCGAATCTCCGTAGGACTCCAGGTTGGAATTCATCCTGAGAGTTATCTCTCCTTTGTGATATGAAAAGATGAAAATCTAGTTAAATGTTTCTCTGTATGTTCATTGTTGATATAAATTATAGAATGTTGTGTTTCATATATATCATTGTCCCTGTATTAGTGATTTTAAGAGTAGGAACATGTTGAATGGATTTATTTCCTGTATTAAGTATAAACAAATATTTATACAATTATAGGAGGTTATAGGGTTCTTAGCATTCTCCTTGTATTTCCTCTCTTATCCAGAATGTCCATGAGTTCTTCGAGGCTTTAGAACTTCTGTTTCAAACCTACAGTTTCATATTTTTCTTTGCACCACTTTTCTTTGCCCAAATCTAGAGCAGATATGTTGGATAGATAGGATGGATTGATGGGTTGTTTCTGAAGGGAAACTGGGAGATCTCAAATGGGTCATGCTAAAATTAGGAAACTCTAGTTCCCATAATGCCCAATTTTACCCGCAAGCCAAAGTTGACAGTTGTATTTTGTAGTTTCTGGCAATCAGTCAATGGTGACTGAGTAAGCTAGTGATGACTGAGTAAGTCAGTGATGACCGAGTAAGCTAGTGATGACTGAGCAAGTCAGTGATGACAAAGTAAGTCAGTGGTGACCAAGTAATTTAGTGATGACTAAGTAATTTAGTGGTGACCGAGTAAGTTAGTGGTGACCAAGCAACCAGTGTGAACCGAGTAGATTAGTGTTAACCGATGAAAATAGGATTCAGGCTTTATACAATCAAAACATTTAAGTATAAGTTTACGTACTTTAAGTTATACTTGTATAAAGGGTTTAGCTACCTTTTGAATTGATTGGGATAGGTTTCAACTTCCTAGGAGTTAAGTTGTAACTTTTAATTTTTAGATTTTTAATAAAATTAGACTTAGTCAAATTTTAGGCTTAGTCAAATATCAAGCTTAGAATGAAGTTCATGGAACATTATCTTTTGGTATATAGAACTTTGAGTAAATCATAAATGTGTTCATTCCTTGTTTGGTAGAGGTTATGTTCAGTGCATTTGGATGCCTTAATAGGGTTAGGATGTGTGTAGGAAGTAGTTTAGGGTTTAGGGTTGTCTAAGAAGATTAGTACCATTCTAAACATCCTTAAACGTTCCTAATTTCCCCTAAAACATCCATAAATTATCTTATTATTTTCTACTCTTTGATGCAGTCTTACAAAAGTGTTTATGATATGTTTTTACTATGTGTATGATGTGGTTGCAATATGTGGGTTAAGGGTAGAAAACCTAACGACACCTAGTGAGTGGCTCTCAGTGCGAGGCTGGGGCCCTAAGTGGCTAGTACAAGGATAACTGACTGAAGAGTTATTTTAACAAGTGATAATTTAATTAAAACTTATGGGAATGGGTTCAAACTTGTAAAAAGATTAAATGTGCCTCACCCATGCCATTAGTGCTAGTAAAGGCTATGGATGGGAGTGGGAGAAGGTGCCTATGCGTAGGTACGATCGAATGGCGCTTGTCTATATGAAAGGCATTTGATTCTACATGTGCCTACTTGGGGGTCGGGGCCCGGAGTGGCTAGTACCAGGACAACCCAAGGGGTGAGGGCTATGTGATAACACTCACTTAGGCTGTTGCTTAGAGTTTCTACCAAGCCTTAGAACCTATTTGGGGAAAGATTTATACTTGGGCTTTCTTTTCATTTGTTATTTGGGAAAGGTAACCCGACCCTAGGTTTGGCCTAGCTATTCCTTCTTTGTGGACCCTGGTGTTTATCTCCTAGCATGGGGGAGTGGGCCTTTGGGTGTCCATGTGGTTGGGTGGTAAACATTTTATCGAGGTATCTTTTGCGGATGTAGTGTTGAAGATTCATGCTTGCTTATGTACCAATTTTTGAAGAATAAAGGCTTTGTAATTATCTTTCATAATGTAAAGTTATTGTTACCTCCCGAGTGGAGATGAATGTAATGTAATCATTGATGTAATTCAAAATGATGTATTTGAAATGGGTAGACTTAGGAAAAAGGGAAAAAGGGGATGTGAACTTTATGTATAAGATATATGTTGGAAAAGAAAATGATTTTTAGTTAAGTAGTATGATTTTAATTAGTGATGATTCAAGGAAAGGCCATTGAAGAACAAATGTATTATTTGCAATGTATCAAATGATTTAGATGGTTCTATTTGATTTAAAGGTTATATTTTTCATAAAGAATACTTAGGAATATAGATGATTTTAAATGGAAAATTGAAATGAAAGTACTATGTAGTTCTTAATAAAGAATCTTATAGTGATATGATTTAATTTGCTTTGAGAAGTATATCTTGTTGTTAGTTTACTTAATGGACTTAAATGAATCATGCATTAGATAGAAGGGAACCTTGGGAGGAAACTAAGTTTAAGTTTTGTTCATATAATTGTTTTAAAAATTCAAAAAATTTCATAAATCATTACTTGGGTTTTTCTTTTATAAAGAGAATCTTTGTTCTCTTCCCCGGTTCCCTTGCGGGGCATGACACAGTGCACGTGTGTATGGAAGAATTATGGTATGCGCCCTAGAATTTAAGTTGGTTAGACTATGTTCTTGCTTAGTCTATGAGTGCATAAGCAGATGTGCAAGGATGAGAAAGTTACAGTTAGTTGAAGTTGCACAGCCAGTGTGTGTCAGTAGAGAACAAAGCATGGAGCCAACAATTAGTGTTTTGGTTTGCAATTATAATGTATTATTGTAAAGGCTATGTACCCATTGTATTTAGGTTGCTGACATGTTTATATGTATAATTGTAAGCATGCTTAAGCCAATTCATTTGGAAGTGTTTTTTGTAATTAGTTATAGGGCCGACCTAATTGTGTATTTTGTATAAGTGCATAAATATAAGGTGTGCCCATTATATTCGGTATGGAAGTTGAAATAGAGTTGTGATAAGTAGAGTAGAAGTGTGCGAAGACACTAGAATATGTATTAGAGCTTTTCTAGAGGTCAAAGCATCAGTGCATCAAAAGAACTAATCTGACAAGTAGTGTCACAGTGACAGTTCATCCTCCAGATATAGTGTGTATCTGAGATCAGAAGGTTGTAGCCTTCACCACTTGAGCAGTGAGCTCTTGGATAGTGTGTCCTCTCCCCTAACAGGGATGATTGTAAAAGACTCCTAGGTCTGACCCTTAACAAGGTCTACTGTACTTAAAGCATTGTAAAGCTACTCCTAACAAGGTAAAGGATCTTCTAACAAGGATCACAAAACACTAGTGCAGAATATTAGTGGGTATCAATTCCCATCAGGGTTTTTACCTATTTGGGTTTCCTAATAATCATATTGGTGTCATCTATTGATTTCATGTTTCATGTTTATGTGAATGTTTATTTTAGAACTTAAGCATTTAAGTTCAGCATAAAGATTAAAGTGAAAAGTTAAAATACAGTGAACACTGATTCACCCCCCCCCCCCCTCTCAGTGTTCCCATTCCTAACAATTGGTATCAGAGCTCTGGTCCTCAGCATAGAAGTTTAACCACTTGAGGAGATCATGGAAAAAGTAGAAATGAAACATCTGAAAAGAAATCTTGAAGCTTCTCTTGAAGACCTGGACAAGTCAAAAAGAGAATCTGAAGAACTAAAGGATAAACTCAGTGATGCTCAATTAGTCATCAAAAAACTAAGGAAAGATTTGAAAGAATGCTCTATCAATCATCTAGGGACAATGTTCAAGAAGCTCAATGAAGAAAAAAAATCCTTAAAAGAAAAACTTGAAGAGTTTGATGATAAGCTAACTAATAATTAGGAAGTCTATGATGAACAAATCAAAGATAACCTTTAGTTGAATGAAGAACTAAGGCAAGCAAACATGGAAATCTTGGAGCTAAGGAATAGAAAAGAAAGCTTAGAGTCTGAATTGAAAGAAGCAAAGAATCACATTGACAAATTACACACCAGTATTGATTTGATAGAATCTCAGTAGTATGCAAGAAGAGCCAAAGGAGACACCAGTTGTATTGGATACAATGAAGCACAAAATCAGATGGACAATATGCGAGCAAGAAAGGATTCACTAAAGGACTCTACTGATGCTAAAAAGACTAAAGAACAAACCATAGATAATGGTGGACCACCTAAGAATGAGCGCAAGCAAGTAGAACTGATGCAGGAGCATCCTAGGATTCTTGGAAATCTTGTATCAACCAAAAATATGTTTTTCTTTGAGGATAGATTGTTATATTTTATCTTGGTTTGGAGAGTTCTTGATTGGTTTAGGAGACTGGTTTCTCGGTTTATGTGTTTACTGGGGTGCTCGGTCTCTAAAGGTTGCTCGGTAACTGAAGGCATCAATTTCCTAGTGCTTGATAATAACTATGTTGCTTGGTCATGCTTGGCATGGTCGATTGACTGGCGCTCAGTTATTTCCTCTATTGCTCAGTGTTCTTTCTTACTGATAGGATTATTTGGATGAATCAGCTTGGCCGATTGGTGCATTTAATTTGGGTCATGCTCCTTGAGTTATGGATTGATCATTAGAAGTGTGGGGACCTCGATCCGGCATGTTGCACTCTTCTATGTGGATCTGATGACTATTGGGGCCATCTTTTGAAGTGTTTGTTTATTTTGTAAGGTTGTGTGAGAGCCAACAGATGTTTTAGCATTTATTATTTGTTTTAGGGATTTAATTGTTTCTTCAACCAACTTGTGGCTGGGAATTAGTATTTATAGGATGCTTGGATAGTTGTTTAGCATTAGATTGTTTGTTGGAGAAGGTTAGTATCCTATGAGCTTAGGAGCAGGAAGATTGCTTGGAAGTTGGAGTACAAGTTTAGATCTTTCTTGGGTACCTACCAGTGTGATGCCTATTGTAGACTTAGACTAGCTAGATGCTGATGTTGGGGAAAAGATTTGGATCCTGCGAGATCTTGTAGACTATTACTTGCATTGTAATTGGTCTTTATCAGGAAGGCCTTACAGCCTAGCACATTGCATTTAATTGGTATTTTGATGAATAAAGACTTCTATTTCATTACAGATCTATTGTTCTTGTTGTGTATTTTCGCTACATATTAGTTTGGCTGCAAGGTTGGTCAGTCCTTAATTGGATCCACCGACCTTGACTACATTAAGTGGTATTAGAGAAAAGTTTTTTCCTGATTGAGAGAAGTATGTTCATGTTGGAGCCGAGTGGATCTTGTGTATCTATATCTTGATTTGAAGATGCCTCCAAGGAGAAATCGTGAGATCTCTAAAGAAGAAGAAACTACTGGAGAATTATGTCTTGATGATTTTAGGGCTTTGCGGAAACAAGTGCCAAACCTACAAGAGGAATTGAGAAAGAAGAAGCCTACCTTGAAAGAGGATAGTGATGATGAATCTGAGGAAGATCATTTTGAATAAGTTGTCGAAGAAGCTAGAGATTCTGAGGAGAATCTAATTCTGAAAGCTATGTCTAAAATCAGAAAGAGACCTAAGATTGAAGTTTTTGCATTTGTTGGAAGCCTTAGGCCTGAAGAATTGATTGATTGGATCAATGAGATTGATAAATACTTTGAGTATGAAGAAATAGAAGATCCTGATAGGATTAGATTTGAAAAGACTAAGTTGAAGGGTCATGCAAATATCTGGTGGAGAGAAGTTCAGTTGGAAAGAGGTAGAAGAGGAAAAGAGAAGATCACTAAGTGGAACCAAATGGTGGAAAAGTTGAAGAAGCAATTCATTCTGGTGGATTATGAATTGGACATGTTTAAGAAGATGCAAGCTTTGAAGTAGAATAACAAATCGGTACAGGAGTATATCGAGGAGTTTTATAAAATCCTAATTAGGACTGGTCATTCTGAAGCTGATAAAGAAAAGGTTGCTAGGTATGTCTATGGTTTGAGCCCTAGTATTTAGGAAGAGTTACTTACTATGCGGATGACAACAATTGGTGATGCTTATCAGATGGCATTAAATATTGAAGAGAAGCTGAATAGGAAGTATGAAGGAAAATAGAACAGTTGGAACCGAGGTGGTAAGACTGGTGAGACTATTGTTGAGAGTAGTGTGACAGAGAATCCTAAGGTTGATGTGGGATCTGGCAGTGGTCAAGTTACTAAGAATGTTGGACAGAGAGGAAAATGGAAGAATGAGTTTACTGGCACTTGCTATAACTGTGGTGAAGCTGGTCATAGAAGTTGGCAGTGTCCTAAGAAAAGAGTTGCATTAGCTGTTGAAGAAGACATTGAGAATGTTCTAGAGAAAGGTGAATGCCTTGTCACTAGGAGATTGGTTGCATGTGTCTCTGAACTGGTGTAGAGAAGGAATTTGTTTAGAACCAGATGTAAGTGCAAAGATAAGGTATGTAATGTCCTAGTTGATGGTGGCAGTTTTGAAAACTTTGTTTCAGATGAAATGGTTAGTAAGTTGAATTTGGAAAGAAGGAAGCATCCTAATCCTCATCAGATTAGTTGGATACAAGATGTTTCTAAGGTTAGAGTTGAAGAAAAATTCTTGGTTAAGTTTTAGATTGGATCTTACCATGATGAGATACTATGCGATGTATTACCTATGGATGTTTGTCATCTATTGCTCAGTAGACCCTGGTAGTTTGACAAAAATGTTTTGTTTGATGGTCGTGCTAACACCTATGTGGTTAGACATGAAGGAGCTCAGCATAAGCTGATACATTTACAGCAGATAGGGGTTAAGGGATGTGGAGTTATCAGGTGTTGTCCTTATGAAAAACCTCAGGAGCAGAAGGTTGATGAACCTATTCATGTTAAGTCTAGTTTGAAGGAGAAGGAGAATGATATCTCTGAAGAGTTTGTTCAGATTAAGAAATAGATGGTTTTTCTGGTAGAGATGGTTTAGTAGATTGTGACATTTATGACATAGAGAGATGCAGATGATACTGAGTTGATTGAGGAGTCTAAGATGGGTGAACCTTACCGAGGCACTGAGGTGGTCGGTAGTGGTCAAAGTTGGTTGCTATTAGTTGCCGACCAGAGCAGTAAGAAAAATGGAAGACAGAAGGACTTTCTACATGAGATGGTGAATGAAGTGAAGACTACTTGGGATGAAGGACAAGAAGAGATGTGGGTGAAGAAAAAATTTGGCATACATGTTCTGATTCCCTTGAGGCGTTCCTGATTTCCTTATGAGAAAATCTTTCTGACCTAGGGTGTCTGATGCAGCAACATCCTAGGATTCTTTGCAATCCTATATCAACCAAAAATATGTTTGTCTTTGAGGATAGATTGTTAGTTTTGATCTTGGTTTGGAGAGTTCTTGCTCAGTTTAGGAGACTGGTTGCTCGGTCTTTGAAGGTCACTCGGTAACTAAAGGCATTGGCTTCCTGGTGCTCAGTAATAACTACATTGCTCGGTCATGCTTGGCATGGTTGGTTGACTAGTGCTCAGTTATTTCCTCTGTTGCTCGGTGTTCTTGCTTATCGACGGGATTATTTGGATGAATAGGCTTGGCCGACTAGTGCATTTAATTTGGGTCACACTCCTTGAGTTATGGATTGATTGTTGGACATGTGGGGACCTAGATCTGGTGAGTTGCACTCTTCTATGTAGATCTGATGACTTTTGGGGCCATCTTTTGAAGAGTTTGTTTATTTTGTAAGGCTATGTGAGAGCCAGCAGATGTTTTAGCATTTATTATTTGTTTTAGGGATTTAATTATTTCTTCAGCCAACTTGTGGCTGGGAATCAATATTTATAGGATGCTTGGATAGTTTTTTAGCATCATATTGTTGGTTGGAGAAGGTTAGTAGCCTGTGAGCTTAGGAGTAGGAAGATTTCTTGGAAGTTGGAGTACAAGTTTAGATCTTTCTTGGGTGCCTACCAATGTGCTGCCTGTTGTAGACCTAGACTAGGTGGATGCTGATGTTGGGGAAAAAAATTGGATTCTACAAGACCTTGCAAACTGTTACTTGCATTGTAATTGGTCATAACCAGGAAGGCCTTACAGCCTGACACATTGCATGTAATTGGTATTTTGATTAATAAAGACTTCTATTTCATTACAGATTTGTTGTTCTTGTTGTGTATTTCCACTACATATTGGTTTGGCTACAAGGTTGGTCAATCCTTAATTGGATCCACCCACCTCGACTGCATTAACATCCAATTATATTGGATATAATGAAGCACAAAATCAAATGGACAATATGAGAGCAAGAAAGGATTCACTAAAAGACTCTACTCATGCTGAAAAGACTGAAGAACAAACCATAGATAATGGTGAACCACCTAAGAATGAGTACAAGCAAGTAGAATGCACTTGTTTTGCTTGTAACAAGCATGGACACATTGCAAGGAATTGTATAGAGCTAAGACCTTTTAATGGTTACTATTATTCATGCAACAAGTTTGGTCATAGAGCTATGAATTGCAAGACTAGTAAGAAGAATAGAATTCAGCAAGATCAAACAAATGTAAGAAGTGCTCAGAATGTTACATGCTAGATATGTAACTATAATGGTCACACAACAAAATAATGCAGAATGGTGACTCATCTCAATGCGTCGAGGAATATAAGACCTCCAGTCATTTGTCACTCTTGTAACAAGGCTAGACATATCTCAAGATTTTGTAGATCAAGGACACAAGGTCAAGGAAGCCCTAAAAAGCCCAGAGAACCAGCTTTGGATCCCATAGGAGAAGTTAACTTTGTCAAAGCCTCAAATGATGTAAGCATGATTTGGTTAGAGAAAAAGGACAAGACTAATGAGAATTCATTGGATGCATCCGCAGTGGACGCACCCTCTACATCTGAATGAAGGGCCCTCAAGATCATAGGGGGAGCTAATTTAGCTCTAGACCCCTACATGGCTAGTATACTCATCCTTAGAGTATGCACCTTTGGACTTAAGATTTTGGAGTATAAAGTTACCTATGTGCTAGAGCGCACATGTTGATTGTTAGCAGAACTTGAGTTGCAAATTTTGAAGTGATAGCCTGGTTTATGCAACTTTCATTAATGGTAGAATTTTCACTTTAAAGTACATAGAAGTCATTCAATTGCTCATTACATTCAAATTTAGAGTGATAGGAGAGTAGAAAGAACCTTGGAAGTTATTGTGAAGACTTGGAGATTGATCTATCAGTGTTTGCAGTGCATTTGATCAGTTACAGAAACCCTAAGCTTGTTGCACCGATTTGAAAGCCTTCAGATTATCTCGAAGCTCAGTTGGAAAGTGTTTACAAGTAAGTCATGGCCACTCCCATTGTTTATGATGTCACTAAAAAGAAGAGATATGTTTTCAAGAAACATCCATTCAAATCAACCCTAGATGATTTAGAGGGAGATTTCTCCCACATGCCTATGGGCGTCATGCATGTGGAAGATATTAGGGCATATATCCACTATAAGAAGGAACCAGTTGGACTGGATAGGCTAAGAGTGCACATGGATACCATGCTAAAACCTAACAAAACATTCTTGGATGAATATAATAAATGGAATGACCACCCTATTGTTGAGTATGCTATGGCATATGAATTCTATGAGATAGAATGGATAAAGATCTTATTGAGTAGGATTCATGATGATTTGTTTTGGATTGGTGATGTACTAGTAAGAATCACAAATGACTTGATACATGAGATGACAGGCCTTTCTAGGTTAGGCGTCATCCTTCCTGTGGGAAAGGATGTTAGAAAGATGGTTGAGAAAACATGTAAGTCAAGGAGCAATAGGCACGGTATGACAATCGAGCCTATTGAGCACGCAGACATCAAATTTATGTCAATGATACTAGGGTACATGTTTCATCACACTAGCAGGGTGAATAGTGTATCTATGAGCACTATTCTAGTAGCCATCAGACTTGTGAAGGAAGATGGGGAATTCAACTTGTGTGAGATCTTTCCCGCATAGTTGATTGATAACATCAAAGCTATCAAACATGACAAGACAAAGATATTCAGGTTTGGGTCACTAATCATCTACATGTACCTTCATATTGTTGGAAAGATATCATATTTGTATTTGGACAAGTCCATTCCAACCATGCCTCAGATATCCAAAAAAGCATCCATTGAAAGTACACTAAGGGATTGTATAACATTGGAATTGAAGACCTTTAGAGCTAAGATGCAAATGAGATACAAGATTCAGAAATTATTGTAGAAAAGTAAAAGGATACAATTTGTTTTATGGTGAAAATTGATACAACTTGTATGGAAGCCATTGAACCAAGAACTAAGTGGATTCATTCACTTGGTTATGAGGTAGAGGAATAGGTCCTTGAAGTATATGCACAGGTATTACTATCAGCCCCCAAAGATCCTAATGAACCTAGATGGGGAACATATGAGGAGAAGACAAGAGAAGTACATGCAAAACAGTGCAGTAACAAAAAGGAAGGTTGCTAAACTCACATCAAAGATCTTAAGGATTCATGGTGTATCTCAAGCAGACCTTGACAAGGCAAGGGAAGAGAAGATTGCTTTGGAAATGAAAAGTGCAGTGGCAGAAGAAGAACAAGAAGATCCTAAGATGAAGAAGATAAAAATTGAAAAAGATGACAGTCAGAAGGATATACCTAATGACACTCCTTCTATGCCCAAAGAAACTAGTGATTCTAATGCTCCTCCAGAGTATAAGCCAATAGCCAAAAGGAAGAAATAAACTAGCACTAGTCATCCATCCTCACGAGCTCCATGGAGAAAGAAAAACATTCAAGCACCTCCTAAGGTAGGATTCAAACCAAGCCTCAAGGTATTGAGCACAAGAATTATTAATGAAGGCAAAATTGATCAAGTAGGGAATTTTTATGAATCATACAGTGAGATTTATAAATTAGAAATACATGATATGATTGTTAAACATATGATAAAGTTCAAGAAGCTAGTTCTTGAATTGAAAATAGTAATTACAGATAAAGTGTGGGAGATAATGGATACCTTGAAGGGACAAGCCACTAAAGAAGACTTCAGAATAAGGGAACAAATTCTTGATTCCACTCTTCCTATATGTTCTGTTGAAGAAAAGTCACTATTGTTGAACTTGGTGAAGCCGCACTTAAGGTCAAAGATGAGAACACTACACCTCATGAACAAAGACTATGAGCTGATTTCTAAGGAAACAGAGAAGGCCTTTGAGAAGGTATTATTAGAATAGCGCATGAAACCTATGTATGCACCCATCTCTCAAGTACCTAATAAGCAAGACAAAGCAGTAGAGACTATCAAGGTACAGTCTTCAGGTCCTTAGGATTCAGCACCTGCAATGGAAGTACAAACAAAGGTAGATAAATCTATGCCCATGACAAAATCACTCAAGGATAGCAACATTATCATTAATGATGTGGAGATATCCATAGCGGCCACTGAAATAGACTTAGATAAGTTTGAGGAAGCTTTTGTGAGAACACAAGAAGCTGAGATTTTATGCAACAACACACCTCCCACTCAAGAAGAGGTATTGATTGAAAATATATCAGATAAGAAGGAAAAAGAGAAAAAGGAAGAGGAATAAAAGAAAAAAGAAGTAGAAGAGAAAGAACAAGAGAAAAATGAAACTTTTGTTGATCTACCCAAGATAAAACTAGAAGTGATGGATAGCACTCCCATCACTCCCTCCTCAGCATTGTTGTCAAGTTTGACACCTAACACATCCAGTTTTGACTCATGGAGAGAAGAAGACCTGATTAAGTTTAGCATCTTAGCTATGGAGAAGGAAAAGGAGAAACAAGTAATGAGAAAACCTCTCCTTGTGGAATCAATGAACACACTGAATAGTTTGTTGCCTGCGGACATGAAAATGAATAAGGTACACTTGGTTGATGATGTGAGTATACTTATCTCATAGTTTAAAAGTAATTTTTCTAGCCTTCAAGAATTTGCATCCAAATTTGCAGAAGAGAAGTACCTAAAGAAAATATTGAATGAGTTGATGAGCAACTTTGCACTAGATCTGAACTCACTCAAGACAGGACAAGCATCCCTAAAAGAATTTGCTGATCAAGGAAGAAAATTCATTGCAGACTGCATGGATCAGGATAAGCTTATTGATGTCCATCTTAAGACAATACAAGATGCAAAAGCTATGATTGAACAGGTGAAGAGTTCAGTGAAAGAATCATCCACTAATGTGAACATGTGTAATAATGTTTACTGGGGTCAATTGGACAAAATTGAGAAGGCAGAGAAAGAGATGGCAAAGATAAGGTCTAGACAGACTCGGTTGAGGAATGCTCTTGCGCCCTCACTAGACATTCTCAATCAGAACATAAAGGAGATTGACGCCACCATGATTACCTATGATCAAGGTTCAAGCATAGATCTGAAGAAGATGGAGAAGCTTCAATATGCTTTATGCACCCATCTCTAGATAGTTAACTCCTTGATAACTTTTTGGAAGAAGGAGATACAGAACCTCAAGATAACATATCCAGATGTTTTCCTTAAGTATGTGCAGATACAATTTTTTGGTACACCTTTTTCAAAAATGTCAAAGGGGGAATTGTGTATAGAATATGGAGTATAATATGTATAGGGAGATATAAGATTATGTATAAAAATGTATAGAAGACAAAAGTTTTTGTGTTAAGGGACAGTTAACAACTTGGCATATTCCTTTGTTGCCATCAATGACAAAGAGGGAGATTGTTGGAAAGTTGTCTATACTAAAGTATATGACTAGATATAGTATTTTCATTATGGCAACAAAGTCATATAGCAGTTTGGAGTCAGCGCACTTGATGTAAAGATCAGAATTTAGTTAAGTGTTGAAGACTGGACAGCATACAAAGTTCCAGCAGCTCAGAGCATCAGTGCACATGTGTATGGAAGAATTATGGTATGCGCCCTAGAAGTTAAGTTGGTTAGACTATATTCTTTCTTAGTCTATGAGTGCATAAGAAGATGTGCAAGGATGAGAAAGTAACAGTCATTTGAAGTTGCACAGCCAGTGTGTGCCAGCAGAGAATAGAGCATGGAGCCGACAGTTAGTGTTTTGGTTTGCGACAATAATGTATTATTGTAAAGGCTATGCACTCATTGTATTTAGGTTTCTGACATGTTTATATGTATAATTGTAAGCATGCTTAAGCCAATTCATTTGGAAGCATTGTTTGTAATTAGGGCTGAGATAATTATGTATTTTGTATAAGCACATAAATATAAGGTATGCCCATTATATTTGGTATGGAAGTTGAAATAGAGTTGTGATAAGCAGAGCAGAAGTGTGCGAAGACAGTAGAATATGTATTAGAGCTTTGCTAGAGGTCAAAGCATTAGTGCATCAAAGGAATTGATCTGACAAGCAATGTCATAGTGATAGTTCATCCTACAGATATAGTGTGTATCTGAGATTAGAAGGTTGTAGCTTTCACCACTTGAGTAGTGAGCTCTTGGACAGTGCATCCTCTCCCCTAATAGGGATGATTGTAAAAGACTCCTAACTGGGTCTGACCCTTAACAAGGTCTACTATACTTAAAGCATTGTAAAGCTACTCCTAATAGGGTAAAGGATCTTCTAACAAGGATCACAAAACACTAGTGCAGAATATTAGTGGGTATCAATTCCCACTAGGGTTTTTACCTATTTGGGTTTCCCCGTAATCATATTGGTGTCATGTGTTGATTTCATGTTTCATGTTTATGTGAATGTTTATTTCAATACTTAAGCATTTAAGTTCATCATAAAGATTAAAGTGAAAAGTTAAAATAGAGTGAACACTGATTCACCCCCCACCCCCCTCTCAGTGTTCCCATTCCTAACAAAATTATGTTTAACCAAGCTTTCATCAAGTTTATCAAAGAAAAAAAATTAGGTATTTGGAATCAAGGATTACTTTTTCACTGCCCCCCCTCTTCATAATCCAACAATTGGTATCAGAGATAAGTACTCTGAAGAGATAAGTTTGAAATACGTGAGTAAAATATTTGAAGATGTATAGGAGAGAAATACCTAAGATGAACAAGGAAATTTTCTCAACATGGAAAAGTAGGATGAGGTTGTACCTATCTAGGATTGGAGAATCTGCACTAGATCTATTGGATAATGACTAAACTCCACTTCCTCTTGGATCCATGACAGTTGATTATATTAGAGAGACGTGGGAAAACACCTCGATAATGATTGAAATTGCTTCTTCCTTGACAAATGTTGAATTAAATGATGTTAAGGATTGTATTAATTCAAGAGAGATGTGGGATAGGCTTACACTTGTATATGGAGGAGATCAACATGTACAAAAGGCTAAGGTTGATAGTCTCAAAGGAAAGTATGATGAAATGAGAATGAAAGATGAAGAGGGATATCATTCAATATAGTAGTAGAATCAAGGAAGTTGTTAGTGTCATCAGAGGTGCTAGTGGAACTTTGACTAATGAAGAAGTGGTAAGTAAAATTTTGAGAACTCTTTCTTCTAAGTATTCTATTAGAGTATCTTCTATTCAGAAATTGAGATCCATACCAAACAATGTTTCTACTCTTGAAGCCCTAATTGGTAAGTTGACTGCATTTGAGCTAAGTAATTATGATAATAGTTTACCGACTATTGAAACTAAATTCAAGTCATCTCTAAGCATTGGAACATCAAGAAAAGAAAGAGAAAATCATAGTTGTTCATATGGAAATGAATATGATAGTATACTAATCGAAGAAAAGGAACAAGAAGAGTTAGAGGCACTATTGGCTAAGAGACTACCAAGAGGTAAATGAAAGTATAAAGGTAAATTACCTCTGAAATGTTTGAACTGCAATAAGATTGGTCACATTGCATCTAGAGGTCTTGACAATGAAAGGAATGATAAGAATTACAAAAGAGACAATTGACACCGAAGATTTAGAGACTGCAAGGATAAAGGTAAGAAGTCATGTTACCTAGCTGAGGAAGGTGTAACCGATGATGAATCTGATGATACTGAAGAAGGATATGATGTTGTCTATGTTGTTCTAAAGGAATACTCAGATGAAGAAAAGTATGAAGATTAAAAATAACTTATTTCTCATGTAAGTAAAGCTGACCCATGGATTATTAATAGTGGATTCTTACATCATATGACTAGTGACATTGATAAGTTTGATAACCTAGAAGAATATGGTGGATTATTTGTCATATTTAGCAATGATGTTCCATGTCTTGTGAAAGGTAAAGGGTCCATTGTATTGAATGAGAAGATGAAATGTAATGATACATATTGGGTTAAAGGACTAAACTATAATCTATTGAGTGTTGCACAACTAAACAATATTGGCCACCGACTGGAATTTTAGAATAGAAAGGTGAAGATTTATGGAACTGATGGAGATCTAATTGGAACTGGTGAACAATCAAAAGGTAATATATTCTATCTTGATACTACTACAAAGAGTTTCTTATTTGCTAAAATTGAAGATGTATGGCTATGGCATAAAATACTTTGTCATGTAAATTTTGATAACATGATTAAAGTGAGTAAAAAAAATAGAGTCGGAGGTCTATCGAAATTATGTAAACCTAATAAAGTGATGTGAAAGGGATATCAGATTGGTAAGATGACTAAGTCAAGTTTCTCAAGTAAATCTTACTCCACAAATGGTATTTTGGAATTAGTTCATACTGACCTTTGTGGTCCTATGAGATTTCAAAGCTATTAAGGAGATCGGTACTTTATTTTGGTTGTTGATGATTATTCAAAAATAATGTTTGTTATGTTTTTAAAAGAGAAATCTGATGCATTCCAAATGTTCAAGTGGTATAAAGCTAGAGTTGAAAAGAAAACGCGAAAACAACTTAAATGTTTAAGATCGGATATAGGAGGTGAATTTATCTCTGATAAATTTATTGTCTTCTACAATGAAAAAAGAATCAAAAGACAAGTATTTGCATCAAGGACTCCACAAAAAAATGGTATAACTGAAGAAGGAATAGATATATAGTTAACTATGTTAGAACATTGTTGATTGACAAATAATTTGCACAAATATTTTGGAGAGAAGTCATAAGTATTTTTATCTACACACTCAACTGAGTACAATTGAAGAAAGGAACAAACAAGACCCCTTATGAAGTCTAGTACGAGCTTACATTACTTTAAAATCTTTGGAAGTAAGTGTTACATACTCAAAGATGATAGAAATGGAAAGTTTGATTCTAAAGGAGATGAAGGTATATTCCTAGGTTATTCATCAAAGAGCAAAGCATATAAATGTTTGATCAAGGATACTAATAAAATTGTTGAAAGTGCAAATGTGAGGATTGATGAATTTGCAGAAATGAATGAAGAAGATAACAATAAGGAACCTTAGGATTATAAAAGATTTATTTATGTATAGGAAGGTAATTCGGTTGATGCAACCAAGCTACAACAAGGAGGAACCGAGGAGAAAAATGAGCCTCCACCAAGAGATGAAAATACTTATGAACAATCTACCGAGCCTGTATTAGAAAAATATGTGAGAAGACATCACTCACCAAGAAGAATCATTGAAGACTAGAAAGCAGGAGTCATGACAAGAAGTAAGTTGAAAGATAACACATGTTTGATTTTTGAGTTTGAGCTAAGAGTAGTCAAGGGTGCACTAGGAAATGAAGACTGGATTAGTGCAATGAAAGAAGAAATTAATCAAATTGAAAAGAACAACACTTGGTCACTGGTACCGAGACCTAAGAAAAATAATGTGATTGGAACAAAGTGGATTTTTAGGAATAAACTCAATGAGAAAGGAGATGTGATAAAAAAAACAAAGCAAGATTAGTATGCAAAGGGTAGGCACAAGAAGAAGGTATTGACTATGGTGAAACTTTTGCCCTTGTTGCTAGATTAGAGGGTGTAAGGATATTACTTGCATATGTTGCTTATAAAGGATTCAAAGTTTATTAGATGGATGTTAAATCTGTATTTTTAAATGGAATTCTTGAAGAAGTGTACATTGAACAAGCTGAAGGATTTTTTCAAAATTCTAACAATGATATGGTCTTCAAGGTACACAAATCACTTTATGGATTGAAGAAAGCACCCCGAGCAAGGTATGAAATAGTACACTCTTATTTAGTCAAGATTGGATTTCAAAGGACAAGTGATAATAGCAATTTATATTTGAAATGTGATAGTACTAATAAAATTATGATTGTTGAGATATTTTTTAATGACATTATATTTGGAGGAAATGAGATAATGTCTAAATCATTTGCTGAGGAGATGAGAAAGGAATTTGAGATGTCTATGATTGGAGAGATTAAATTCTTGATTGGACTTCAAATTCAACAAGTAAAGGATGGGATCTACATAACATAATCTAAGTATATCACGGAGATCTTAAAGACATTTAATATGGAAGAATCTAAACCGGTTGGAACACCGATGACTACTAGTTGTAAGTTTTCAAAAGATGACACAAAGGAAGTAAATGACACACTTTACCAATCTATGATTGGTAAACTACAATATGTTGTACACAGCCGACTAGATATTGCACATTCAATTGGTATAGTTGCACGGTTTTCTGCTAACCCAAAGGAGACACACATGTCTGCAGTTAAAAGAATATTTAGATATTTGAAAGGGACTGAAGATTTTGGTCTATTATACACAAAAGGAGGAGATTTTGATCTCAAGGTGTATATTGATGTTGATTGGGCTGAAAATATTGATGACAAAAAAAGCACAAGTGGTGGAGCTTTCTTTTTAGGAGAAAGGCTAGTGACATGGTTAAACAACAAACAAAGTTGTATTTCACAATCTACTATCGAAGTTGAGTATGTTGTTGTAACTATGAATTGTTCCAATATTTTGTGGATCAAATAATTACTTGAAGGTATGAAAGAAGAGATTACTGATCCAATTACAATTTATTGTGATAATACAAGTGTTATTAATATATCAAAGAATCTGGTGATGCATTCAAATACAAAGCATATATCTATCAAGTATCACTACTTAAGAGAACAAGTACAAGATAAGCATGTGATGTTTGAGTATGTGAATTCTCAAGAATAGATAGTTGATATATTTACCAAACCACTATCGACAGATGCTTTTGAGTATCTCTGAGGTAAGTTAGGGGTTCTTCCCCTATCCAATATTCACTAAGGCACGATGCATGTTGCATCAATTCAAGTATTCATCAGAATATATATTTTGTGAGTTGATGCTAGTGTTCACTTTTTAGGTGAAGTCTGAAGTTGTGAAAAGAAGTTTATGACTGTAATGAGAAATCTATACAATTGAGGTATAATTTACTGCTTGAGAAAAAATTTCAGGAGTATGTGTATTTGGCATTGTTTTCAAAGAGGGAGAATACTATTGATGAATAATGCAAAGGGAGAATATCAAAGAAGATCAAAAAAAGTTTTCAAAGAGGAACAGTAAAGAAGATCTACTGAAGGAAAAGAAGAATAATGAAAGGGGGAGAATATGAATAGAGAAGATAAATCTTGGAGGGAGTACATGAATGATAGTGAAGTGTTACCATCATCAATTGAACAATGAAGATTGTTAGTGTTGTCATCAATTCCAAAGAGGGAGATTGTTACTATAACTGATGGTAATGATGATGAAGACCGACCAAGATCATAAGAATACAAGATAATAGAAATGTTAGATATATTATTGTCTTGTCATTGATGTCAAGCAATTGATTTCCAGTTTATATTGTGTTGTCATATCATTCGGTATATGATATAAGCTGAATGAGTTAAGAAGCTGAATAAGTGAGATGTTATGAAGTTGAAGAACTTAATTGGGCAATTGATACAGATCAGACAATGGTAAGGATATGTTGATATTTTTTTTCCTATCTAACATATGCTTATATCAAGTCAGTAAAGTATGGTATTGGAGATTTGTCAAGTCGGTAGGCAAAAGAGTTTTGGCTACCAAGCAAGAAAAGTCACTCGATAAAGGCAAAGGAACTAAGGACACTGAGTAGGAAAGTTTTAGGCACCAAATGAAGTTAACCGAAAAACAGAGTTATCTACCGAGCAAGGAACAGTAATTAAATACAAGAATTAGAACGACATTTAATGATTAGCTATGATGAAATGGATGATCGTGATGATAAAGAAAATTAGTTAGAGAGACTTATGATTAGGAAAATTCAAGGTGATGATCTACGGCTTAGATCTAAACAGTTAAAATGGAAGGAACAAGTTTCAAGAAAAGTTCAAGTTCCTAGGTGAAACAAAAATGTGTTACCGAGATCCAGATTCAAGGTATAATGAATTGGACGGTTAAGATTGATCAAAGAAAAATGTAATAGAGCAAATTAAGAGGCAAAAATTATCTATATAAAGGATGGATTTGTATGAGCAAATGGATGGAAAATTGAAGAGTTGAAGAGTCACTGAATGAAGTAGTGAAGAAGGAATAGAGAGATTATAAGTCAGAAAGCAAGATCTGATGAAGTGTTGAAACCAGTGGAAAGTGAAGAATTGAAGTGAAGATAGAAGAGCGCACAAAGGATCTAGTTATGCAAAGATAGTTCTGAATCTACAGGTCAAATTACTTATTGTTGCTTATTAGCATTTTTAACAAATAAATCTCTTAACAAAGTGGACTTATTGTTAGGAATGGGAACACTAAGAGGGGGGGTGAATCAGTGTTCACTGTATTTTAACTTTTCACTTTAATCTTTATCCTGAATCATAAATGCTTAAGTACTGAAATAAACATTCACATAAACATGAAACATGAAATCAACAAGACACCAATATGATTATGGGGAAACCCAAATAGGTAAAACCCTGATGGGAATTGACACCCACTAATATTCTGCACTAGTGTTTTGTGATCCTTGCTAGAAGATCCTTTACCCTGTTAGGAGTAGCTTTACAATGCTTTAAGTATAGTAGACCTTGTTAAGGGTCAAACCCTTGTTAGGAGTCTTTTACAATAGTCCCTATTAGGGGAGAGGATGCACTATCCAAGAGCTCATTACTCAAGTGGTGAAGGCTACAACCTTCTGATCTCAGATACACACTATATCTGCAGGATGAACTGTCACTGTGACACTGCTAGTTAGATCAGTTCCTTTGATGCGCTAATGCTTTGACCTTTTGCAAACCTCTAATACATCTTCTAGTGTCTTCTCATACTTCTACTCTACTTATCACAACTCTATATCTAGTTCCATATCGAATACAATGGGCGCACCTTATATTTATGCGCTCATACAAAATACATAATTAGGTCAGCCCTATAATAAATTACAAACAATGCTTCCAAATGAGTTGGCTTAAGCGTGCTTACAATTATACATATAAACATGTCAAAAACCTAAATACCATGGGCACATAGCCTTTACAACATTATAATATAATCGCAAACCAAAATGCTAACTGTCGGCTCCATGCTTTGTTCTTTGTTGGCATACACTGGCTGTGCAACTTCAACTGACTGTAACTTTCATATCATTGCATATCTACTCATGTGCTCATAGACTAAGCAAGAATATAGTCTACCCAACTTAACTTCTATGGTGCATATCATAATTCTTCCATACACACATGCATTGATGCTCTGAGCTGCCAGAATTTTGCATACTGTCCAGTCTTCAACACTTAACTGAATTTTGATCTTTACATCAAGTGCGTTGACTCCAAACTGTTGTATGACTTTTTTTCCATAATGAAAACACTATATCTAGTCATATACTTCATTATAGACAACTTTCCAACAATCTCCCCCTTTGTCATTGATGGCAACAAAGGAATATGGCCAAGTTGCTAACTGTCCCTTAACACAAAAAACTTTTGTCTTCTATACATTTTTTATACACAATCTTATATATCCCTATACATATAATACTCCATATTCTATACACAACTCCCCCTTTGACATTAATGACAAAGGTGTACCCAAAAATTGATTCTGCACATACTTACTTAGGGAAAACATCTAGATATGCTATCTTGAGGTTCTGGATCTCCTTCTTCCAAAAATTTATCAAAGAGTTAACTATCTGGAGATGGGCGTATAATGCATATTGAAGCTTCTCCATCTTCTTTAGATCTGTTCTCAGACCTTGATCATAGTTTATCATTGTGGCATCTATCTCCTTTATGTTCTGATTGAGAATTTCTAGTGAAGGCGCAAGAGCATTCCTCAACTAAGTCTATCTAGACCTTATATTTGCCATCTCTTTCTCTGCTTTCTCAATTTTGTCTAATTGACCCTGGTAAACATTATTACACATTTTCACATTAGTGGATGAGTCTTTCACTGAACTCTTCACCTATTCAATCATAGCTTCTACATCTTGTATTGTCTTATGATGGGCATCAGTAAGCTTATCCTTATCCATGCAATCTACTATGAATTTCCTTCCTTGATTAGCAAATTCTTTCAGGGATGCTTGTCCTATCTTGAGTGAATTTAGATCTAGAGAAAAGTTGATCATCAACTCATTCAATCTCTTCTTCAAGTACTTCTCTTCTGCAACTTTGGATGCAGATTCTTCAAGGCTAGAAAAATTACTTTTAAACTATGAGATAACTGTACTCACATCATCACTCGAGTGTACCTTATCCACTTTCATGTCTACAGGTAACAAACTATTCAATATGTTCATTGATTCCACAAGGAGAGGATTTCTCATGACTTGTTTCTCCTTTGCCTTCTCCATAGCTAAGACCCTGAATTTAATCAGGTTTTCTTCTCTCCATGAGTCCAAATAGGATGTGTCAGGTGTCAAACTTGACAACAATGCTGAGGAGGGAGTGATGGGAGTGCTATCCATCACTTATAGTTTTACCTTGGGTAGATCCACATAAGTTTCATTTTTCTCTTGTTCTTTTTCTTCTGTCTTATATTCTTCTTCCTTTTTCTCTTCTTCTTTCTCATCTGATATATTTTCAATCAATACCTCTTCTTGATGAGTGGGAGGTGTGCTGCTGCATAATATCTCAGTTTCTTGTGTGCTCACAAAAGCTTCCTCAAACTTATCTAAGTCTTTGTCCATGGCCGCCATGGCTATCTCCACATTATCAATGATAATGGTGATGTCCTTGAGTGATTCTGTTATGGGCGTAGGTTTATCTACCTCTATTTGTACTTCCACTACAGGCATTGAATCCTGAGGACCTGTAGACTGTTCCTTGATAGTCTCTGTTGCATTGTCTTGATTACTAGGTACTTGAGAGATGGGCGCAGACATAGGTTTCATGAGTTGTTCTAAGAATACCTTCTCAAAGGCCTTCTCTATCTCCTTAGAGATCATCTCATAGTCTTTGTTCATGAGATGTAGTATTCTCATCTTTGACCTTAAGTGCAACTTCACCAAGTTCAACAATAGTGACTTTTCTTCAACGAAACATATTGGAAGAGTGGAATCAAGAATTTTTTCCCTTATTCTGAAGTCTTCTTCAGTGGCTTGTCTCTTCAAGGTATCCATTATCTCCCATACTTTATCAGGAATTGTTGCTTTTAATTCAAGAACTGTCTTCTTGAACTTTATCATATGTTTTACAATCATATCATGTATTTCTAATTTTTCAATTTCACTATATGATTCATAAAAGTTCCCTACTTGATCAATTATGCATTGATTAACAATTCTTGTGCTCAATACTTTGAGGCTTGGTCTGAATCCTGCCTTAGGAGGTGCTTGAATGTTTTTCTTGCTCTTTGTAGCTCGTGAGGATGGATGACTAGTGCTGGTTTATTTCTTCCTTTTGGCTATTGGCTTATACTCTGGAGGAGCATTAGAATCACTAGTTTCTTTGGGTGCAAAAGGAGTGTCATCCATTATTTCCTTATAACTGTCATCTTTTTCATCTTAGGATCTTCTTGTTCCTCTTATGTTGCTGTGCTTTTCATTTCCAAGGCAATCTTCTCTTCCCTTGCTTTGTCAAAGTCTGCTTGGGATACACCATGAATCCTTAAGATCTATGATGTTACTTTGGCAACCTTCCTTTTTGTTGTTGCGATGTTAAGTTTTGCATCTACTTCTCTTGTCTTCTCCTCATATGTTCCCCATATAGGTTCATTAGGATATTTGGGGGCTGAAAGTAGTACATGTGCATATGCTTCAAGGACATGTTCCTCTACCTCATAGCTAAGTGGATGAATCCACTTAGTTCTTGGTTCAATGGCTTCCATACAAGTTGTATCAGTTTCCACCATAAAACAAATTGAATCCTTATACTTTTCCATAATATTTTCAAGAATCTTGTACCTCATTTGTGTCTTAGCTCTAAAGGTCTTCAATTCCAATGTTATATAATCCCTTAGTGTACTTTCAATGGATGCTTTGTTGGATATCTAAGGCATGGTAGGAATGGACTTGTCCAAATACAAATTTGATATCTCCCCAACAATATGAAGGTACATGTAGATGATTAGTGACCCAAACCTGAATATTTTTATCTTGTCATGCTTGATGGCCTTGATGTTATCAATCAGCTATGTGCGCAAGATCTCACACAACTTGAATTCACCATATTCCTTCACAAGTCTAATGGTTGCTAGAATAGTGCATGCAGACACACTATTCACCCTGCTGGTGTGATGAAATCTATACCCCAGTATCATTGACATCAATTTGATGTCTGCTTTCTCAATAGACTCAATGGTCATACCACGCATATCACTTCTTGACTTACATGTTTGTTCAACTATCTTCCTAACATCCTTGCCCACAGGAAGGACGGCACCTGTTCTGGAAAGGCCTATCATCTCATGTATCAAGTCATTGGTGATTCTAACCGGTACATCACCAATCCAAAACAAATCATCATGAATCCTGTTCAACAAGATTTTTATCCATTGTCTCATAGAATTCATATGCCATAGCATACTCAAAAATTGGGTGATCATTCCATTTAGCATATTCATCCAAGAATGTTTTATATGGTTTCAGCATGGTGTCCATGTGCGTTCTAAGCTTGTCTAATCCAATTGGTTCCTTCTTACAGTAGATATCCCCCTTATGTCTTCCACATGCATGATGCCCATAGGCGTGTGGGAGAAAGCTCCCTCTAAATCATCTAGGGTCGATTTAAATGGATGCCTCTTGAATACATATCTCTTCTTTTCAGCGACATCATAAACAATGGGAGTGGCCATGACTTACTTGTAAACGCTTTCCAACTGAGCTCTGGGATAATCTGAAGGCTTCCGAATCGGCACAATGAGCTTAGGGTTTCTACAACCGACCAAATGCACTGATAATTGCAGCAAATCTATGATAGATCAATCTCCAAGACTTCACAACAACTTCAAAGGCTCCTTCTACTCTCCTAACACTCTGAATTTGAATGCAATGAGCAATCAAATGACTTATGTGTACTTTAAAGTGAAAAATCTTCCATTAATGCAAGTCGCATAAACTAGGCTGTCACTTCAAAATTTGCAACTCGAGTTCTATTAACAATTAACATGTGCGCTCTTGCACATAGGTACCTCTATACTCCAAAAGCTTAAATCCAAAGGCACATACTTTGAGGATGAGTATACCAACCATGCAGGGGTCTAGAGCTAAATTAGCTCCCCCTATGACCCTGAGGGCCATTCATTCAGATGTAGAGGGTGCGTCCACTAGGGATGCATCCAATACATTCTCATCAGTCTTTTCCTTCTTTTTCTCTGACCAAATCATGCTTGCATCATTTGAGGCTTTGACAAAATTAACTTCACCTTCAGGAACCAAAATTGGTTCTTCGACCTTTTTAGGGCTTCCCTGAACTTGCATCCTTGATCTACAGAACCTTGAGATATGTGCAGCCTTGTTACAAGAGTGAAAAATGACTAGAGGTCTTATATTCCTCGGCACATTGACATGAGTCACCATTCTGCATTGCTTTGTTGTGTGACCATTATAGTTACATATCTAGCATGTAACATTCTAAGAATTTCTTACATTTGTCTGATTCTGATTTCTTTGATCTTGTTGAATCCTATTCTTCTTACTAGTCTTGCAATTCATAGCTCTATGACCAAATTTATTGCATGTATAACAGTAACCATTAAAAGGTCTTACCTTTGTACAGTTCCTTGCAATGTGTCCATGCTTGTTACAAGAAAAATAAGTGTGTTCTACTTGCTTGCACTCATTCTTAGGTGGTCCACCATTAGCTATGGTTTCATCTTCAGTCTTTTCAGCATCAGTAGAGTCCTTTTGTGAATCCTTTCTTGCTCACATATTTTCAATCTGATTTTGTGCTTTATTGTATCCAATACAACTAGTGTCTCCTCTGGCTCTCCTTGCATACAACTAAGATTCTATCAAATCAGAACTGGTGTGTAATTTGTCAATATGATTCTTTGCTTCTTTCAATTCAGACTCCAAGCTTTCTTTTCTATTCCTTAGCTCCAAGATTTCCATGTTTGCTTTCCTTAGTTCTTCATTCAGCTGAAGGTTCTCTTTGATCTGTTCATCATAGACTGCCTGATTATTAGTCAACTTATCATAAACCTCTTCAAGTTTTTATTTTAAGGATTTTTTTTCTTCATTGAGCTTCTTGACCATTGTCCCTAGATCACTGGTAGAGCATTCTTTCAAATATTTCCTTATCTTTTTTATGACTAATTGAGCATCACTGAGTTTATCCTTTAGTTCTTCAGATTCTCTTTCTGACTTGTCCAGATCTTCAAGAGCAGCTTCAAGATTTCTTTTCAGATGTTTCATTTATGCTTTTTCCATGATCTCCTCAAGTGGTTAAACTTCTATGTTGAGGACCAGAGCTCTAATACCAATTGTTAGGAATGGGAACACTAAGAGGGGGGGTGTGAATCAGTGTTCATTGTATTTTAACTTTTCACTTTAATTTGTATGTTGAATCATAAATGCTTAAGTACTGAAATAAACATTCACATAAACATGGAACATGAAATCAACACAAGACACCAATATGATTATAGGGAAACCCAAATAGGTAAAACCCTGGTGGGAATTGACACCCACTAATATTCTGCACTAGTGTTTTTTGATCCTTGCTAGAAGATACTTTACCCTATCAGGAGTAGCTTTACAATGCTTTAAGTATAGTAGACCTTGTTAAGGGTTAGACCCTATTAAGAGTCTTTTACAATTGTCCCTGTTAGGGGAGAGGATGCACTGTCCAAGAGCTCACTGCTCAAGTGGTGAAGGCTACAACCTTCTGATCTCAAATACACACTATATCTGCAGGATGAACTGTCACTGTGACACTGCTTGTCAAATTAGTTCCTTTGATGTGTTGATGCTTTGACCTCTTTCAAAGCTCTAATACATATTCTAGTGTCTTCGCATACTTCTGCTCTGCTTATCACAACTCTATATCTACTTCCATACCGAATACAATGGGCGCACCTTATATTTATGCACTCATACAAAATACATAATTAGGTCGGCCCTATAACTAATTACAAACAACGCTTCCAAATGAATTAGCTTAAGCGTGCTTACAATTATACATATAAACATGTCATCAACCTAAATACAATGGGTGCATAGCCTTTACAACATTATAATATGATCGCAAACCAAAATGCTAACTGTCGGCTCCATGCTCAGTTCTCTGCTGGCATACACTGGCTGTGCAACTTCAACTGGCTGTAACTTTCACATCCTTTCATATCTGCTCATGCACTCATAGATTAAGCAAGAATATAGTCTAACCAACTTAACTTCTAGGGCGCATATCATAATTCTTCCCTACACATGTGTGTTGATGCTCTGAGCTGCTGAAACTCTGTATACTATCTAGTCTTCAACACTTAACTGAATTCTGATCTTTACATCAAGTGCGCTAACTCCAAACTGTTGTATGACTTTGTTGCCATAATTAAAACACTATATCTAGTCATATACTTCAGTATAGACAAATTTCCAACACTTAACATTCCTATTGTAAAATCCTTAAAAAAGGTAGCATTATAAAGAGTGTTTGAAGCCCTTTAACCAGGTCACTCCTAACAAGGTGAAGATCCTAACATATCTAAGGTAAATCCCTTGATTGGGTCACACCTAATAGTGTGTATTGTAATCTTTAACTGAATTGGCTCTTAACTGGGCATACTTCAAAAGAGTATTTTCTTAGTGGGTGACAATTCCCATAGTGGTTTTTCCCAAAGCCGAGTTTTCATGTTAAATACTGGTGTTACATGTGATGAATGATTTATGTGATTGATTTATTGATTGTTAAAGTTTATTTACTGTTGTCGGTAAATAGTAAATTGTGTTTAACCCCAATAATAGAATCTAAAAGGAATCTTATCTTATGCACATCCATCTAGATACTCCTAGGTGCAACACATAATATGAAAATATGAAAATATGCAAGATGTACAACACCTTTTCCCAACAATAGAGAGTTCATCATTGCAATTATGTTGAAGCTTTGAGTCCCCATTCAATCCTTTGATTTTGTGTTTTATTCCATAATGGATGATTTAGGTACATCCTCCACTCTTAAATTAAGGTATTTTGTTGACGCGTGATACAATAAGATGCCAAATTAACACAACTCTATTCACTTTTTTATTCCAAATCATAGGCTTTGGTTTTATAGTCATCTATAGGGAAACATAAGAAGAAAGAGAGGCATATAGATTCATAGGCTCATTAACCAGCTATAGAGTCTCATGCATAGTATTTGAATTCTTCCTCCTCTTCCAAGTGGTGTTCAACTAGGAAGAACAAGCTAAAGTGTGCATGTTGCACCAAGAAATGAGATAATGACTAGTGTTATTATGTAAACCAAATAGATGAGCTAGTGGATCTTCTCGGGAGGAATCATATGCAACCACCTTCATATAGTTCAACCTCTTCAACACCTACACATTCCAAGTCATCTTCTTTGGTATGTGGAAAAGATGAGATGAAAGGCCATGCTCTCTTCACATCTACACATCTTCAGTCCATCATGTGACTTCTATATTTAGGAGCCTCTCATTGTATGGAATTATCTATAGGTATGTTATTTCTTTCAAGCATTGTACTTTTTCACACTTTTTGATGGGCAATAACACTTACATGAGTGTTACTATGAGTGGATCTCTCAAGTTGATGATGACACATTTAATAATATTATATATCCCTTCAATATCTTTCAACTTCCTTTCAATCTACCAAATTTCTCATAATGGGAAAGGAAAGGCAATTGAGTTCACCCCAAATTTAGTGCTCATGACAGGTCTAAACAATAGAGAGATCATTGCAAATGGTAATGTTGATAATGCATCATGATTTTAATATTTTTCATATCTCTCACATCAAGCATACAATTCCATTAACTAATCCTTACTCTCATGCATCTAGAGTGGACTAGCTATTGGTGTAGATATTTGGTCACTTGAACCTATGTGTACTTCAATCATCCACCTTAGTTCTTGATAATGTTGTTGTGCCTCCTCCATCTCTTACTACTTTAGCAATTAGTTCAGTTCAATAGGATCAATATTCCCTTCCAGTTCCAGTAATAGGATGAGTAATTGTTAGATATTGATATATCACACACTCCAAACATTGGAGACATGACCAAGGTTATTCCATTCCTCTTTGATGGAAACTTAAGAATTATTGTCATATCATATTCATAAATTCCATTTGAGGCTTTTCATCAAATATCTTCACATTTCTTTTGATCTAATTCAATTAATATGGAAAAAACATATTCAAACATGTGGATAATTGAATAGTCTTCCATGGCATACATTAATTAATATCATTATACCCCCTTAAGCTCAAATTAGAATTCGACCTTCCTTCCCCAACCCAAACATCTTCCCAGTACCTAATACTCCTACCATCTCCCACTTGCCACTTCAATCCTAGTTGAATAGTATTCTTGCATTTCAAAATATTATGTGCAATCTTAGAACTCGGGATACCAAGGATACTAAGAACTTCATAGAATCTATCAGAGTTAAGGTATTTAGCCTTCATGAATTCACACCACTCAAAATTTTCCAAAGTCATCTTCCATCCCATCTTTGCAATCAATGCTTTGTTGAGGGCATTTATTTTTCTAATACCTAGCCCTCCAAGAAGTTTAGGCTTACAACCGTGTCCCAAATAACTAGAGCTAGTCTTTTATTTTCTTCCATTCTTGTTCATAGAAAGGATCATTGGAGTATTTCCAATTTATTCATCATAATCCCACAGATTTTAAATATGGAAAGGAAGTAAATGGGATGCCTTGAAGAGAGGCCTTTAGCTTGCAAAGTTTCCCCGCACTACTAAGGAGCTTACCTTTCCAACCAACCAACTTCTTTTGCATACTTTCTAAGTTGGTGTTACAATAGGCAAAGGTAAAATCCTTAATAGTAAGTGGAAGACCCAGATAGGTGCCAGGAAGAGCAATACACTGACAACCCAAGATATTCTTAATTTTATTCTGTAGAGCCTCCTTAGTATTGAAAAAGTAAATGGTGCTTTTCTCATAATTAATCTGCTAACCTAAAACCTTAGCATAATTACCAGGATAAACCTTTTGTTCCCTTGCCTCCACCATAGAGGATCTCCCAAACAAGATCGTATCATCCACAAATTATTGTAACACTAAGGGGGAAAGGGTTGAAGCATCTTTTATCCCTTGTATTCTTCCCACCCAAACCATATTGATAAAATTATTTCCTATCACCTTAGCAAATATTATGAAAAGATATGGAGAGAGGGGGTCCCCTTTTCTAATCCCTTTCTCAGCTCTAAAAAATCCCTTAGGGATACCATTAACAAACATAGAAAATCAAACGGTTCCCTCACATTCTCTAATCAAGCTGATGAATTTTTTATTGAACCACATTCTCAATAAAACTTTAAACAAAAAATACCACTTGACTCTCATATGCCTTAGAAATATCCAATTTCAAAATCATACCTGGTAATCGGTTCTTCTCCATATAGTGGATAATTTCATGTGTCGACATTGCAACATCTAGAATTTGTCTTCCAGAGACAAGGCCCTTCTAACAGCCACTAGTTGCCCCCTCCAAAAAAGGTTTAACTCTATTAACCAAGATTTTCAAGAAGATTTTATAGAGAGTGTTACAAGGCTAATGGGTCAAATTAGTCAATTTTTTTGGCTCCTGGAACTTAGGAACCAAAGCAATAAAAATGTTATTAACTTTCTTCAACATTTTACATGTCCTTAGGGAATCCTTTTTGGCCATCATTATATCATAATTTACTACATCCCAAAACTCCTAAAAGAAGGATGGGGGAAAGCCATCTAGCCTCGATGCCTTATAGGCCCCCATTGAGAAAACAACAACCCTAACCTGCTCCTCAGACACCAAAGCAAGAATCTATTTATTATTCTCAGGAAACAGTCCAATGGCTAGTCTTCAAAGTTGATAAAATTAGAAAGACCAACATCACTATAACCCTGTCTAAAATAAACAATAACCATTTCTCCCATCTTAAAGTCATTAATTTATTGATTCTACTCATTCAATAAGCATTGTATTGAATTCCTCTTTCTGTGCCTAGTAGAAGATCTATGGAAAAAAGTGAGTTCATGTCACCCTCCTTCAACCATTGCACTCTTGATCATTGCTTCCAATAGATCTCCTCCATTCTTGAATTTTCCTTCCATTTCTTCCTCCATATTTATTCTTCATGATGGAGTGATTGAGACTAGTCCCCATTAGCTATTAAGTCCTACAAAACTTTCATCTTAGAAGAAATTTCCTTTTACTACTTAAAGATATCACCAAAAGTCAATTTGTTTCATCCTTTAACTTTCCTCTTTATAATCACCAATTTTTAAGTGACTAAACATCATTGTACCTTGAATAGGGGTATTCAAAAAATTCTAAATTCAGTTGATGAAGTCGGGGTGTGAAGCATGCATATTTTTAAATCTGAAAGGGAGGGGTCTAGAAGGAGGCCTATCAATCTAATGCAAAAGGAGGGGATTATGATATGAGGCAATTCTTGGAAAGCCTTTCAAGGTAGCATTATATCCCATATCCCATTTTGTTGAAATAAGGAACCTATCAAGTTTGACTTGGATTAGGTTATTCCCCTTCCTACTATTGGACCAAGAAAAGGATTGACCCTATAGATCAATGTCAAACAACCCAGTTCTATTGATGAAGTCAAATAAATATGTCATGTTGTCAGAATAATCCATCATACCCCCAAGTTTCTCACAAGGAAAGAGGGGAGAGTTAAAGTCCCCCTCCACTATCCAAAATGAGTTAGAGTCATCAAAAATAAAGGCAGAGATCTCATTCCAGACTTATTTCCTACTAGATCTAGTGTTAGGAGCATATGCATTAACTAGATTCCACCTTAGACTGTCTATGGAGAAGGAAGCAACAAAGAAATTAGGAAAAAAAAGGGAATGAAATTCTCCCTTGAGCCTAATAGGGTTCCACATAATAACAACTCCTCTAGAATCCCTATTGGCATCACTAATGAGATATGATGAGCCAGACCAAATTTTGTCAGCAATAGTAGAGAAAGTTTGAATTGTCTTTTTAACTTCTTGAAGGACAATATCCACTTTTAGATTCTTAATGCATTTTTTAGCAGAAACTACTTTTGAGGATAATTGAGTCTCCTCATATTTCATGAAATAAATTTTATTTCTTATGTTTTCGATTGGCACCTAGGGTCTTTTGCCTCCCATTAGAAATTTCCTTAGCTATCTTCTTGTGTCTTAATACTCTCACCAAGGACCAACCAACTTTAGGCTTTAAGCCCGCATCAACTTTTTGATATCTAGTTTTCTTCTTTTGTACCATCCATTCTTTTGTTGTGCATAAAAGAGTAACATCAGGGGACGGGTCCGGTTTTTCTGACACAAGGGTCCCTTGTTTCTTTTGGAGTTGCTCCTTGTTTTCAACCTCATTCCCAACATTCAAAGTTTCTTCCCTTATCATACTCAAGCCAATAAATTGAGTGATATCCTCAATTGCACCCTTGTTTCTTTTGGAGTTGCTCTTTGGTTTCAACCTCATTCCCAGCATTCAGGGTTTCTTCCCTTGTCATACTCAAACCAATAAATTGAGTGATATCCTCAATTACACCATCTTCTAAAGTAGAAACCTCTTGAATCCTTGAGTGAGGAACATTTTCCTTTGAGGTTTTTAGGGATTCATCCAATTTCCACACCTTGGTAGGGGGAGAATCCATCGTCATCTCATTCACCTTTGAAGTAGACAAAATTTCCCCATCCTCCAAACAACAAGTGACCTTAACATGTTGTACTTTTATGACTAACCCTCCATTATCAACACCCACCACAGCCTTAGTTGAAGTGTCAATTGAGGAGTTCATTAACTTAAATAACTCTTCAATAAAAGGGCAATCTCCACTCCCAAAGGGTTCTCCCTCGTGGCTTTCAATGCAAGGATTAGGGAATTTCCCCTTTAACTTTGGCTCCTTAACCAACTGTACTTTATAATTAGCTATAACATGGCCCGGTTTGGAACACTTTTGACAATAAACTACAGCATTCTCATACACGAGCTTGAGTCCATTTTCCAAGTTTTGACTATAAAGTAATGAAATTATGGAGAGCATTGTTAATTGCTACATTCACATAGAATCTAGCAAAAACTAACCTGGACTTGTCTTGAGTGACCACATCAGAAGTAACATACTAAATCCATTTAAATATTTGTTCATCCCAGAACTCCAACTTTAATCCAAGGAGCCTAACCCAGATAGGAGTCGTCCTTTCGAGATCCTTAGCAGGATCGAATCCTATCTTTCATCTGCATAGAGCCTAAATGTGCTTTCCATAAGCCCAAGAGCCTACAAGTATCTTGACCATGTCCTCTAAAGTGAACCTAAACAAGAAGATGTCGTCTGACATTACACTGGTCACCACACTACCCTTCAAGTTCCATCAAGCAACAGCCCACCTCCTAACCATATCAATGGTTGGCCCAAAAGAGAAGAACCTTCCCACAAAGGTAAAACTCATGGAGGAAACAATACAGTCCATTACCAAATCCAAGAGTCTAATTTCAATACCTTCATCCGTCCTGATATACTCCAATGTGGGGTTGTTAACTTCTTGTCCATGTGGCCCAAAAACAAGAGACCCCTTCCAGTTGCTCACAGGGATCCCTCTGTTAACATTACCATTCTGACCTAGAGTAGGCTCAACAATCCCAAGGGTCATCTTGTTAACATTACCCTCATTTTTTAGAGCAGGTTTGGAACACTTTTGACAATAAACTACAGCATTCTCATACACGAGCTTGAGTCCATTTTCCAAGTTTTGACTATAAAGTAATGAAATTATGGAGAGCATTGTTAATTGCTACATTCACATAGAATCTAGCAAAAACTAGCCTAGACTTGTCTTGAGTGACCACATCAAAAGTAACATACTACAATCCATTTAAATATTTGTTCATCCCAGAACTCCAACTTTAATCCAAGGAGCCTAACCCAGATAGGAGTCATCCTTTCGAGATCCTTAGCAAGATCGAATCCTAGCTTTCATCTGCATAGAGCCTAAATGTGCTTTCCATAAGCCCAAGAGCCTACAAGTATCTTAACCATGTCCTCTAAAGTGAACCTAAACAAGAAGATGTCGTCCGACATTGCACTGGTCACCACACTACCCTTCAAGTTCCATCAAGCAACAGCCCACCTCCTAACCATATCAATGGTTGGCCCAAAAGAGAAGAACCTTCCCACAAAGGTAAAACTCATGGAGGAAACAATATAGTCCATTACCAGATCTAGGAGTCTAATTTCAATACCTTCATCCGTCCTGATATACTCTGGTGTGGGGTTGTTAACTTCTTGTCCATGTGGCCCAAAAACAAGAGCCCCCTTCCAGTTGCTCACAAGGATCCCTCTGTTAACATTACCATTTTGACCTAGAGTAGGCTCAACAGTCATTTTTCAGAGCAGGCTCGGCAGTCCCAACTTCGCCAAATCTTCCAAAGAAGCAGAAATCGAGGAATCCAAGGAATGGACCCCCAAGGCCGCAACAGAATCCTTGGGGTGAGGGTCCCCATGAGGAGGGGCAGGGTACCCTCCATGACCATCTACCATGTGCCAGAATTTGAAAAACCAACAAGTAGGAAGTTTCATTTCTCAAAAAAATGCAATTTTTTAAAGTTGACCCAACTCTTAAAATCTTTTTTCTTGTTACTCATTGAAAAGACATCTATTTTTTATGCTTGTATTGTCATGATGTATTATCAAATATATAAATGGTATTGTCAACACTAGTGTTGTTGTATCTCAATTTATCATCATAGAGAAAGCTAGAAGATAAAGGCAAGATGGCTTTCACATCTCAAACTAGCTTCTCGCTCTTAATTTGAGAAGCACAATCATATTTGTGTCTCTTCATAGAGCAAAGGTACTTCTTGTTCTATGGTTTGTCGATAGTTGAGAATAGCTTAATCCATAAAAGGAAGGGAGTAGTTGTAAATAGTTATGTTTTAATTCACATCTAGAGTATTGCATAACCCAATACTTGTGAACAATCAATATCTCAATTCTTTAATATTTTTGGACAATTAATATATTTACAAATGCCAACAGTTCAGGGTGTTTTATGGTGATTTGGTTGCCAGCTAAGATGTTTCCTAGGACATCAACAATTTAGACTTTTTTGGTTTTTGGATGAGCTAAACATCTTGTGGAGATTGTTTCCACAGATTTTCAAAGGGACTCTACTATATTCAATCCATGTTTTATCTGTCATTTTATTTTTGCAATGCATATCTTAAAAGAATAGTTTAAAAATCAAAAAAGAAATTAGTTAACTAAACTTTTCAATAAATAATTGATTTTAGAATTAGCTTAAGACAAAACAAACATCCTTAGTTTACACCAATCCATTGTAATGTGCTCCATACTAAAAATGTATGTCATTTGCAATATATCTCTCTTACATATACATTTAGTACTTGCTTGTAAAATATCTTTATAAACTAACATCAATCCATTTAATGTGATCCATACTAAAATTATATAAATGTGCTTGTATATATATTTACTACTTAATTGCTTATTATTCCTTTGTACAAGACATTGAAATGTTTGAATATTAATTTTACAATTGGTCTAACCACATGAGAACAAGATGATCAATAATGTACTACCATACAAAGGTTCGTTGAGCTCAATCATCTTCAATTTAGACTTGGGAGGTTTCCGTATGCCAAATTACTAATTAGTGGTTCTTGCTTGATAAAGACTTTAAAAACTCCCTCTTAGCTTCACCATAGTAATTTTTTTTATTAATATCATCCAAACCTTGCAGAAATATTTCATGAATATATCTTTCTTGCACACAATAAACTTCCAACAAAAACTGTGAAGAAAAAAAAGCTTTATTTACTAAACGATCAATGACATGAACCATTAAGTGATGATATTAATATTTCTGCATATAAAAATAAATACTTCTAGGCAATGTTTGGTTGTGCACATTATTCTCTTATAAAAGATCAACTCTTGGCTGGCTTATTATACAAGAAATTAGCCTCGTAAATGTCTTCCCAATAAATGGAAAAATTGTGTCTAACCTTTAATCCTCTAGGTTCTGCAACACTACAGAATAACGGAACCAACAGAAATTTACAGACAGATGCTGTCTGTAGGAAAGAAATTTGAAGGGCAGTAGGTGACTCTGTACAGTAAATCAAGAGGCATCAAGCCATCATGTAAAGTCCAGAACTGATTGAAGAGATGTACAGTAGTCATTTTCATATAGAATCGTGCCGTTGGAAGCATTGGAGGACCATTTTCATAAATTTATCAGCTTTTTTTACATAGTAATTATCTGACAATTATGAATTTAGGGTTTCCAAACATCCCTGCTTCCAAAGGCAATTTGGTGTAGCTGCTCTTTAATCAAATGGCCCACTGAACACAAAAAAAGGATAATCACATTAAGATTTGAAACACCGCACCCATTCCCTTAAAGTCGTCTCAAATCAATGAGGACTAAAGCAATTTTTGTTAGGGAATAAGAGCTGCAAAAAGTCAACAAGGTCATATAAAATAAAAGATTTAATAGATCAATCAAATATATCCAAACCTCAGCATCATGTTTTATCTGTCGAAGTTCATGTGTTAGTCAATTTGCTCCTTGATGAAGCCAAATTTAACCTATTCAAATTCATTGAAAAACAAGAGTCAGTGGCTGAATCAAATAATATGTGGCTGAATCAAAACAATATCGTGCAAGCAAATCTAAAATTCTATGGTTGTACCTGATTAAAGGCTTCCGCTGAGGTTCAGATTTAGGTTCAGACTTGATGCCAGTAACAATGCATCCCATACCAGTTAACCCAATAGGCTGATCGTTTCAAAAAATAGCAAACAGAACCCACAGAGAAATGCATCAGTTGGAAAGATGGCAATCAAACATACTAATAGTATGCAACAAAAACATGAGAGTTGTCTAGACTAAGGATTCTTAATGTAAACTCAACACCAATCAAATAGATTTGCGTAAACAAGTACATGCCCTGTTCACGGACTACTACTGTAGCCTCGTTTTAGCCTTCATATTGCAGAACCAGCATATGATTATTCCTATCTATGTAACTAGTAAACAAGGTGGTTTCCAATCAAATTACATTATCACCATGGTCCATAACACACTGACTTATTCTACATGGAAAGACAGATAAAGCAATTATTTGATCAGGATGTCGCGGACAGACAAGCAAATTGCAAACAGACAATTTCGAACATAAATATCTGAATCAAGTTTGGTTGACGGTTCAATACCTCAAGTTCATCCACATTTTCACACTCGAATTTGTTCAAATGTAGCTTAGATGGTAAAACTACTTTAGGCTGTGCAATTTCATCCTTTGCCAACATGGAATTGACAGACTTCTTATTCCCTAAAATTGTATTTGTTGGAATTAATGTTGGATAGTCAACCAGTTCGTCCAGCTCCTCAACTGATCCAAATCCATTGGCTTGACCACATGTAATCTTTGTTATGGCAACTTCCTCAGCAGTATTAATTTGAAAAGCTTGTGTTGTGATCAATTCAGCAGGTGGACTCCCTGTTTCCAAATTTGAAACTGCCATACCATTAGATGGGGGAGATGTCCTGGACCTATATTCAGGTGTTTTCTCCCTTTTCCTTTTTCCCGTGCTAGTGCCTTCCCCTGAAACTCCATCTAGATCATCTTCCATCAATGGGCTCCCTGTTTCCAGATTTGAAACTGACCTACCATTAGATGGAGGAGACGTGCTAGATTTTTTGGTTGACATATATTCAGGTGTTTTCTCTCTCTTTCTTTTTCCCATGCTAGCAACTTCCCCCGAAACTCCATCTAGTTCATCATCCACCAAAGATGAATAGTGATTAGCTGCACCATTTGAAACTGAGGCACTTGCATCAGAGACAAACACTGGCCTCCCAGCAGTAGATGAAACTTTGTTAGGCCGCTGTGGACGAACCCCGCCTGGGAAAACAAATGCAGGAATGTTCCTCCGTTTAATATGAGATACCATAATCTCCATGCCCTGTGTCCAGAGTGTATATGTACCAACTGTCTGCTTGAATTCCTCTACACATGCCCTTATGTCAAATGGTTCTCCTTCCTGTACCCGCACACCTTGTTTGCGTTGCAAACCCATAAAATAACAACAGTGATATGGCTTTTGGGGATCCAAGAAATCATCTGGGTGTGGATGACATTGAAGCATGCCATATGTGTACTTCTCAATCTGGTTAAAAAAATAACCCTTAATTCATTCAGTCTTTGTCATTTGACTAAAATGGAAAGGAAAGCAAGAAATACCGGCATCAAAATGATAGGAGCAATAGAATAAATAATTGAGGTAAGTACGTACTTTTAAAGTGAGCATACGAAGCTTGGATTCTACCCAGCCTTTCCATTTTCTTAAGTCATCTTCACCTTCCGCATATATATCAATTTCTAAATAATTTTTGTAAGAGTCAAAGAAGGGGTAAGGCTCAAAAAGAGCTGGCCAATCAACCTTGTTCCTCTCCAGATCCTGGAAACAATTGCCATATGATTTAAACTTGGTAACAGAGCACAAATTTAATTGACATGCAACCTCATATGTACCCAATCATACATGATGCCAGTGCCCAAATTTAATATATTACTCTAAGTGCATACCTGGCAATCTTAGTATATCCATCTAGTTAATAAAAACTAAATAAAACGCCAAAAAGGAGAGAACCAGAGAGCAGCATAGTAAAAAAATAAACACCATAAGCCACAAGTCGGCACCTATAACAAAGAACTCAATATAGTGAAAGTACAAACCAAATACTAAAAACTTTTGAACCAAGCTACCTCACAAATTGCACTTCCACGCTGAAATTCTTCCATCATAACTCGTAGTGTACTTGAGGACACATTATAACTTGAATTCATACAAGGATATGCTGGTGTGATTATAGGCATTTGGTGCAGCCTGTCACGCATATTTTTCCGTGGATCCCATACAGTAAGGCCTAGGGTTCCGTCTTCAATGGGGCAAAGCATTACTGGGTTTGGCCAACGCCATTGTCTATATACACGAAAGAAACGAGACACCAACATGCTAGGCACTGCATTGGGATACAACTGGCAAATTCTAGCAGCAAGAATTGCCCAGTTAACACCTCCAAGAAATCCAGCTACCTGCTCGGCTATGAAAGATGATCAGCACCGATAAAAGGACAATATTCAAGATAGCACCTCAATATTTTTTCATAGCCAAAAATTGACACTACTACATATCCACTCAGCTACCTTACATTTGAATAAACACCACGTCGTTTCGCCCAAAGCTTCATGCATCTAAGTGTTGTTCGAAAATTCTGCATTCAAATTCACATTAGACAATTACATAATAAATAATTAGTCCTACAGCAATCTGTGAAATGATTATATATATCACTATTCACTTGTTTTGCAGCGAAAAACAGAAACCTGAATATTTGGCACCAAACGCAAAATCTGATCAGTTACTCTGCACCCATTTAAACTTCTAACACTCTGTTCATCCAAATTACATAGAATGGAATCCTGAGAGATATCTAAATCCTGCACCAGACATAAACATAAATATTAAAAATAATAAGGGGCAAACCTTAGTTTCCATATTCAATATTAAGATAAGCAAATATAATACTCACAAAGCCCATAAAAATATATTTGGCAAATAGCAATAACTGTTATATGCCATCGAGTAACATCAACATTGAATGTGTACAAAGCTTCTGTCATAAGTTTTTAAAAAGTTCAAATTATTCTTGCAAATTATCACAATGTGTGGTTTATACTATCATTCACAACCACAAAACAGTCATTATAACAAAATTAGATCCAAGTCAAGCTATACTCTTAAGTCTGATTCAGCTCAAAAATATATTACTTTATTTTGAAAATTTAACCATAAAAACTTAAATTTAAGTCCACAATTTGCAAACTCTGTGAGTTCTAACATAACTCGCCTCGACCAGTGGTGTGACTTGATTGAATTAACTTTAACCATAAAAACTTAAATTTTCTAATGCAACTTACTACAGACTTGCAATTTCTCACCAATACTCACCTGAAACTTGTAAGTTTTCCACAATTTTCATCTTCAGATTTAAGCAGTGGCATGACTTGATTGTTATGAGGCATTGAAAAAAGTTACCAACTGTTGATTAAAAGCAATAAAATTATAAACAATGGCATGCACCACCCATGTGGCCTTGAAGGCCTTCATTTAGGCCTGGTTTTATAGAAGCAAAAATTAAAATTGTTTTTGGCCATTTAAAGAAAGCAAAATATTAAAATTGTTTTGGACAGGAGGAAGGAAAAGCAGATTTTTTTCCCTTTAATTGACAAATGAACATAATCTCCCAAATATATCCAAAATAATTGAATTCAATTTATACTTCAGGTTTGTATTGTCCATCCTGATTTAGAGGAATGCTATCATGATCAGATGTAAACTTGTACTTTCATAATTTGCTCTTTACATGTCTTATGCATTGTTTAAGTTTATTTTGTATATTTGTGTAACTTTTTATTTCATCCAAAGAGCTTATAGTCCAAGTGAAAATTTTGGCCTGCCAGGTTTCTGCCTACTCTAACGTTTTGAACTATGATTGAACAATGTTTGATGTTTGAGAGCTGAACCACATTTTTTCTTAGAGAAGGTGAAATTTGGAAGAGGATCAGGATATCTCAGCCAAGTATAGGAAACAGCAATGAGACAGTTTGGCAAAGGTGATTGAGATGATTCAGTGGATAATTGTGCATGAACTCAGTGAAAGAGATGTCAGAATCATCTGTAATTATTTAGTGTATACATGAAATAGCAAATGAGTGTATGCCAACTTTCACGTCAAATGACATACCCATGAAAAATTACAAGCTTAATTAAGCAAAAAAATTGTAGATAATAGAATGAATTGAAATGTGGTATACCAAGAAATGTAATTCTTACCAATTCAAAAAATTCACTTGAACCATAGTTCAAAGACTTGGACTCGCCATGGACTCGGGAAACCAAAAAATTGGACTCGGACTCGGACTCGTGAAAGACTCGGCAAAAGGAAAAAACCATAGTTTTACATAAAAACACAAAGAAATTAACATAAGAGCCATAATTGATACATTACGCATGTCATATGAATCTCAAACACTCATGTATGATAATGAAATATCATCATAGTTGCAAACTTTAAAATGAAAAAAAAAACACTTTATGCAAGTGTTGGGCGTGTTTATTGGACGACGCAATTTCAAGTCAATGACTCGCAAGTCCCGATGAAAGACTCGTGTGAGTCCAAGGCAAAGACTCGCAAGTTGACTCGGCTCGTCATTGGACTCGTGAGTCTGTGCGATTTTTTGAACTATAACTTGAACTTCAGTACACCACATAAAACTATTTAAGAAAAGGTTATTTTACAACTTACACTGTGAATTTGGAATATTTAAGAAATATCAACTTGTTGGATCCCCTAAGAAGATAAAAGTCTCAATATAGTGCGTGTCTGTCAAATTGCATACAGTCTAAATTCATAGCTACAGTAAGTAGCATATATAAGAAAAGGGCAGGACTTGGCAAGGCTAGTGGCTAGTCATCTTGAATTTTCAGAACAGCATGATTTGTGAGATTGAGACAAATGAGAACTTCAAACAGAATATCAAAAACATAGTGGAAATAGAGATCTCGAATGTGCAATGAAATTAATGCCTTTAGTGTTACATTGAGACAATTCAAGTCTAAAACCTCCTCCACTTCTAGAATTTGTGTATTTTTGGCAAATAGTTTTCATCTGCCTCGGTGAACTGCTTATTTTAGGATTCCATACTGAAGAGCTATTCCTTTCCTTATTCATATATTGATGTTCTTCTCTGTCCATGATAACATAAGGATTGAAGCGAGTAGATCTTTGAAATTTGTATCGAAAATGATTTGTAACAAAACCTCTTATGGCTTTTTATATATACATGTCACTCCAATTTAACTATAGATAGTAAATAGGTGCCCACTAATAAGAAAGAACCAATGACTGAATAATTGACACCATAAAACCTATGAGCGGAAGCTAGTACATACTTCAGGAATTGCCCACATAGAGAGTTTTGCATAAAGCAAATCAACTGATATTCCATTGAACTTAAATTTCATGACCGGTACATGGGCATCTGGCACAGGGTGCAGCTCTGTCACTTCCGGCATCTCTGCTAACATTGCAAGGAGCTCAATAAAGAAATCCTCCTGCATTCCCATTATAGGGCAGGAAGGTTTTAGCTTGTGAATGACAGAGCATAGCGAAAAAGATTAGCCCTAAACAATTAACTTTGTGGCTCACCTCTCGGGTTGCATGACGAGGCCCAACACAAAGTGTATCAATGTCTGCACCTGGTCCATGAACCTATATATCACAAGAAGAGTCAAATCATCATTTTGTTTGAGCTTTTACAAGAGAGAATGATATCTGTGATAGAAGACAGACAATTTACACAAAATAGAATTCTCGCTAAAAAATACATGCAGCATCTTTAGTAGAGTTTGATGTTGATGTTTAATAGTTGTTTTTAAGATTACAATTTCAAATTAAATTTAAATATCATTTATGGAACTTAAATTTTTAATGCATGTAGAATAAAAATAGTATCTAAAAATGTTGCATGACAGAAACTCCAATTGCTTAAATTAAAATTATATGACATAAATGGTGTAAAGAAAAATCTGCTACATTGAACTGAATGCGGACTCTAGAATACAAATTTCCGTGTGCGATTTAAAACCTAAACATCTTACATTTGATGGGGATCCTGAATCTTGATTGTAATGAATGATGGATATGATTTTAATATTCAACCACTACAGACAGAACGTATCAAACGTATTTTATATTATCATTTATGATTAAGAATGGAATTTGTAGGGTTAAGCATAAATCTCATAAACTAAGGAAATTCTAAAGGGTGTCAATATTAAGCAACTTGACTAAATTGCTTCAATATTAAAAAGCAGGTCAATACAGCAAGATAAACCCTCACCTTCAATGTCATCAGTATTGCCGAGCTTATACATTATCTTAGGAGACACTCCTCTTTGTAATTATTTTTAAAAAGAACAGTAGTTAAATATATAGAAGGTATTAAGGATGCTATCATATACACCAAGATATGATAAAAAATAAAATTCGGTATACAGGTGGATATTCACTAACTAATGTATTATTATATATAACTACAAGATCAATTGTAGTAAACATCATATTTCAAAATTATAAACTCCTACAAATGTTCATATCTTTGTAAAGCTTATCCCTACTTACACTAGAATGGCATACATAATCATGTCAGGATATTCTTCCGAGAATATAAATTCTGAAATCAACACCAAAAAGGAAATAGAAGAGGGAGCTGCCTTCGTATGAAAAGATATGAATGACTAACAAACATAGAGAAAGAATATCACTTACACCGAGCCGGTAGGACCCAAATGTAAATATTTTTGCATTAGCTTCATGGACAAGCTGCTCATTAAAGCCTTTCGCCCTGCATATCTTCTTTACCCATTTCTTAACAACCTGGGAAGTCCATAAAAAGTAATCAAAATGCCAGCGGCTTGTGACATAATCCAAAAATCATATTCAAAAATCCAATTTACCTGATCCAATCTACCAAGCACTTCTTCTCTACGAACAGCTTCTTCTTGACTTTCATACAATCCAGCATCGACAAGGAACTATCATCACATATATACGGGTCAGTAGCCACACAATATTCCAAATGAATATTTTGCACTCCATTTCTAAAGTATAATAGAATAATAACTGCAGCCAAGTTTGTATTTCAAATAAGCGACCTAGGCATAATATTCACTGTAAATTTATACAAACCTTCTCAAGCTCAGTGGTTTTGGCAGTATCCAATTCAGTAGGACCTCCAAGAGATATCGGTTCCGTCACTCCCAGGTACTGTGTTCTGCTCTGTGTCGCTGTTTGAGCAGGGTTTGCCATCGAACTTACAATAATTTATCTCTGAACACTTTTATTTGGCTATAATTTTTTTAATTTACCAAAGCCAGTAATATTTTTCAACTTCTCTCCCAAACACTATATTTTTTTATGGGAGATAATTTTTAGATTTTTTACCGTTACATGCGTGCAAAAAAATCATGAAAAATGAAGTGAACGCAAAGCAAAGCCAGCCGCCTCCAATGTGAAAAGATGTTATTAAAAGTGAGATTAAAAAGTAATTATTAATAAAAATTGCAAGAGATGGTTTTCAATCTTTTATAATTCAGCACAGGATCGTATATACATTAGAAATATCCTGCAATAATTGCAAGACCTGACGAAGAATTTATTAATTTCTCTTGCTTTTCGCATCTGCGAACACTGGAACTGACATTTTTAGACCATCAATTACTTTCTTCACACAGAAAAACAATTACAGGATGAAAGTTATAGTTCTGAAAAAAAGAGTCGAAGTCCTTTCAACACCACCGCCGAAATTGCGTTCAAACGTCCAATAACTTAGAAATATTTTTTCCTCTCAGAAAATGTGTTGATGTTTCCATCCGTCCACCGCCTGTGTTGCTTAGCCAAAGAGATGCTCAAGCGTTTGCCAATACTCTTCCTAGCCAAAAAAGTAAAAGAAATTATCGTCTGCGAACACCTTTATCTGCTAAGTGCCGCTTCAAATAACTAAAACATCGTAGGGTTTACAGACCCTAAAAAAAGACACACATACAAGCATTCATGTAACAATACCTCAAAATCAAACGTAACACGAATTTAAAGCTTTCAAAGGCAAGTCCAGAGGGTTTGACGCTTACCAGTAACAAAAAGTCGAAAACCTAATTCCCCACGCTTTGTAACAGAAAATAATCTTCGAAACCCTCACAATCGCAGAGAGGATTATTCCGTCGACGGAAAACGAAAGGCCGTGAGAATCGTGCAGCAGAGCTTCTGCACCCGCCTCTTCCGGTTACTGCAAAAAGAAACCTTACAAAAGATTTTATATGCGGTATGTTTACGACGTATATACGATTTTGATAATGCATACGGGGTATCTGTATGATTGCCTCGAGGAATGTATCGGCAGGTGGCAAGTCCAGATTGGGAGGACCGTTTTAGACTTATCTCCTATTTATAGAAGCTTTATAAATATCTATAAATATAAGAAGTCTTCAAGAGGATTTTTATTTTTTATTTTTTTGGGAGCTTTTATTTTATTTATAGAAGCTTTATAAATATATAATATAATATAAGTTCTCCAATAGGATTGTCAAAGGCCTCCAAGAGATATATATACTAGTAGTTGTATGTTTATGGACGGCAACAAATAGTTGATAGGATTTATATTTTTAAAGGGGTGTACATAATTATGACAATAATTTAATCACTTGGTTGGAAGAGTTGTTGGACTTAATGCATAGTTGGGGAACAATTTTGCAAGGCAACTACAAATTAGAATTCCAAAATAGTTGTCGTACTCTGACATAATCGGATATTTTTATACGAAGTGGAAAATGTTTTAAATTAATGGTTCCCAAGAATAACGAATTGTGGGCAATAACCGATTGTGAATGGATAGACAAATTATCTTATTGTAGACACCTAAATCCGACTACACAATTAAGTAATCTTATTTAGTTCTCTCCTAAGGGCACTAATTTATTAAATATTAATTATTTAATTGATTTATATCATCCTATAGTTAATTAATTTAATTAATTAACTATAGTTCAATTAATTATCTAAATGACAACCCATAGTCTGATAATTAATCAAAACCCCCTCTTCCTCTATTAATTTAAATAAATATGTTAATTAATTCACAAATCTTTTTTTCTTCCTATTTTAGATTTAAATAAAATATTTAATCCAATTTAAGCACATGGCTCCTAACTTTAACCTCTAACCTAACCAATCCCAACAACCTAACCTTGAGTTCCTACTCAACTCAACTCATTCACACATACTAATCACCCTTAATTAGTTAATGACCCATGATTAGTTAATCCAACCCGCCACTCATTCTCTCTCCTCCCATCACATCCTCATAATTCTCCCACTTGCCTCCTAATCCAAGCTCGAGCACTCCCTAAGCATTTGCACAATCATAATTCATGGATTAAGAAATCATAACCCAACCCAAGTCAACCCTCATGTCACATCCTCACATCCCCCAATTCTCTCACCTCATGTCAACCTTAAATGCTCTTACACATCCCTTACACACTCCATCTCCCTCGCACACATTTGTCCCATCTCACATCTTTCAAAATGGTCACATTCTTTCATATCTTCCAACCTCTCTCATCGTGACACTTGTCACAATGAGATACATTTGAGAAAGCACAACCAATGTGCTATCTCTCAAATGCATCTTGACCCTTCCTCGGGTTTGCATCTTGACCATCCATTTACCTCTCCTCTTGCCTATAAATTGAACCCTCTTCCTCTTCATTTTCATCCACCTTTTATGCAAAGTTATCATGCCAATTTGAGAGCCAAAAATATCAACCATAACCTCATAATGCCAAAATTATCCCAAATTATTGAAGCTTGACCAATTATTTGAGAACACATATCTTCATCTTTGGACAACATCTCTTCAACAAAGGAGGTTTGCTTGGAAGGAGTGTAAGGTTTGCATTCTTTCGGTTTTAAGCTTTGTTTTCTTTGGTCTAATCATAAGTGTTGTTTTCGATTGTTTAATTGAATGTTTAACTTGCTTTTATGTTCCTAACAATACATTTTATAGCATACATTTTGGCATGCCCAGTGGGACCCACTTCTAGGGTCATTCTTTCATCTATTGCATCATTTTTTACTTTGCAAAACTAACCAAAACTAACATTTTTTGTTGTTTAAGTGACTTTGCAAGGTTTTTGGGTTTTTTGCAGGTTTGGAGGAAGAAGGAGCATTTGCACCATCATTCTCGCATTCGGTTTTTGCACAGCAGAAAAAACATAGACCTATAGGATTGCGAGTACTGTCGGCAGGAATGTGAGTACGGTTGGTGAGATCACATTCCTGTTGAAACTTTTATTTTCTGTCTTTTTCTCTCTTTCGTAGTTCACCAATCATTATTTCAACAGTCTACAGGATCGCAAATCCAAAATATGGGAACACACTTTGATCATATGGGATCACGAGATAATATTGTAAGTCATAAGGCATTAAAAACTTAACAAAAACAAAACCTCAAAATTTGTGCCCGCACATCCTCTAACAGACCTATGGGATCGTGCTTTGACCTTGCAGGATCACGACCACAGGTATCACATTTAATTTCTTGTTAGTCAATTCTCTGTTGTACTTTTCAAAATAATAGACTTGCAGGATCGCTTGTATTACTTATGGGATCATTATTTATTGGATTGCGGGATTGCAGGAACAAGTGGCAGGATTGCAAATTAAATTTTTAAAGTAGAATTTATTCACTTAAATTTGGTGCACTAAAAAGAACCTTGAATGCATTCACAACACTTCATCATTTCGGTTTGGGCTTAAAAATGAATAAATGCTAAAATTAACAAATAATCTTCACAATTTAATTTTGGGCTTTAAAATAAACAATAATCAAATCTTGAATGCCTAAGGGATGATAAATCAATGCAATAAACACTTCATTTTGGTGCTTAAAAAAAATACAAATAAATCTTGAATGCTTAAAGGAAAGTAACACATTGTGCAAAAGCTTTTACCTTTCAAGTATCTTAGATTTTCAAAGTGAACCTTGCATGCTAAAAAATGGGTGTTTGAAGTTCTAGGATAGCAAACACTTAGTCTAATCTAGGTTCAATTTGGAATGAATGATTCTTGGTGTGTTTGAAGGAGTGTTTTTCAACACTTCCTTAGAGCTTTTCAATTCTTGCAAAATCTTTGATAAAGTAAGTGACGTAAAAATAATTAACTTGTATATGTATCCTCTCCCCTCGCCTTTACAAAACTTGGGTGAAGAGAAAGATCAAGTTCAATTGGTTTTGCTTCTAGAGAGGCTTGTCAAGAGAGAAGTGCTTCCTCTTTAGAGAATGACCTCAAACTGGTAATTCCCTGATCAGTATATAAACAAGGTGTTGAGAAAACTCTTACCTTATCCTCTCAAGCTCGGGCGACGCATGTTGATGGTAGTCCGAGGTCGGTGAATATCCCTATGATTTCAGCATGGTCAACTAGGTTCTTAAGTGAGTCACACACGTATAAACTGATTGGGAGGATGTCACAAATCTTACTAGAAGCCATTAAATTCAGAGGCCTACATGTTCTACCCCCGAAGGCTTGCTAATCTTTGTTCAAGGAGAATAGTAATCTTCCCAAGACACTCATCATATCGTGTCATCATTGAGCATTTGGAGTCAGCTAATACAACATTGTTGATCCATTGCGTGTTCAGCAGTGGTCGTATTCTGATTAGCTCTTAGGTGTGTGCCTAAGTCAATGAGCAAAGGTTTTCAAGTCATGTCATGTCCTTAAGGTAGCAAGTGCTTGTGTGTGTCTTCAATGTTATAAACCTTGTGAAAACATATGTTCAAACATACACAAACAAAGTTACAAGTACTTTTGCCAAAGAGATCAAAACTTATTGCCTTTTGTTTCCACAAGATTTCCTTGTCTCTTGTGGGATTATTTGTCCACCATTTCCAAAAGATCAAGAAATTGCTCAAAACCAAGTCAAGGTACACTTACCGTAGTCACTTCCTAGCTTGACATATTTCCAGCTCTGTGCTTAGAAATTGAAGAAATTTGGACTTATGATTGAATCAGTGAAACACAAGAAAGAAAAGTTACCAATAGCCCATGTGTATTGAGAGAAGAAAGTCACCGAACAAAAACTCAAAGATCATCAACCTACCCTAATTGCAATCCAAGAAGAAGACAAATATCAAGAGAAACTTGATAATGTGACTTACAATGTGAAAGTCATGCAGTTCGCAGCACACTTTTAGGTCAATCTCTCTTTGTTACCATAGAAAGAGAGAATTAGTCAGCATATCACATATCATATACCCTTTCATTTTCTATGAAATTGTCTCAGCATCCCAACATCTTAGGTCATCCTCTAGTTACATTCACATCATCTTCCTAGTTAGCCCCGCTAGAAATCAATCCAAAATCATCCTTATCCAAACCAAAATCCAAGTATCCAAGCCATCCACCATCCCCTTAGTGTCACCCTCTTTTTGAGTTGCTTACATCTTATCTTAAAATCAAAACTATCTTAGCTCCACCCTTTTGACTAAGCATTGTATAGGGCATCTCGTACTTGTCTTTGTAGGCCTCATCATCTTGATCCAAAGATTGGCTCGCACTAACAAGGATCTTGTCTTTCGAAGATCACAAGTCTATCTAAGGTCAACAATCCCACCCCATTTGATCCCAAAATTGGGAAAAGCAACCCATCTTTGACCCTCAATAATCCATAGGTCCTTAGGACATTATCATCATCACATCGACCGATCACCATTTAAACATCCTTTAAGCTCACCCTAGGCCTTGCATTTACCCAGAGTTTAGAACCATATCACATTCATTCTTTTTTCTACATCTTTCCCCATCTTAGGATTTGCATTTCATGCCTATTGAGACACGATCTAAGAAAAGAAATAATATGGACCCAAATCTCGCCACTAGCTCGTCTGATCCCAATGATCATAACAACGCCATGGTAACATACGACCCCCAACCGCCACAAGTCAAGAATGTGTGGGAAGATCCTAGTGAAGTTCCCACCACAAATTTCATAGAAGCATTCATGAGCCATCCCGAACATGCACAAATGGTTAGTGCAATCATAGCTCAGATTTGCCTTGCCATTTTGGCAAATTTTGTGTAGGAGGGTACTCCCATTCCACCACACCTTCAGCCCTTCGATCCTACAAGGCCCATACATATCCCCGCTAATACTTACCCTATCATTGTCCAACAAATCAGTGACCCTAGCCTACAATTATCCCAAATAGCATCATCTCTCCCCCATCTCTTGCAATTCAACTACACAAATCCCACAGTGCAAACAATGACATAATCCACTCTCTTCTACATCATGGGTGCATCACCCCCACCTCTCACATCACAAGCTGCCACTCAAGCCCAAAGCTCCACACAGGAACAAGCTATGTCTCTCATGCAAGTAATACCTCTACCTTCCATGAACCAAGCCTCCATGTCAGCATCTATCTTCCAAGGATAAACACAAGCATCCCCCTTCACCACTCAACACACATTCACTAAATCTATCATTCAACCAACTTCTGCATAAGTCTCTCTCACCCTTCACCACCAACACACAATCCCAACAACTTGTTTTCATGACAGGAGTGTTGTTTATGGGATCCCAAAATCCACCATCCACATTGCAAAATCTCCCCATCACTCCCACATTCCCAGCTGCCTCCGCTTCTCAGCTTGTCACAAGGACTGATCTTCCTGGGGATTTAACTAGGCACAAATGAATACCCTAGGAATATAGATGCAGTCTCACATGTATAATTATGCAAGCATACAACCTATCCATTGCGCAACACAACCCAACCTCAAAATAAATCTCTTCCAACCTTCACTAACTATTTAGCCATGCCAACAACCATCTCTCAAACTGTGTCGCTAGCTCAACAATAGAGTTCCTCTCATCTCGTTAGCTTCGAAGCAACCATCTCGCTGCTCAATAATGTAGGAATGCATCCTACCTACATCAACCAAGCACAAGGCCCCATCCACTCACAATCTACATCATTCTACCAACCTCCTCCACAACAACAATACTTCCTCACATAATAACAACATCCCCTAATCCTCCAACAACAATAAGCAACGTCATACCATGCATAATTGTATGTCGCCACACCTCAGCAACCATATGTTGCCCAATCACCACCTCAGAACCCATTCCAATCTACCTATATTGCAGGGTAATCTCTTTACCCTGTCCCGCAATACCCACCTCAAAACCATCCATATTCGCTTGCACCATCAGAACCCTTCCCAATGGGAGTACCCACTCTGACACCTATCAATTCAGAATGGGAAGAAATGAAGAACACTCTTAAGGAGGTCAAACTTGGAACTGAGAGCAAGACATTCAAGTTCGAAGAGGTTTGTCCCTATCCTTTTGACATATTTATCATAATGGTTCCCTTCCCCAAGCATTTTGAAACTCCCAAATTTGATAAATATCAAGGGAAGGGAGATCCAGTTAGCCACATCAAGGAGTTTTACATGGCTTATAAAGAGGTTGCATACAACGACAACTTCCTTATGCGCCTCTTCCCCAAGAGCTTGGGAGGAACCACCATCGAGTGGTTCTATAAGATACCATACGGATCAACAACAACATTTGTCGAGCTTTCTGAGAAGTTTGTGGCACAATACATGCACAAGGTTGAGAATGAGCTATCTTTGTTGGACTTATGCAATTCCAAACAAAAGGGAGGTGAGAGCCTAACTGACTATCTGCAAAGATGGTAGAACCTCACCATGAGACTGTCATATCAACCGCCGAAGAAGCATCTCACCTAAATATTCATTGATAATCTGCATTCAAAGTTATCCCACTTCATGAGAATGAATTTCATACTGACCTACCAATATATTAGAGGAAAAGGGATAGATATCAAAAGAGGCCTCTTGGACGACGGTACCATTAGGCATTACAAGGAAAGCTTGCAAGATAGACCCAGTAATGACTGACCTCGTTACTGGAATAAAAATAAGAACATCGTCACAAATAGGGCCACTGATACCAAGCACGTTCAAATTATTATGGTTGGTCCTAATCCACCTGCACTAGCATGTCAAAAAAAAGCACCTACCTACCAACAACCTCAACAGAATTGTCAAAACCCACCCAATCAAACTAATTCCATATCGGTTACCTAAGGTAAGAACAAGCCATGCGTCCAAAATAACCAAAAGTGCACATTCACCCCTCTCGGTGAACCTTTGGACACCATCTTTCATCAAATGACTAGCGCTAACCTAATTGTCTATCCCCAGACCCAACCATTTGATGATTCAACCCCCAAACCAGCCTAGTATAAAGATAGTGAGTATTGTGATTATCACCATGTTAAAAGACACGTTACTATGAAATGCATGAAACTCAAACACTATGTCCAAGACCTCATTGAGAAAAAGGAGATTATCATTGATGCTCCTACCAAAGCATCACCCAATGCCAATTTGCAGATCTACCAAAATTTGTTTCCTCAACACAACACAAGCAAGAACCCAACTAACACTAATTTGTCACCCCAGAACCAAGGCAAGGGCAAACAAGGTGACAATGTTGATAGAAAGGACTATACTGCTGCCTATATCAATTATGATAAGTTTGTTGGTTGCATCTCCCAGGTTGAGCCTGTTGTAAATGTCATCCATGTCAAAGGCACTGGCAGTCAATGTGCAATCACCACACATAGAGGTTGGATATCTATTGTTGATGCTAATCCTATGACAGCTCCTAGTGCACAGTACAACCTCTTGGAACACCTTGGGAATACACCTGCCCAAATATCCATCCTCGACCTTCTTCACACCTCACCCCTCCATCAAGAGATCCTCAACAATGCCCTCCAAGAGGCAAGTGTTCCCACAAACATCAACATCATTCAGTTCAAGAACCTCATGGGGCATTTGTTTGCATCCTTCTCCCTTTCCTTCAAGCCTTTCGAGATGTCGTCCATTGAGCCAGATCACAATCTTCTACTCCGCATTGTCGTAATGGTTAATGACTTTGCTGTCAAGCGGATCATGATAGATAATGGTTCAGCCCTAAACCTATGCACATTGAAGTTTGTACAACATGTGGGATATGCAGAGGTTGACATTTCACATGAAGTCATCATTGTAAAATCCTATGATAACTTGGAACATACATCAGAAGGTACTATTTTGTTGCCCATCAAGTTGGGCCCAACAATTTAGGAGATTGTTTTCTATGTTGTTGATCTTGACCTCCCATACAACATTCTCCTCGGTCAACCTTGGATTAATTCCATCAAAGTCATTCCCTCTACCTACCATCAGTGCATCAAATTCCCACATCAAGGCACTGAAATTACCATCCACACTAATCCCCAACCCTTCAAATATTGTTGTGCATTGGAAGCCTCCTTCCCCCATTATAACCATTGTCTTGGCATCAACATTAGCACTTATGTCGCCAGTTCATCATGATGCCATTATGATCCAAAGACTATCTTATCCTCCACCCTTTCCAGCATCAAAATCAACAACAAGGGTTGTGATGAATACATCTTATTTGATGCATTTGTGGTAGGGGCCCTGCTACTAGACCCACATACCCAAGGACACACCTGTCACTAAAGAAAACCCCCTCAAGAAGATCCTAAAGTCAAAAAAATGGGACCATCAACATTCGTCTCCCATGGTATTATGAATAACCAGGAAATGGACCCTGACATTAATAGATGGTTGTATAAGGATCCCCCACCTCCTGACACTGAGCTCCTCGGATATTTCAAAGACAAGTACCCTACATCACATAAATGGGCCACTAAACAATAGAACTACTAGGGTGGTGGTCTAAGACCTGAAGAAGCTAGTACAAAATACCCAATAGAAGCCTCACAAAATCTGCCACATTGAGGCCTTGGCTTCAATACCTCTCGCTTGCATATACAAGGACCCAATACCATGACTAGGGGCACCAACTTGCCCAACATTACCCTTTTGAACATCTAGGACAAACTCATGGAAATCAAAGACATTCTTGAAGAGGAAGAAAAGAAATCCTATGACTATATTTTTTATGATGAAACTTTCCTAGGCAATTATGTCCTCCATCAACTCCCCATTAACCTAATCAACCTCCCCCTCATCCATCTTGAAATCATAGGCTAAGACCAACCAAGCATGGCACACATCAATAAGTTTCAAAGAGAGGAAGTACTACTAAGATTCATGGGAGATTTAGACCAAAATTTAGACTGGGGGTAGGAATCAGTGTATGTCTATAAGCTCGACCCCAAGGGATACTTTGGGGAAGAGGAAGTCTTCAGCCGCAAAATGATAAATAAAAAAGAAAATGATGAGTCCTTTTGTGAAAACCCCTCTAGGGAACATTCTGACTCCAAAAAAGTAAAAACAAAGGGTGTATATTCTAGTGAAAACCTCTTTGAGGCGCTAGAGGATGAGGATTTGCCTCTTCCCCCCATCCATGACTATAGACCAGAATAGTAATCTATCCTAATCGAAGGCACCAAGACTATCAACTTGGGAATAGAAGAATGTCCAAGGATCACATACATTGTAGCATCCTTAACTGAGGGTGAAGAGGTAGCTTTCACAACACTCCTCTAGGAGGCAACCATCAACTTTTCATGGTCATACGCTCACATGCCCGGACTAGATCCAAACTTGGTTGTTCATCACCTTGCAATAGATCCAAATGCAAAACCAGTCAAATAAAAGTTACACAAGATGCATCTGAAGGTGGCCCTATTGGTAAAGATAGAACTCGAGAAGCTCCTACAAGAGAAGATCATTCAAGCCATTGATTACTCTAAATGGATATATAACATGGTTCTAGTCACTAAACCATCAGTTGAAATCAGGATCTACATGGATTTATGAGAATTAAACAAAGCATGCCCAAAGGATGATTTCCCCTGTCGAATATCAACATGATTTTTGACCTAACAACAGGCCACGAGATGTTATCCCTAATGGATGATTTTTTAGGATATAATCAAATCTGTATAGCAGAAGAAGATCAACAAGACAACATTCACAATGCCATGGATCACCTTACGTTACAATATAATTTCATTTGGGTTAAAGAATGTGGGAGCTACATATAAAAGAGCAATGACTACTATCTTCCATGACATGATCCACAAAATACTTGAAGACTATGTGGATGACATCCTTGCCAAGTCAAAACACGATTAGAGCACCTTGATATCCTTGAGTGTGTGTTTGATTGCCTACATCACTATGGTGTGAAATTGAACCCAAAGAAGTGTCTTTGGTGTCACATCAACAAAGTTGTTAGGGTTCATTATATCACAGCGGGGCATTGAGATTGACCCTAAGAAAGTTAAAGCCATTATGGGCATGCCTCCACCATGCACACTTAAGTAGCTAAGGAGTTTATGGGGAAAGCTACAATTAGTCTATATATTCATATCCCAGCTGGTAGACAAGTGTCAACCATTCACGCATCTACTTTGCAAGGATGCAAGTTTGAAATGGGATCCAATCTATTAGCGAAGTTTTGAAAAAATCAAGTATTACCTAGATAACTCACCCATCCTTGTGCCACCAATGCTAGGATGCCCTCTCATTCTATACATCTCAGCAACCAGGACAACATTGGGGGCACTCCTGGCGCAACTTGATGATAATGGAAAAGGAAGAGCCATCTACTATATCAGTCAAACACTTGTCAACTATGAGCTAAACTATTCACCCATGGAAAGATCATGCATGGCAGTGGTCTTTGTCACTCATAAACTTTGGCACTACATGCTAAGCCACATAATAAAACTCATCTCCAAGGTAGATCGACTAAAGTAATTGCTCTCGAGAATGACACTTGTAGACCGAATGGAAAAATGGGTTATACTCTTAAGTGAATTTGACATCCAGTACATCGATAGAAAAAAAATAAAGGGGCAAGTCATTGTAGATTAGCTAGCCGAAGCACTCCTGGTAGATGCATACCCATTAGTGATGGAGTTCCCTAATGAACATCTCTACATGGTCGAAGAATAGCCCATGTGGAAACTACACTTCGAAGGATCATACACATCTCATGGATCAGGTGCAAGGATCATCTTTGTCACTCCATAGGGTGATTACATCCCCAAGTCATTCAAGTTGGGATTCCCTTGCACTAATAACATTGCATAATATGAGGCACTCATCTTAGGCCTCAAAATATCTATTCAATGGAATATCACAGAACTGCAAGTGTTCGAAGAATCACAATTTATCATCAAACAGGTCCTGGATGAATTTCAAACCAAAGATGACAAGTTGTTACCATACAAAGAGCTCATGGATAGATTGAAAGAATAATTCATAAACTTACAATTCAAACAAGTAGCCAGGCTTTATAACAAGGTTGTAGACACTATGGCAGCTATTGGGTCATTATTGGAAATCCCTCGAGATTCAACACAATATGAGTTCTTAGTTGAGCAACTACACACACCTACTTATGAGAATGCTAACTTTGAAATTGTGTGTATTTTGGTTGGTCCTCAATCCCCATGGTACCACAACATCCACGCTTATCTAAAAAATGGTATCATATCTCCTCACCTCACAAACACCCAATGCTAGAACCTTATTTGCAGAGCTTCCCGTTACACTCTTGTAGCCAACACTCTATATCATCATGGATATTACAACATCCTCTCTTGATGTTTAGATTTGAACGAGGTCATCCTAGCTTTACAAGAGGTTCACACTGGAATTTTCGGTGTCCACACGAGTGGCATGGTCTTAGCAAAGTAGTTGCTCAAAGATGGGTATTATTGGACAATAATGGAACATGATGCATGTGAGTTTGTAAAGAAGTGTATGGCATGTCAACAACATACTAATTTGATACATGCTCTAGCACAAGTCTTGTAGCCCATTGCACCACCATGGCCTTTTTCATGTTGGGGCTTCGGCCTCGTTGGTTTGATCACTCCCCTTTCCTTAGATGGGCATAAGTATATCATAATTTCCACTGAATATTTCACAAAATGGGTTGAAATAATTCCACTCACCTTAACTATGGGCATTTAGATATCTAAGTTCATCCTTTACCATATCATATGTCGCTTCTTCCACCATTTTCACCAATCATGGTACACCCTTTGAAAATCAACATGTGGACAATCTATGTGCCAAATTCTTCATCCATCACCATTTTTCTAGTCCATACTTCCCTCAAGAAAATATTCAAGCTGAGGCAACCAACAAAACCATCCTCAAAATCCTCAAAAAGGTTGTCAATGATTGTAGTCATGACTGACACCTCTAAATAAATCCTACCTTCTGGGCCTACTACACTTCATTTTGCACTCCCACATGCACCACCCCATACTCCCTAGTATATGGTGTTGAAGTCATCCTACCAATTGAGGAAAAGATTCCTTTTTTACACGTGTCCATGAAGAACTATACCACTGATGAAGACTATCGTGTGGCACGCCTTACCTAGTTGGATCTATTAGATGCAAAGAGACAACAAGCTTATGATCACCTTGTTTTGTACCAAAATTGACTCAAAAGAAGCTACAATAAGAAGGTACACCCATGATGGTTCCATGTGGGTGACATGGTCCTTAAAGAAAATCAGAAGGTACAAGCAAACCAAGAAAAGAAAGGCAAGTTTGAACCTACTCGATTGGATCCTTATATTGTCACAACCTATTTTGGCTCATGAGCCTATCAGTTATCTACACCAGAAGGGGAGCCTTTGAATGACCCCATTAATATCATCCATTTGAAGTGGTTCTATGCTTGAACCATCTCTTATGTATCTGAAAAAATCCCTAGAAATTGTAAAAAAATCATTGTCTTGTTGAAAACCTAGTAAACAAGCGCCTCGACAATATCAAAGACATTAAAAAATTAAAAAAATGAAAAAAAAATGAAAAAGAGTAAAGAGAAATAATCATCCAATGGTGAAAACTTGTCAATCAAGTGCCTTAGACAAGTATGTCAATGAAAACCTAGAAATAGGCGCCATACATAGTGAACCATATCATTATTTATCAAAATCTCATTCCATGACCAAACACACCTTCATCCATCATCTTTCTATCTACACTCCATCCACAAATCCCTATGCCCAAGGTGTTCCCATCCTTGCATCAGAAAGAAGGAATTACTATCCAATATCCTGAGCTTCTTGTACATATTAAGGCACGTTCTATCCCCAAATCTTGAGCTGTGTATAATCATCATTTGTTGATCTATCCTAATTCCTGAGCTTTGTAAAGTTTCAGTTGTATATAGTGTCATGTCTCATGCTTATACTATATTGTTAGGTCACCTTGTACATAACCTCATTTTCTCTCATAGAAGCATGGTCATTTGTGTTGCCCTCCCAAGTCACATTTCACAAAAAGTACCTCAGCAAGAAATTCTCAATCATTGTGGTTATCCCAAAGTCTTATATTGTTATCAAGACCCAATTTGTAGCCAATCTCATCAACCAAGTCCTTGTAGGATGCATCCTTCCTCATATCCGACCTAATCACACCATCTCTCAGTCAATTGATCTCTTTTGGCAAAGGACATCTTTTGGTTTTATCACTTTGGTTTTTAACTTATTTCTTTGGTTCTTGTTCATTCTTTTGCAGCTTCATGTTGTTCCTCTCCTCAAGGTCACCACTATCCTTTATATCATGGCGTGCTACAAATGAGGGCAATTTTAGGTAGGTCTCTTTGTTCTTCTTGTTTCTATTTGTGAGTCACTTGAACATGACCCTTGCACATCCCACATGTGATCTTTTGGGTTATATGGTGCACTTAGGAAATGTTGTTTGTTTGTGGGTTCTCCAGCATCATTTCTTCTATGGCTCTGTCTGGGTCCATGTGTGATGTTGGGGCAACTCTTGCGTGTCTTTTTTGTGTCAATCCCATACAATGCTAGTGACTTGGAATCGGGTTCCTAGTAACCTTTTCAAGTCCCTTATGTTTCTATATCAAACTAAGTGCTCAAACTACATGGTGGTATTCCATCTTGGAATACCCCATGCTCAAGCTTCAAGGAAAATCCCCCTATCAAACCCTAGCTACAAATCCCATTATCAATCCAAGCAATCATCCTAACAAATCAACAACCATTCAATCTCCAATCTCCATCCACCTATGAACCTATCTCAAATCACCCACCCGCTCATCCTAATGCAAACCTGGAAATCACCCATTCCCATTCTAATCCCTAACCCATGGATTTTGATTGTGCAGATTGTCCTCTCCCACTGATCCCATTTGCACCTCCCCTAGTGAGGGTTCAGTCAGGCAATGATATGCTACATATGCCACCTCACCCCCCCCCTCCCACGCTCATTCATTTGCATCTCACCTCGTGTGCATTGTCATCTACATTGTAGATTTCATTTAAGTGCATTATCGCTTAAAGTGGCATTTAGTTGCATTCTCATTTAATTTGCACATAGTTGCATTATCACTTAGCTTGCATTTCATTTCATTGTCTTTTACATTTCAAATTACATCTAAATTTCATTTGTGCATAGTTGCATAAATATTCATCTTTAAAATAACCTAGTTGCATTCATTTTATTTGCATCCTTAAATCATCAATTCAAATCATTTAGGTTGCATTATTAATTCATTTTAGATTAATTTTGCACGAATTATTTAGGTTGCACTAATAAATTTTTGTAGATTAATCTTTGTATAAATCATTTTAGTTAATCATTTAGATCATTTTAATCTTGCATAGTTAGTCCATTTTAATATTTCTTAGTTAGATCATTTCAATCTTGCATAGTCAGTTCATTTTAATCTTGCATAGTTAATCATTTAGATTCATTTTAATCTTGCATAGTTAATCATCTCAAGTTCATTTTAATCTTGCATTCTTAAGATGAGATAAAATTGCATCATTCATACATACATATATAAACATCATATAAAATAGCATAAGTAGGTCATACATCCATCACATGTAAAAATCATGCATCCTGCATCCACAAAGCATCAATAACTACATATCACATAAATCATCAATTCATACATGTCACATAAATATCAACAATATACATAAGCGCATCACATTCTGCATCACAAACACGTTAGTCTCATATCACAGTCATAAACACATCATATCCATCATGCATCACACACGTCAGCACATCATAAAATCATGCATCCATACATCATGCATAGAAAAATGGGCTCATAACACATCACATCCCACCCAACTTAGCATCATGTATATATAAATCCCGTAAAGAATAAAAGAATATCCCCCATCCCACATCAAAGAATAAATTAGTCTGAGTGTCTCATAACAAGTCCATTGATAAATACATATACAATGTTAGGGAAAATGCCCTCCAAAAGAATAATAATATACATGTAAAAAATTGTGCAACATATCACTACATATCTACCTCTCCTGGGGGAGGTTGCATCTCAACATCAACGAAGGGGTCGACATGTGACAGATCCTATAGTGGAGCTTGTGCCTAAGGTATCTCCACCCTACTAAGAAAAAATGCACCCTATACTTGTATAGAACCTTGTAACAACCCTGTAACCCCTCCTTCACCGCCATCCACCTCCATCCCCACCCTTGATCCCTCTACCTCTATCATTTGTATGAAGCCACCGACCGACTACTGCTAACTATGTGTCTAATCGGGTTGGTGGCTCTCCCGACCTATCCTCTGTGAAGGCCCAACCCAAAATTGTTCCCCCATCCTCCGGCTACTCCTATCTTGATACATGTACCTATACTTATGGCTCCTAATCGGCTAGCTTGTCGATAGTGCTCTCTCCTCTCAATTGACACTACCACATGGTACATTGCCATGTACCACCCCACCTGCTCCCGTATGTCAACCAAATCTCTATGTAACCTCCCCACCTCATGTTCTCACCTCGCATCTTGTACACCCCCAGCCACCCTCTCCCCCCTAGTTATCTCTCGCTCCTCAACTCACTAGCGCAAAGCCATATCCCTCTCCCCTTGTAGTATGTCCCTCTCAAATTGTAGTCCATCTCTCTCTTCCTATAGTCAGTCCCTCTCTACCTGTAGCCCATCTCTCTCTCTACACAACTACTCTCTCTCATCAATGGTCTCTAAGCCATCCTATAGGGCCTGTGCTAGTTGTGCCATCAGAGAGTCCCTCTACCCCTGCGTATCCTAGAGCATCTAGCTGGTCATATCGTATGTGCCTGCAGGGATACAAGCTGACCCGCAAGATCTCCTCCCTTGCCTCCTGACGACCCTACACCTGGTGCCCTTGCTAGTGGTACTCTTGTTGGTGGTGGCCTCACGGGTAGTGGGCCTACTGGTTCCTGTACCCCTCCATCCCCTCCTCCCCCATCTCCTCTTCCTCCTCTCCCTTCACCCTCATCTATATCCATCATGTCTTTGTCTTCATCCTCATCTCCATCACCCCCTCTCCCTCCTCCCCTCTTGGCTACCCTCCTTAAGGTTGACCTCCCTCCTCTCCTCCCCCTCTGCACTGTCATGGCTACCTATCCTATCCCTCAACCAAACTGTGTCACTACCCCCTAAACCCTCTTTACTTGCGGTAGTAGACCCACCCTACCCACTTCCCATGGCCTCTAAAACCTGACATGGTACTCAATTATGCTCCCTCCATCTGTGGGACTCCCTACCCAATCTTAGTGTACCGATTGTATTACCTTCCATGCTGCCACTAGACCATCCTTGTCGATAGGGCCTATAAACACGAACCACCTCTCTCGAGTGGTTCACTCGTACCAATTCTCTCCATTCATCATCCCCTATGTATAGCTTAACTATCTTGTCATCCTATTAGGTTTATACTGCTCAACAATGTACTCCCACCGACCTATTAGATATGTGGGTGTCATGGAGAATGGTAGCTCTTGTTGATACTCTACCCATGTTGCTAACCTCAGTTATGGCCTCTATGTAATGCCATCCCATATCTCATCTAGAGTTTCACACCAATAGTTGATATCATTGGCGTTATGGTAGGTCAAGGGCTCTCCCCAACTGTATACTACAGGCTCATCTACCTATCAGTCCCTCCTGCTTATCAGTCAAAGCATGACAATGTGATCCTATGCCCATACCTGTAATAGAGAGGCGAAGCCTATGCTCCTCCCCTAAGTCTCTCCTCCATGATAGATAATCTGATGGAGGTCTCATTATAAATCTATCAGCATCATCATGCCCCAGGCTATTGGTACCCTCACGTCAATAATCTCCGTGATCACCGGGATGAGTGCGAGGGTCACACTCCTCCCTCCCGTGTTTGGGGTAATATACCCTAAAATGAGCCCTCATACAAATAGATATACCCAATGTGCTGGTGGCACTACCACTAGATGGATAGCTAGTAATAGCTAACTGTGTCCCAATATAGGGGCCACTCCTGGCCCCACTAGTGTTGTCATTGCCTACTAATGTGTGTAATCCCCATTAATGACCGCTCTGCCCTGGATAGGCAACTAAAAAATTATGTAGACATCCTCCAAGGTCACTGTCATCTCCCTTGTTGATAGGTGAAAGGTGGTAGTCACTGAGTGCCATCACTCGCACAGTGTGGTGACCATCGCCATGTATGTACGTCTTTGTGGCTGTCATGCCCAAAATTTACTTGATAAAAATGCAACAATTTTTTAATTTTTTTTAAGGTTTAGATGAGAGAGAATAACGTTCAAATGTTAATTGTAAGTTGGCCATAGATAAGTTAGCCACAATCTAGGATCAAGTTTTGGAGAGCACTGAGCTAAGGAGTTACAATATGACAATGTGGGTCTAGCAGATTAGAGTTCATAACTATTGTTGCAAAAGTCAGAGTTCGGAAGGCGGAACCCTAGAGTATATAGTTTCCAATTAGAACTTATGTTCATGATGTATTCAAGGTACCTAGGGTATTAAGCATCTATCCAATTTCATACCATTCAACCGATAGCCTAATGATGTTAACTAGGATCCAATTGCTACCTAGACCTTGGGAATTGTTATATCATCTTCTAATAACTCCTATCGCCTACTTATACATTATACTATTTAGGGGTCAACGATTTGATAGTTCATAACCCTATTAGCCAATGACATGTTAACAATTTAACTTAAACCAAATGATTTACTATTAATAATCTTGTGTTAATCATTTAGAAATTACATAAAATGAACTATCAAATAAGTCTAACCCATTAATCTTTTATCTAATTAATATTGAAGATCCTATTAGCTAATTAACCATTAATTAAATTGACTATTAGTTTAACAAGAAGTTTTATTACTAGTTGAGTTTGAACATATAACCAATAAAACTATTAATTAAATAATTTGATACATTACTATTTAAGTCAGAACAATAATCCTACCCGTTAATAACCAATTTCATTAACCATCAACAATAAATTTAATAACTAACAACTATAATTAACATCTAAGAAGCATACGTCTAATCCCAAATAAACTTACTAACAAATAAGTAATAACAACATATAATAATTAATAGTATAAGGAGATTTATCAACCAATAATACTTAAAACAATTACATAGCATTAAACCAATGTTCTCATCCTGTTAGTCTACAAATCCACCTATTAATCCTAATCTAAAATTGATGATTTTATCCAACTACTTAACAATCAAATGAAATGAACTAGAGAATTAACTAATAGGTTTATTAATGAATCTAGCATATTAACCATAAGTCCTTTACTTAATAACTAATTGATTAATTCATTGAGTAGATGTTTTACCAAAAATAAAATAATAAATAAAATAATAACAAATCAACTTAAGTATCCTATCCTATCCTATACACCTACTATCCTACTATCCTAACCAATTATCAAAAGCTATAGTGGTGCGCATATCCAAGAGGGGGAAGGAGGTGTAGTAAATAGACAAGATTTGGGGGTCCCACCAACATATGCAGGATATTTTTGCATGCCTCAAGGGGAGTAGGTGACTATTCAAAGGCATAAGTTAATTACATGTCAGCAAAGGAGGTACTAAACCTTGCCAAAGGATAAGCCTTGTTTGATATGCATGGCAAAGGATGAGGAGGTGGTGTGAGCTTTAGTGGGCAGGTCCAAGTTTCAAGATGACATGACCTCCCCTTTATATCATACATGAAAGGTTTGAAACTTCTCTTAATAAATGCCAAGTCAACTCTCCAACTTTCTGCATATGGAGATGAGAGGTAAGGAAGGACACTTGCCAAAGATCAATTTAATAAATCTTGACAGAGCAAGGTTTAATTACATGTCATGTTACAAATGAATATGGGTGAAAAGTGGCGCAGGTTATGAGTGTGGAGAAAAAGGTAAGTCAATGCATGGTGATAAGACAATGTGGTCCCCACTTTGCAAGCAAGTTTTCATAATACAAATTTAATACAAACTCTTCTTCCTAAGATCCTACGCCAGATATAAAGGTAAGAAATTTATGACAAGTTTTGATATTAAATAATATTATTGGTAAGGGCTATAATAATGGAGTGGGTCCTGCTTGTATCCAAGTGGAGGATATGAGTTGTAAAGTTCTTTTATTACTTAAAGGTTTATTTTGTTTACTAACAACATTGATTGACTAGGAATTAGTTACTAACAATTAGGTTATGTTAGGAGTTAATTTATATTAACTCTAATTAGGAAGCATATTGGGAAGGGAATATTCTCTATGGCAAGAGAATTATTTCCTTCCCATACAAAATCTAGAGAGCATTTTTGCTCTAAAAAAATCTGGAAAGTGCTATTTCTTTTTATTGCTTTGCCCATACTTTGAGTTGTTGATTTATTTACATTGTGATTTTTTGTCAAGTTTTTAGGTGATGGTTTATTGAAATACATACCAACTACAATGCAACTACTTACAAATTTGGAGAGTCATTTTGTGACTATATCATAGATTTAACCTCATGATTCAATGTTTAAACTCCTAACTTTTTGAATCTTACTATCACTTCCAACATAGAACTTATTATTCATGTAATGCCTATTAGAAATATTTTTTTGTGAATGAATCCTATTAAGAGTCCATATCCCATTCTTACTTGCATTCAAGTTCTAAAGAGGAATTACATTTACAAATTGAGAAGACTATAATACCACATCAAGACATGATTCCAACATGTTTTCTATTCTTTTCATTAACTTCCAATTCACATTTTACAATAAGACAATACAAATTGGTAGTATTACTCAATGAGAGTTTAAAGGAGGATAACAAAACTTCTCTCCATTACAAATCACATACAACTTCACAATGGCCAAATGAAATGAAACTAACATTACAACTTTCAACCAAAAGATCAATCTCATAACAAGGGAATCCATAATACAACAATAAGGTTGTCCTCACACAACCACACCAAAATGGAGAACTCTCCAAAGCTTTATCCACAAGATCTTGACTTCAAAACTTGCAAATCAAAGAATAGAACCATGGGAAGCTCACCTCCCATCCAAGGTCTCAAGGAGACCACCCCCAAGCTTGGAGAACCAAAGCTAAACGAGTATGCTCAACAAAAATGCTCACAACAATACACATATGCATAAACAGAAATTAACTCCCTCCCAAGGCTTCACAAATGAGTTTTCTAAGCTTATTGAAATAGGGTGAAGGTGGGCTTTTCCAAAGAGGAGAATGCCATTGTTTTCAAATTTCCTCAATATGAGTATTTCATTGCCTCTTCAAGGCTACATTTTCAAACTTCCATACACATACTTTCTTTATCAACATCATCAAGATGCAAGAATACAATGGCTTCATGGAGCCCATACACCATGAATTTATCCCTCTTCTCCAAGAGAAGATACTCTCACCACAATGGAGAGCCCAACTAACCCCTTCACCCAAGGCCACTTCTTCCCTTCCCAAAGGGTGAGTAATGCCTAACTCCCATGAACAAAAACTCCCTCATTCAAGCAAAAATAAAACCATAAACATGAATTCAAAACCCAAATCCCATCCCATATAACACAATATCACAACAACCATAGAATTCATATGCATAAGAGAGCAAGAACAACATGATAATCTATTGTAAACAACAAGTAAACTTCCATGGCAATGAGCAAACCAACCTTCACAAGTGTTATGGTAAAATGATCTTTGAGAAGAGCCAATCCCTTATCCTTTCCTCTTCCAAACCTAATTGTCTCTAAAATTAGAGAGTGGGTGAACACCCACTAACTCTCCCAAGAGCCTCTAAAAAGACCTCCAACTTCTACCCACCCACTAACATTAATTTCATACTTGACCCTAAAGTCCTTTGGCTTTTTCCTTGTCCCCTATCATAAATGCCCAATTGGAAAGAAGTGTGGAGTTGGGTAAAGGTCAAGACTCAATCCAATTTTCGTAGCATAAGGAAAATGGGTTATAAAATGGGTCACCTAGGCCACTAGGGGGTTCTAGTTGTGTTAAAAACATCCCTAACCCATATCCCTAACACTTAGGCACTTAAATTTTGCTAAATTTGACCCTTAGGACCTCTTTTTGGCCTCTAGAAGTGGTTAGAAGAATTTAAATCCAAAAGATCAATTTGATGGAACTTTGCAAGCATCTCCAACAAGGGGATTAATTAAGTTCCTAATGAGTCAGTTAGGCTTATGTTTACATTGTCAATCCAAAGTAGACATGTCAATACATAACACATAACAAGTGTCAAGTGACACTAACAATTACACATCACATACAAAATGACATGTCTCAATGATAATATGAAGTTTTCTAATAACACATGCAATTCACATTTACAACGGGTTCACATTACAACAAGGTTTTCAATCCCATATCGGATTAAACCTTGGCCTACTCAGTTCACATATGTTTAGCCTTGATTCTTTGAATAATTCCATGGTTCTCTTACCTACACACTAAACATCGAGCATCAGTAGTTCAAGGTAATAAAATCACATGAAATATATATATTCAATTCATTATTTAACAACATAAATCAATATGCAGAATTCAATTCTAATTACAATTTTTCATTCAATAATGTTTAAACATAATAATTCCATAATCATCATGAAATGTCATCTATGAAATTATCAAATCTAATCATGATCAAGTCTTCTCATCAATTCACATTACTAAACATGCATAATTAAAATCACAACATACTCTAGGTTCTAATCCACATCACAATGTAATCCACATAATATAATAATCATCATCAAACATAATATCTCGAGTCTATGTCAGGATAATCAAAAGTGTGTCAATGTATCAAATCATGAAGTATCAAAATGCGAATGATAAAAAATGCTATGATGGGTCAGGGTGAGGCCTCATAGTGGCATATGTGCCAAGTATCCTAGCTCAATGGCGTCCACTCACACCCAGTCTGCTAGAGTGAACTTCTTCATTGTCATAAGTACTGTTGCATGTCTCTCTCAACTCATCAGTTGCTCCACTGACCACTACAACCAATCCAAGTTAGTTGTGTCAGTTTATTTTTGTAGCACATCCTAACCATTCTAGCCCTGATTTTTTTTCTTCTAATCTAGCCATGCCCCTTCCCTTTTTATCTCATACCCCTTCCCAGTGATCCCACGAGTTTTTGTCTATGATCCTACAAAATCCTTGTTCTCATGATCCTATAGGCGTGAGATCACACATTACCCTCCCAGGCGTATGGCTATGGGAATGCATTCCCATGGCAACATCTACCCACCCTAGTGACCCCTCACAGGATCACATTATTCACCCACATTACCCCCTTTTGGTTTGTGATCGTGATCCCACAAAAAATTCAATGCGAGATCATGATCCTACCAAAGATCCCTAGACCTCGGGAAATTTGGAGATCCCACCAAAAATCTCATTTTCCCCCAACCTGACCCCCTAGGCTAACAATTATTTGCGGGATCATAATCCCACAGGTCCTGGTGGCTATCCCGAACCTGTAAGATTGCGAATTTGCTATCTAATAAATGAAATAAATGCCAAAAAACATAACAGACAAGTTGGTTTTTCAATCCTACCTCTTGATTAGGCACTTGGTGTTGCCGAACACTCCTCATAATGTCTGCAATTTGTCTTGGTTTGCCTCCTCTCACCATCACTAAATGCAATATTAGAGCTCGAAATAGAACTATATCTCTAAGATCCAATATGCACAAATGACCTATTTCTGGCCCTCTTGACCCTTATTAAGGGCCTCTAGTGAACCATTTTTCCTTCTCGGAGCCTCCTAGCCCACCCATTCTTTCCACTTTCCCTCATACCCTCATTTTCTTACCCGTTTTACCCTCTTTTCACCTGTTCTTGCCCCTTTTTCATCTTGTTGCACCTAACCCCTCCTTCCTTTTAAGACGTCATTTTGGCCCCTTTTTCTTTCCCTGTCACCCCCTTGAGGGGGCATCACCTAGTCTAAACCTCTCTGCCTATATTCTGGGGCAACTTCATCACCTCATAAATTCTTCGCTTCCTTTATTATTTTAAATATATTTGAAATAATGTTATTTTAACACTGTTGAAGAGGGGAAAAATGTAGATACCTAAATCCGATTACACAATTAAGTAATATTATTTAGTTCTCTCCTAAGGGCACTAATTAATTAAATATTAATTATTTAATTGATTTATGTCATCCCCTAGTTAATTAATTTAATTAATTAACTATAGTCCAATTAATTATTTAAATGACAACCCATAGTCTGATAATTAATTAAAACCCGCCTTCTTCTATTAATTTAACTAAATATGTTTATTAATTCACAAATCCCTTTTTCTTCCTATTTTGGATTTAAATAAAACATTTAATCTAATTTAAGCACATGGCTCCTAACTTTAACCCCTAACCTAACCAACTTCAACAACCTAACCTTGAGTTCCTATTCAACCCAACTCATTCACACATACTAATTACCCTTAATTATCTAATGACCTATAATTAGCTAATCCAACCCTCCACTCATTCTCTCTCCTCTCATCACATCCTCCTAATTCTCCCACTTGCCTCCTAATCGAAGCCTAATCACTCCCCAAGCATTTGCACAATCATAATGTATGGATTAAGAAATCCTAACCCAACCCAAGTCAACCCTCATTTCACATCCTCACATCCCCCAAATTCTCTCACCTCATCTCAAACTTAAATTCTCTTACACATCCCTTACACACTCCATTTCCTTCTTACATATTTGTCCCCTCTCACATCTCCCAAAATGGTCACATTCTCTCATATCTTTCAACCTCTCCCATTGTGACACTTATCACAAAGATATATTTAAGAAATCACAATCCATGTGCTCTCTCTCAAATGCATCTTGACCCTTCCTCAGGTTTGCATCTTGACCATTCATTTACCTCTCCTCTTTCCTATAAATTGAACCCTCTTCCTCTTCATTTTCATCCACCTTTTATGCAAAGTTATCATGCCAATTTGAGAGCCAAAAACATCAACCATAACCTCATAATGCCAAAATTATCCCACATCATTGAAGCTTGAGAAAGCATTTGAGCACACATATCTCCATCTTTGGACAACATCTCTTCAACAAAGGAGGCTTTCTTGGAAGGAGTGTAAGGTTTGCATTCTTTCGATTTTAAGATTTTTTTTATTTGGTCTAATCATAAGTGTTATTTTGGATTGTTTTTTTGAATGTTTAACTTTCTTTTATGTTCCTAACAATACATTTCATAGCATAAACTTACATCTAACATTATGTTTGCATTCTACATTTAATGACATAGTGTAAGGAGAAGAATACATATTACAAATAGAGTACACATCAATAAATTAAATTGTTACATTGTATATTTGAGAAGAGTTATAATAATGGAAGTTGAGAAATGGATAATCAGATTTCCCCCACTTAGGTAAGTCTTGGTTGCAATACAATAAAATTGGTAGAAAGCATGTTTGGATAAAAAATTGAAGGGACAACATAGTCAAAGAGCACAGTGAACAATATTATCATTATAGTAATAACAACAATAGTCATCACATGGATAATATATAAAAAAATATGTCATGCTTATATTAGTCAATATCATAATTAGGCAAAAAAAAATTAAAATACAGATATCAGTCATAATGAACTAGCGATGGGTTGTGTTCAATTACAAAACCGCTATCTAAACAATTCTCATATTCGTTCCAATTCCTTCCATTTTTAGTTATTGTTTGTGCAAGCCTACCAATGTCCTATGTCAATGATGAATATGACATAGTGAGGGACATTCATATAATTATTGCAGTTGAAATCATAAGTAGAAGCAATTTAATACCATGGAGAACCCAAATTGTGTCTAGGATTGTTGATAGGTGGATGCGAGAGTTCTTCAATTCAAGTTGATTTATCAAGATTACCTACCTCTCTTTGATCTTGATCACTAAGGAAAATAGTAAAATGGTATCATCTTTGTTAACCTAATAGAGTGCTTATATGATCTATGAAGAGAATGTCAATAATACAATGGTATAATCCACGTAATGCTAACATAGAAGACGAATAAGAAATCAGAATTACAATGGAAGAGTGCAAAATATTCCAAATCCAACTTCAAGGAAAAAAATAACGGGCTAAATAAGTAGAAGACCAAACCAAAATGACAATCAATGTCTTTTGGTTTCCCTTTATGATCGTAGAGAATTCTTGCGGTGACCGGTTCTACACCCCAATGTTGATGGTGTATTTTTTGGAGTTCTCATCCATTAAGTTATTAACTTTGTCATTCTTTCTAATTTTGCCCATCCTATCTATTACTATAATTGTTCTCTCCTTGTGTTTGTAATTAGATACCTGAACAATGCATGGCTTTTCCATGCTTAAGCTACTACTACAATTGTACGAAAGAATGAAAGAGATCTGGAAACATAATGTTAAGGAATTAATTCTCTACATCTCTTCTTTCCATCTATAGGAGAATTGAAGTGATGATTAAATAAAAGGGATGGTTATAAATAGTACAGTTAATGTAATTTAATAGTATACATACCTTGAAAGGTGTGACTAACTAAAACATGGGTTTTTTTAAAAAAAGAACAGGTAAAAAATGCACAATTAGATGACTTAACATTTCTCAAAGTATATGTAACCTTTTGGGGAGAGACACAATACAAAAAAGATAGTTGACATGTGCAATCAATATCGGTAGTGATAAATGAGGTTGGGGAATCGAGGGTTGACACAGGTTGTAAATCACAAAACAAATCAATTTTTGATGGCAAGAAGTATTTTTTATTTGTGTAGAAAATCTATTGAAATACATTTTTATGTTCTATTCTTTGTAGGCTGTTAGTAATGAAAAACTTGACAATTCATGTAAAATACCATGCTTGGTGTCAATCAAATATTACTCATGTTGAATATGAACCCTTATTGATAGAAAATATAAATTATAAATAAAATCAAATGAGTGAAGTTTGATCGGGAGATTTTGAAAATTAGAAAGTTGTAAACTATTCAAGCAAGTCGATAGATGACTGAGCAACAATTTTCAAAACATCCCTGTGCAAGGGATAAAATTTTGGATATATCAATAAACTTGTAATAACAATGATTATATCTAACCACAAAACATCTAAATTATTACAAATCCTACTCCTTACTCAAGAGAGAAATAGATAAGTGAATGCAAAGCAATAACGATAAATATCCATTCAAAACCAAATGCAAACATTAAAACTAAAATGCTCTCCCATGTCCTTCTCCTTTACATGCAATGTTGGCTCTCAGATTTTTGCTCCAATTATGACAACATGAAAATTAAAAGATTGTGGTTGTTGAATTATGAGAATTAAGCCTCATTATATAGAATTATGGACTTCAATAAGGGTTGGGTTGATTGGACAAATAACTAGGATTGATTAGATAGATGATTGGGATTAATTGATAGTTAAGTGGTTGTTGTACACACTAAAATGGTGCACTTCTATGAACCATTACATGCAAGGTTGCTCAAGAATGAGGCCTCACAAAGTGGCTCATAGCTCTCTATGTATGGAGTTGCAAGATTGAAAATTGCTCTCAGCTAGAGCTACAAGCTTGTGACCTTGCTAGTCAACCATACAATGAGAGATTCAAGTGAAGACAAGGGCAACAATGCCAATATCTCCAAGAATCACTATGAAGATGTAATGCAATGCAACTAAAATGAAGATGCAATCTAAGCTATGAAAGGAAAGTACAATGCAACTAATCTATGAAAGGAAATAGCAATGGATTACAATGCCTCCTATTTAGACTATGTGAGCTTATTCTATTGCATAAAGGAAATCTATACTAAGAATGCCATTATCATGCAACTAAGAAAGCAAATATGCAACTAAATGATGAAAGAAACAAGTCTTCAATATCCTCAAAAGCTCCAAATGCACCTAAAACCTGCAGCATAACATTAGCATAAAAACATGGTATATATGCAAATGGAGGAGAGAGCTCTCCTTTTATAAGAAATGCAAAGGAATGGGCCATGGAGATTAAGAGGCAAAAGTCTTAATCAGCGGTGGAGCTTGAAAGAGGAGCAATCCATGTGCACAAGTATCCTCCAATAGGAAAATAGGAGTTGACTTTATGTCCATATGAGACAAAAAGTGCTTTTCTCCTTTTTATAAAATATGAAAAATGCTTTATTTGTGCAACTTAGGATAAGAGGAAAAGTGGGGATTTTATTTAATTAAAAGGGGAGAAAATATTTCTTTTAATCAAATAAAAGCTTAGAATAAATGGTTAGCCCAAGGATAAAAATCCAATATATGATCGAAATTAAGACTTGATCAAGAGATTGATATTGTTGAAAATATTGATTATTGATAAAATTGATTCAGGATTGATAAATTGAATAAATGGGGCCCAAAGTCTCGGTGACCATTTTTGGGTGCATACATTTGCCCCTCTTTGACTAATGTGTGATCGATTTGGGAACACATGTAGTCAAAGAATGAAGTTGAAATGTGAGATCGATCTGGGATCACAAGACAACTTAGATGTGCGGTCGATTCGGGATCACATCCGGACAAACATAGACAAAGGCCTTTGAACATGAGGTCGATTTGGAATCACAGTCAAAGTAAGAGATAAGAATCTCAAATTTGAGCAAAAGCTCATAAAAGATGTCTAAATCAGGAAAATCAAGTAATTGGGGATGAGAATCCCATAAGTACTGCCCCCTCGGAGTCGAAATCGAAATCATAGAGAGGAGAACAATGAATTGATAAGGATTTGATCAAATCAGAATGAAATCATAATCAAAGGTAAATGATAATAGGATAACCATTAGGCAATGAAACATGCCCTAGCGATGAGCTAGAAGAAAAGAGATAGGGCGAATGAAAGACTAGAAAATTGAGAGACATGAAAAGGAAGAAATTCCACCGAAAATCAAATTATGCCTCAAAAAGTCAGTCAACTGCTTAGAAGAAAGGGAAAATTTGGAAACACGACTCAGATTTCAATTTTGAGTCTGAAAATAGATAGCAAATGATGTGATATGAAAGATCAGAAATGAAAGATATGATCAAGAAGAATCAGAAAATGAGCACAGTTGACCAACTAGTCCGTAGATGATAAAAAGGAGAGCTCTCTCCATATGCAAAGTGCAAAACTAATCTAACATGACCCTAAAAATGCAAGCTACTATGAAAGTGGTTGACTTGCAAGGTCACAACGCTTATAGACATCTAATTATCATCATCGAGCATTATTGGTAGCGTCGTAAGATCATACAATGCACACTAGCATAACTTATGTGGATATGAATATGATCTTTATCAGATAGAAATGTGAAAATCTCACCTAGGCATCAAAGACATGTAGGTCCAGATGACTAGTGTAGTGAGATTACCTAAGTTGGATATGGCGAGATTATGTTTGTATCAAGACACATGAAAGTCAGGATAACTAGAAGCATTCACTCGCAAAACAGTCAAGGATAATACCTTGTCAATCCATAGTGTCAAGTAAGACCAGCATAAATGCTCATGACAGTTAGGATCAACAAAATATACCCACAAGTAGATAAAGAAAGAAAACATGTTCTCATACCCTCAGTCTTCTAGCTATGCGTCATCGAAAACTTCTCAGGGAGAGACCACTCATCAAATAAATCTTCATAGATAGCACACAAAGAAAAGAAAGTCAACATATCTCAACAAGTTGATTGTTTAAGTGTGTGTGTGTGTTGGTCATAGAGTCAAACTCTGGTTATCACATCTGCAAATGAGAAATATCACATCATAATTGGGTAAGACATCTGATAAGTGTTAAGAAACACTCAACGCAAGGGTAGTGTTGAAAAACACTATTTGGGGTGGTGTTGAAAAACACCTGTTGTGAAATTCCCTAAGAGACAAATGCACCTAAAGGACCAATGCTAACAGTTATGCCCCTTAGACAAAGATAAAGACCAATTCCAAACCAAGGCAAATAAGGTCAAGGCATGATGGAAAGTGGCTAAGTGTCGAGGACGCATGCTAACAAATAGGGCTGCAAAGGCCGCAAGTAGCGCCTGTTTCCAAGTTTTCACCACTTGGATTTTTATTGCAATTTTTTCTTTTTTCAATTTTTTTTGTATTTTTGCTACCAAGGCGCCTGTTTCCAGGTTTTCACTAAGGTGCTTTTTCTATTTTTTTTGAATTTTTGAATATTTGATTTTTTGTATTTTTTTCAGGACTTTTTACGCTTTTAAAGATTTTTTCAGCATCATATATGAATTTTTTTGGTATTTTTTCAGGATCATAAAATATGTACAAAGAATGCCCCTAGACAGAATGGGCATCAAACTCCCAAGCAAGATCACATCGTGTAGTTCCAATGTCTAGCAAGGTGGGGAACAAGAGGGATGAGCAAGCTGGTGGAAGAGATAGAAGACATGAGAATGAAGGAGAGTGAAGGGAAGAAATCCTCAAAGGAAAACTCCTCAAGAGTACCCAAGCTAGGGAAAAATTGTCATGAAAAGCACATTTGGACAAGCAATGAGAGGCTAGCATAGGATAAGTCACAAAAGCACATTGCAAAAGAAGGAAGGATGCAGTCCAAAGGAGTAGACATGTCAAGAGGCTTCATAGCATCGCGTTTTACTCTTTTTTTTAATATTAGATCAAGATGAAAGGGGAAAAGGATAGCGAAATGTTAGAATGAATGGAGGAAAATGAATATGAAGGCTAAACATGAATGGAATGAAAGCAAGACCATCGAAAGATAGCTCACAAAATAGCCAAATGTTCGTGTATAGATCAACATTGTCAAGATCAAAGAGAGAAGATGGAATGGATGAAATATGTAGAAGAACTACGCATGATGCCTGATTGCCAGGTTTTCATCATGGTACTTATCCAAGGCGCCACAAGGGAGTGGTTTTCACCATAGGACGAATTTATTTCTCTTTACTTTTGCTACCAAGGCGCCTGTTTCTAGGTTTTCACCATGGCACATTTTCAAATTTTTTTTTTTTATCTCTTTCTTTTTTTCTTTTGGAATTTTTCTATTTTTTGAATATTTTTTCTATTTTTTGGAAGAAGGCAAACTTTTTAGATAATGCTCCTTGAAAGGATAAACCATGATATGTCAAGGATTCAAAATGATATGCTCAAAGATGCTGAAGGGGAAAGGAAGACGCAGAAGGAATAGGCAAATGAGGAAAAATGAGAGAAGGTAGAAGGATAATGAATGGAATGAATGTGAAAAGATAGATGGAAAGAAAGGTAAGATCAACATCATCACACACCTTGAAGGGTGATGGAAAAAAAAATGGAGGAAATGTAGAAGAACTACCATATTCTAGTCCAAGTACGAACCATATTCTGGTTCATTATTGCTATTTGACTCCTCAAAGAGAGGATTGATGTGCTTGTTATAATTCTCAAATGTGAATGGAGGAATACGAGAAGGAATATGGAAAATGTGTAGCATAGGTTGTGGTTCAGGCGCATGGAATGGAAGAATATTTTTGGAAAAAGATGAAGTGGAAGCGTTTGGAAGCTTGAATGTCAACTTCACTTTTTGCTCAACATAAGACTCTTTCAAGAGAGACTTTGGAATCCATATAGCTTTAAGCTTTTTATTTTCTTTTGATGTGTTAGAGAGAATATCTTGAATGATGGATTTTGGAACCCATACTTGTCTTGTAGTTTTCTTCTTAGATATCTCTTTTGACTTTATATATCCATGTTGATTAGAGGGGACATGGTGATCTTCTTTTTTTGATGGATTCTTGTATTGCTTCTTTTTCTTGTATTGAACATTCAAGTTACTTCCAAAAGACTTGGGACTTGTGGAAGAAGAAGGATGATACGATTGGTTTAGATGGGTGGGTGGATGAAAAGGATTCAAGGGTATGTATCTATGTTGATCTTGAGGAAAGATAGGAGATGGAGGGATGTAAGGACCCAAAATGGATGATGAATTAGAAGAATTAGGAGGGGAAACTGAAGGGACATAAGGACCCAAAATGGAAGGAAGACGTGAAGCCCTTAGTATTGGTGGAGGAGGTCCAAGGATGGAAGTGGAAGATGCAAAAGGATAATCAATAAGTTCATTAGCATCTATATGACAACCAAGGACATCAGGATCTTTAGAGTGAGCATTAGGATTTACAATAGGATCATGAACACCTTGAATAGGAGCAACTTCTTTGATAGGATTGTTCAGAGCTTGCAAAGACTTAGGAAGAGTAGAAAGCGGAAATGAACATGGAATGGTAGAACAAGAAGATGGAAGACTTTGATCTTGACAATGATTGTTGGGTAGCATAAGCGTATCAACTTTTTCTAGATTTTCAATAGGCTCAACATTGGAAGTAACAACACCATTTTTAATAACCTTAATGGAAGTATCATCTTTAAAAAGCGCAAGCGTAGTAAGGTTATTTTGATTGTCAATAAGCTCAATAGTGTAAGTAGTAGCTTGATCTTGCTTAGGAGATGGTGGAATGAATGCGAAAGAGCGTAGAGGATCAAAAGAACCATGAAGCGGATCAGATTCATCATGAAAAGGATTGGATGACATGGAGGGTTCTTGATCTTGATCTTTTTTTATGTTCTTTTCTTTATCATTTTTAGAGTCCTCTTGACATGGAGCCACTTCTAAGGACAAGGAAGCATGTTGGGATTGTATGGAAGACTTTGGAAGAGGTGGTGAAGGACTAGCTGAAATAGGCATTATAGTGGATGAAGGCTTAGGCTCTTTAGGTTTGACATTATTGAAAGTATTTGCAGCCAAGTGAAGGTTATCTTGAGTATCTTTAAGAGGTGGCCCTTGAGGATAACTATAGGGAACCGCATGGAAAGTCTTAGGATCTTTGTTGGATGAAGGATTTGTGAAAGATTTGGATGACTCAGAAGCTTTAGGAAGTGTGTGGGTATTGGAGGAAGTGGTGGATGGAAGGGGGCCATCACAAGACAAAGGTTCAGCATTAACATGATCTTGCTGGAGAGTGTAATCTTTATTTTCAGCATGAGAGTTTTTAGACAAGACATGCTCATAGTATCTTCATTTATAATCAGCACGGAAAGCTTTCTCTTCCTCAATAGAAGTAGATGTATCATATTGTTCACAACAAATATCATAATTTCTCTCAAAATCAGAATCATATGGATCACCATCACAATCTATCCAATAGGATGACCCTTTAGTAAGCCTAAGCACACGACGAGGAGGACTCTTAGGAATAGAGGTGCCATAAGCATTGCTACATTGTCCATCATCATAGTCATCATAGTCATCATAGTCATCAAAGGTAGGTGTGTCACTCTTTGTGGAAGAGACATCACAAGGACTATCACGTTGCTCTTTATGGTATGTCTTCTGAAGAGAAGTAAGACTCTTAGGAGAAGTAGAAGAAGAATGAGATCGTGAAGAAGAGGAAATTGAAGACTTAGTGGAAGAAGAAGACTTGGATAATGAGGAATTTGAATAATGTTTAGAAGAGTCATGATAAGATTTGGAAGATGAAGAATGTGAATAGTGTTTAAAAGAATCATGATAAGATTTAGAAGATGAAGAATGATGAGAAGATTTAGAAGATGAAGAATATTTGGATGAGATCATGAGTATGATTCTAGCAAAGGCATCTGATTTAATTGATTTTTCTTTTATTTTTGTCATAAATTCATCACTCATGAGAATTTTGGAGGAACAACACTTTTCGAATATGTCAATGAGCTCAAGATCATCTATTCTTAAGAGAGGTTCCTTAACAAGATAGTCAAGATTCATGGTTATAGAAGAGGAGGAATCAAGCATGGAAGAAATGAATAGATGAATAGAAGAAAGTAGACTAGATAATAAGAGGAAAAGAATCAAGAAGAAGAAGAAGAATTTCCCATGGGAATAGAAGACTTTAGAAGAATATGGGAAATGGAGAAGAAAGAAGAAGACTAAGAGCCATCTTGTGCAATTGATACCATAACGTTCATTGAAATGTTGAGCAACATGACAACACCTAGGATCTAAGATCTGGACTAACCAAGGAAGACTGAAAATAGAAGACCCTTGGTAATAGGATGACCTCACAAAATGTCAACACCAAACTAGGATAATCAAAGTTCTCTATTGTCCAAAGAGAAATGAAAAGATAGAAGAAGGGGCTTTACCAACACTATCAAAGAGGTGCTTCAAATCAAAGGGTGACTACCCTTGCACTTTTGAACCAGGAGGTTGGGCTAGGCCAAAATATAATTGAATTGAGATTAAATGAAAATTATTTGGACAATAAGAGTACGAGAATTTCCCAAGAATGTAGCTCACAATTTTAGAGATAAACTTTCTCACCAAGAACAACCTTCTAATGCGATATTTCTCTTTGGCTAATATGATACTGATGTTGATCTTGACCAATTTGTGCAAAATTTTGAGTGTTTAAGGTCTAATTTCAAGTTTCCGAATGTGAGGGTGAAAATGTCTGATTTCAATCACAAATTCAACAGCATTTGGACAGGTTTGCAAATAGTAGAGGATCAAACATGTCTTCAAACACTTGAAACAAGGGCAAAAACAACCTTGCCAAGACAAACACTTATGATATCAAAAATAAAATTGCACCCTATGAATGCTACCGATTGTTTGTATGTTGAGAATGTTTACACTGGTATCACATAATCAAAGACACTTCAAGCAATATCTACCTACAAGACAAGGCTCAATACTTACCAACTTAGCCCACAACTTGATGCCCCCTTGCCTCACACCAAGTGGTTGCCCACAAGAGATATTGGCTTTGTCATGGAAGTGTCAAACAACACAACCAAAGGGACACATATGGTGAGTATCTTGGGGTGATCCGGGTTAGTCCACTTGGATCAATCCTTGCACTAAGAAGATAAGCGGCTAAATAAGGTGGCCTCTAACCTATGGTTCTTAGTAAGGGCTTCCGTTCATAACACCCCTCTTGCTCCTCATAAAGGACTAGGACCTCGCGGCCTCAAGAGTACCTTAAGCATTCTTGCTCAATATTTTCCCCATGGTCGCAATCCCATGAGCTACTCACATCAAGCGAAGATAAGTGTTATGTCTACCAAGGTTTTGTGTCCTTGATAGCCTTGAGATTATAGTGGGTTGGAATAGCTCGGTATTAGCTTGTCCCCACTTGGGTCGTTCCTCTTGATTGCTCAAGAGCAGGCCCGCTAAAAGATTCTAAATCTAAACAAAAAGTGGATCAATTCTTGAGGTTCAAGGTTTTTGGTTCACCACAAGGGTGAAGAGCATACTCCCCTATCTCAAAAATCTCTCCCAAACACACCAAACAAAGTTCATTTACCCTCTTGTTTTCAAAATTCAAAGATGGGTCAAGATTTTCTGGTTCACCAAAATGGTGAAGAGCATACTTCTCCTACCACCCAAGAATTCCTACAACAAGATCTTAAGTGCCTAATAAATGAAACAACTAGTTTTTGCCACATTTAAAAGGAAAGCGAATGAACAAGCAAGATTTTTTTTTTGTTTTTATGCTTGGGCAGCCCTATGAAAAATTAGATAATCTGCAAAAATAACTAATCAAATGATAAAATCTGAAAATGAAACCATCATGGTTGGATTAGGCTCGGAAAGACCTTTCCAACAATATATCACACTTAAACTTTTGATACCATTTGCAAAATTTTAAAAAAAAAAAAATGGGCACCCATTTTCCGGAGTGGCACGGATTTGAAAACGCTAGAAATTTTAGAAAATTTCAAAAAGATAGCTAACAACCTGAAACTTGCAAGATAGATAAAATAGCCCAAAAAAAGCTCACTGTCAGGTACAGACACAGTACAAACACCAGTATCGCGCGATACTTCACAGTATACTGGGGTGATACTTTTTAGTCTGCGCGATATTTCACCTTATGCCAGGTGATACTTCACCCGACACCAGGCGATATACATTAATACGGGCAGGTGATTCTTCTGAGATGCAAAGTGTCGCACGGGTATTATAAGGTATATCGCGCAATATACTGAGAAGTATCGCGCGATATTCTGAGACAGAAAACCAGAGAATAAAAATTATGCTAAAAACTTGCCGAAAAATTGATGGAAAATGATGAAAATGCAGATGAAACAAAGGACAAAGCCTATCTACTTTGCCCCACGGTGGGCGCCAGAAATGTACACACTAAAATGGTGCACTTCTATGAACCATTACATGCAAGGTTGCTCAAGAATGAGGCCTCACAAAGCGGCTCATAGCTCTCTATGTATGGAGTTGCAAGATTGAAAATTGCTCTCAGCTAGAGCTACAAGCTTGTGACCTTGCTAGTCAACCATACAATGAGAGATTCAAGTGAAGACAAGGGCAACAATGCCAATATCTCCAAGAATCACTATGAAGATGTAATGCAATGCAACTAAAATGAAGATGCAATCTAAGCTATGAAAGGAAAATACAATGCAACTAATCTATGAAAGGAAATAGCAATGGATTACAATGCCTCCTATTTAGACTATGTGAGCTTATTCTATTGCATAAAGGAAATCTATACTAAGAATGCCATTATCATGCAACTAAGAAAGCAAATATGCAACTAAATGATGAAAGAAACAAGTCTTCAATATCCTCAAAAGCTCCAAATGCACCTAAAACCTGCAGCATAACATTAGCATAAAAACATGGTATATATGCAAATGGAGGAGAGAGCTCTCCTTTTATAAGAAATGCAAAGGAATGGGCCATGGAGATTAAGAGGCAAAAGTCTTAATCAGCGGTGGAGCTTGAAAGAGGAGCAATCCATGTGCACAAGTATCCTCCAATAGGAAAATAGGAGTTGACTTTATGTCCATATGAGACAAAAAGTGCTTTTCTCCTTTTTATAAAATATGAAAAATGCTTTATTTGTGCAACTTAGGATAAGAGGAAAAGTGGGGCTTTTTATTTAATTAAAAAGGGAGGAAATATTTCTTTTAATCAAATAAAAGCTTAGAATAAATGGTTAGCCCAAGGATAAAAATCCAATATATGATCGAAATTAAGACTTGATCAAGAGATTGATATTGTTGAAAATATTGATTATTGATAAAATTGATTCAAGATTGATAAATTGAATAAATGGGGCCCAAAGTCTAGGCGACCATTTTTGGGTGCATATAGTTGTATGATAGAATTGATTGAATAGTTAAGTTGGTTGATTGAGAGTGGACTGAATAGATTGATCAAAAGACTAATTGCATGACTGAGAAGACTAAATTGATTGATTAGTCAGAATGGAAGTTAGTATTAGTTTAAGAGGTGGAACTGGAGAAATAATTAGCATTAAATAAATTCAAAAATTTATTTAATTGTGCAAGAGGTAAATAAATAAAATAATCATTTTATTTATGTTTAAATGAATTAGTTAACCTGGGAGAAATGAAAAATAAAATAAAATAAATAATTTATTCACTTTGAGAAGCTATAGTAATTGGAATTGTCAATTAATTATAATGACAATAATGAGGGAGAATATTTTAAATCAAATGATGTAATTATTTAAGTAAATTTAGAGACAAAGATTAATTAAATAATAAAAACTATTTAATTTATTTTTTAAAAGAATAATCAGGGAATCTTGACAGAATTCTTTTTTCACTCGATAATAAGGTAATTTTTATTAATAATCAACATATCATGTACAAAGAACCAGAAGTTTATCAAATCAGTCCAAAAACCAACTGCAATGCCCACATTTATAGCCTATACACAAACTACTACCAAACATCATTATCAGACATCACTATTAGTCTCTTTCTATACTTAGCCTTATAGAAACAAAATTGTCCACTTATTGGACTATCTCCACTTCTCATTAAATCATATATCATCTTCATAACTATAAAACAAAGATAGAAAAAAAAACATAGACACTGAAACTCCAAAATCAAACCCCACCTACCCTAACTCCTAAACAAAACCAGGTTCAAGATCAACCTGGACCTTACGATGACATTTCCTCTTCCTTGTCGCAAAGATTGAACAACATTAGGCATGAACACTCCACTGCCCTTTTTCTTCTTGTAGCCTAGAGTAACACTCACTCCACATACCTTTATGGTAGTCCTCTTTCTTAAGATCCTATTTTGTTCCCTGACCTGCTCTTATATTTCCTTTTCTCTTATGATATTCTTCAGTTTCTCCCACTGCACATTCACCTCCTTAATATGGAACTCCTTGCTAATAATGGTACTCCAAATAATGAAAGGCTAGAACCTGTCACTGGACCCCTCCACTAGTCTCCAACCTTCACACAAAACCTTGGAGCCAAGCCTAGGTTCATAAAATGACATCATTTGCATAGCTCCCCCTATCAAATGAGGCTTCATTATCGCTTGCATCATCCACGATGCCTCCTCTCAGGAACCTAGAAGAAGAGCCCACACATAAAATATGGAGGACACAATTGTAATCACCTAAAAATGGTCAACAAAACCATAAGCCCCTAATCTTGATTGTTCATCAAGAGAGCCCTAATCTTGATTAAATCCCGTAAGTCCTAACCTAAGGCAATTCAACTTATCAATCTAATTTGACCTATACTCTAGGTCCCATTTAACCATCACACTTGATCTTAATTAATTAATTAATTCCAAAATCCTAATGTTATTGACAATTAAATCAACCTTATACCATTTATTTAATTAATGTCTTAGGATGTTGATTAAATAAATAAGAATTATCAATTAATCACAAAAATGAATTAAATTTATTATGTCATCACAATTTATAAAAAAAACATTAAATCATTTAATTATTTCAAAAATGCATTTATGGAGTTATCATTTAGTCAACTAAACATGATTTTGGAAACAATCCAGTTAACTGGGAAACCACCTCTATTAACTCATCTTTCAATTTAGCAACTTTAGTTTAGCCTTAGAAGTTTCCAAAACAATTGATCAAACCAATTCAGTTAACTGATTCTCTCGACCAATTGAATTAGTTGCACATGGATTGTGCTAGTCTGGAACAAATCTCAATCGTTCATCTTTGGTCAATCTCATCCATTCATTCTCGAGAAGATTCCTATATAACCAGACCTTCATTCTCACAAAAAGGATTGAGGATTTTTCTAAAGAGGATATTTCTTTTTCTAAGTAGTGTAACACTATCAATTTTCTCATTTTTGTTTATGCATTGAAATTATTGCTAGCTATCTTAATTGCATAGTTAGTTTGTTTTAATTACATCATTGTTGCATCCATCAAATCCAGGAACACTTCATTTCTTTTGTCTAAAAATGGATTAACTCTAAGCTAATTGGATGAACATTGCATTTGCATATTAGCTTAAAATCCTTCATTTAGATTATGTCTATAGTCACTGGGTTTTGCAATGACCTGAGAGAAAAACTTATACTCATGTCTACTAGAAGGCAATGAGTTGCCTTGGTTGGTTTTGGTTTTTGATTTTTATTGTTTAAATAAATCATATAAAGACTCATTGAAGTGTATTGTTATTTAGCAACCACTTTTTACACACACATTTTTGGCACCCACCATGGGGTAGAAAATCAATTTTTATCTTTACAGTTACATATTTGGGCAAAATCTTGAGATTTTGTTTGTATTATGGCTCTGTTTGCTCATACAAGCATTCTTATAGGACAATACGATTCAAGATGAATACTCCTATGAGGATATATAGATTCTTGTACCAGGCCATATAGATTCTCATATGAGAATCTGCCTTGGTTTTTTAATTAAAAACAACAAACTATTATCTATTTTTTCTGATCTCTACAATTGGTTTTGTTGATTCTGACAAATTGGTTCTCTTTTCTGTTATTGTAGTTTTCTTTTTGGCAGCCTAATAGATTTATGTAGGATTTTTTGATGAAGACATTTATACAATGTCTAGACTTTGTTTTGTGTAGGATGTGTGCCAAAGATAGAAGCAAAAAGACTACTAATGTATTTTATGCAGGTTGCCTATGAAGGAAACAACCAAATATTATGTTTGCATTAATTTTTTCTCTTAGGAACCTCACATGCATGAAATATTAAAAAGAACTTTGTTTTATGTATTTGGGAATAGTGAAAAGGTAGGAGATTATGCTCTTTTCCCCTTGAGGGAAAATAAAAAATTCAAACCCTCACGACTCTTCTTTTTCATTTTTGCATTCCTTTAGATGGACCTGTCAAAATAGGAAAAAATACTCACCCTTGGAGAATGACCCACATGAGCATGAGTGTAAGTCACACCACTCCAACTCACATTAAACAAATTGCTTTCTTGAGGCCAAAGCCTCAGAAGTCAGATGTCATTTGAGCTTATACTGAACTCTTGCCTGACCACCTAATAGGGCCTTAGGGTCTTAATCACATTTATGTGACTATTACTATTGTATGCTATGAAAATGTATTTAAAGGAATACAATAACAATATAAAGCACTCAAAACACAAGATCAAAACTATATATATGATTAGACAAAAGATAATTAAAATACTAAAGAAAACTAAGAGAATGTAAACCTCTTAACCCAAATAAGCTCTCTTTGATGTGTAGATTTGTCAAAGATTGGATATGTGTGCTCAAAGATTCATGCTCAAGATTCAATGGTTTGGGAGGATTTTGGCATTATGAGGTTATGGTTGATGTTTTTGGCTCTCAAAATGACATTATAATTTTTCTTTGATGATGGATGAAAATGAGGGAGAAGTAGACTCAATTTTTAGGCAAGAGGAGGGTGGAATGAATGGTAAAGATGAAAACTTGAGGAAGGGTGGAGATGCATTTGAGAGAGCACATGAATTATTCTTTCTCAAATGCCTCTCATTGTGACAAGTGTCAAAAGAAGAGAGGCTTGGAAGAATGGGGGAATGTGACCATTTTGAGAGATGTGAGAGGTGATAAAGGCGTAAGAAATGGATGGAGTGTGTAAGAGGGATGTAAGAGCATTTAAGGTTGACACGAGGTGAGGGAATTGGGGGATGTGAGGATGTAACATGAAGGTTGACTTAAGTTGGGTTAGGATTTCCTAATCCATGGATTATGGTTGTGCAAATGTTTAGTCGATGATTAGGCTTGGATTAGAGGGCAAGTGGGATAATTAGCAAGAGACAGAATGGGTGGAGGGTTGGATTAGCTAATCATGGGTTATTAGCTAATTAAGAAGGTTTAGTATGTGTGAATGGGTTGGGTTGAGTTGAAAGTCAAGGTTAGGTGGTTGGAGGTTTGGTTAGATGAGGGTTAAAGTTATGAGCCATGTGCTCAAATTGAATTGAATATATTATTCAATTCCAAGTGGGACGACAAGGATTTATGGATTAATTTTAAATAGATAAAAATATTTATTTAAATTAATAGAGGAATAGGGATTTATTTAATCAAATGGTTATGAGTTTCCATTAAATTAATTGGACTATTGTTAATTAATTAAATTAATTAACTAGGAGGATGACATAAATTAAATAAACATTTTATATTTAATCGATTAATGTCCTAGGATAGAACTAATTAGGATTACTTAATTATGTAATCAAATTTAGGTGTCTACATTTTGCCTCTCTTTGACATAGTGTTAAATTAATACTATTTCAATGATATTTTGAAATAATAGACGACATGAAGAATTAACAGGTAATGAAGTTTTCCCGAAATAAAGAAAAAAAAGTTAGACTAGGTGATGCCCCTTTGAGAGGGTGGTAGGGAAAGGAAAAGAGGCTTGGATGATGTCTCGAAAGTAAGAAGGGGTTGGCAAAACTAGAGTGAAATAAGTTAAAATGTGGTGAGACGGGAAAGAAAATAAGGGGTGAGAGGGAAAATGGGAAAATAGGGATGGTGGGGGGCTATAGGAGGAAATGACAAGTCACAGGATGACCTTAATAAGGGTCATGAGAGCCAGAAAGATGTTATTTGCACATATCCAAGCTTAGAGATTTTTTGATATTTCAAGCTCTAATATAGCACATTATGATAGTGAGTAGAGGGAGATCGAGGCATAGGGCATAGATCATGAGGAGCATATGACAACAATGGGTTCTCGATAGATAGGTAGGGTAAATAACTCAGCTTTGTGATTTATCTTTTTGCATTTATTTCAAGTTGTGTATTGGAAAATCATGATCCTGCAGGCCTGAGATTGCCCTTAGGTCTTGTGGGATCATGATCCCATAAGAAATGTTAAGGATTGGGGAGCGGATAGGAAGGGAGGGAGTTTTGGCGGGAATGCCAAATTTTGAGGGTTTACAAAATTTATCGAGAGAATGCGATCTTGCAAAGATTTTTTGCGGGATCATGTTCCCAGATCAAATACCTAGATGTGAGAAAATTATACAATCTCGCAAGGGATCACTAGGTATGAGAAAAGTCATTATTGGAATGTGTTCCTATGGTGATAGGGGTAGAATTAAGTTATGTGATCCTGCGACTACGAGATCGCAAGAACTGGTCATTTTGTAGGAACACGAGCTAGATCTGTAGGATCATGAGAATGGGGCTGAAAAATAAATTATAGGAAGGGACATGGTAGGTAGATGAAGGGTTAGGGTTAATATGCTAAAATTTGGTAAGAAAGGAAATTATTATAGTTGAATTAGATTGGTTGCAGTGGTGTGTGGACTGGCTGATGTTGAGGGGGAGGCAAACTAGTATGTTATGGGTAGTATATTAGTTTACACCTATTGACTTGGTGTGGGTTGATGCGATAGAATTATGATACTTGATATAGATACCCTATAAGCAGGTGTATATGGAGATGGTCACTACGCTATGTGAGAGGTGAAATTTGGAGATGACCAAATTCCATCTTTCGATATGGGAGATGATGGTGACCTTAGAGGACGTGTACCAAATATTTCATGTCCCAATTTAGGGGACTAAGATTATTGCAAGAGATACTACCCAATAGCAGACATTGACAACATTGGTGGGGCCTGACATGGTTCCGATGTTGCACCATGGACAATTATCATTACTCACCATTTAGGGGTAGCATCAACAACTCATCGAGTATACTTTTATGTGCGCGGTCTAGTCCCAGAATATATTGCCCCTAACATGAGAGGGACTAGTGTTACATTAGCACTTATTCTTATGATTGTGAGGATTGTAGATGTTAGGGTGCATGTTCATGGGGCACTCTCATGCTAATAGAGCTTTACAAGGACCTCCATCAGATAGTTTACCATGGTGGGGAGGCGCAGGGGAGGAGTATAAGATTTGCTACTTTTCTCCAGGTATGGGGTTGGGAGCACATTGTAGTACTCAGGCCCATAGGGAGGAGAGATAGGTAGGTCACTTAGCCTCTGGTATATAGTTGGGAGAGCCTTTGATGTATCATGATGTTGATGATATTGATTATTGGAGGGAGGTTTTGGATGGTATCAGAGATGGGATTATTTGGAGACCATTTATGAGGGTGGGGTCATGGTCGGAGGACCACACACAACTGTCATTTTTCATGACCCTTGCCTACTTAATAGGGTGATGTGAGTACATCATCAAGAAATATCAGCTAGATTAGGTGGCTAGACAATTTCAGTTTACATAGGGAGTACCAGATGTAGAGCACTAGTACCAATGCACTACTCGGGAGAGGCACTCAGAGTTTAGGGATTCATTGGACATATAGGGGTTGATCACCACATGGAGAGTCATTCAAGTTTTCTACTATGATTGAGTAGGAGGAAAGTCAGATGCAGGCAACATGGTAGACTAGCGAGCATGGTTTAGGAGGCCACATGTAGTGGGGAGATCAGGGTTGCCTCCAGAGCCAGAGAGGATCAAGACGACAACAACTTGGGTGGCTAGGGGGAGAGGGAGAAGAGTCATGGTAGTGCCATGAAAGAGGAGAGGATCAACCATTACAGTACTAGGGAGGTTGACCTCAAGGAGGGAAGGTAGGGGGGATGGGGGAGACAGGAAAGGAGATGATATGGATGTGGATGGGGGAGGAGGAGGAGACATAGGAGGAGGATATGGGCCATAAGTCCCACCACTAGGATAAGTACCAGTAGGTGCCCTAGGGGTAGGATCATCTAGAGGTGGGGGAGGGGTGGATCTGGAAACATAGCTAGCATCCCTATAGGGGACACATGCCATGATTAGCTAGATGCTACATGTCATGCAGGGAGAGAGTGATATTCTCATTACTTAGTTGGCACAAGAATTAAAAGACGCTCTGGAGACCATACATGAGCGGGGTAGTTGGGAAGGGAGATGGATGGACTAAACACTAAGAGTGATTGGTTGTAGGGGGAGAGGGATGGAATGTAGTCAAATAGAGACGGGCTATAGGGGAGAGGGATTTATTGTTGTGACAGTTAGCCGCAATGCAAGCTAGGGGGAGGGAGTGTGGCGGGAGAATCCTGGGAGCTAGTGAGAGTACACAAGGAGGTTGCAAACCTTAGAGAGAAGGTGGGGTGGTACAGATCCATGTACCATGCCTCTATTCCATAGGACATGATAGTGCATTATAAGAGGGATAGTTGGTTAGGATCCATATGCATTGAGACAAGGATAGGAGGAGGGAGTAGTCAGAGGACTAAGGGGATTAGTTTTGGGGTTGTGCCATCACATAGGGTAGGGTGAGAGATCTAGCATCTCGGTCACACAGAGCCAACAATGGTCAGTCAGTGGCTTGGTACAAATCACACACTAGTACATTTGAGGTCAAATTCTGACGGCCATTTGTTGGATTTGCAACACTCATTTGTCAGCATTTTGACACATGTGTCTGTCACCATTTTTGCGTTGGAAATTGTGATGGAAGAGATATCTGTCGGTTTACCAACACCCCATTACGTCAGAAACTTGCACATGATAAAAACTTTGTTATGGTATTTCCTACGGTCCATTTATCAAAATTTTGACACAAAGACCTATCAGAAATATACAATTGCTGTCAAAACTAACTGTCGAAAAGATATCCTTTCTGACATTAGAACTGTTGGAATAGTGACAGATCTACAACCAAATTCTGATAGATAAACCCATCGGTGACATAGCATTACTGTCAAAACAGTCTGTCAAAAATTTCATATCTGCAACATTTTAACTTTTGGAAGAGTGACGGTAGGGCATTATATCTCTGACATGTTGCCCTATCATACGTATAGCATTATTGTCACAATAATTGTCATAAAGTATTTTCTCTGACATTTTATCTGTCAGATAGGTGACATGTTGGCCTATATTCCAACGGGAAATGATGTCAAATGTATAACACTTCTGTTAGAATGAATTATAAAGTGTCAAAAAATCGATGGATATGCACATTAAAGATAACACAGCTCAAGAGACCATCATAGGTTGTCTCTTTCTTCAGTCTATATTATTGACATAATATTTTACCTTTCATTAGCTCATCAAATCCAGGGATTTGAAAGAATTTAATAGAATATTTTCATGACAACGTATATTATTTAAGTTGACATTGCATGAATTTATCTACTTCACGCACTTGTAGACTATGAGGATGGTGATAAAGAAGAATGGCCATGGGAGGAGATGCTTCTTTATTGCCATCCTCATAGTCTACAAGTGCACGAAGTAGATAAATTTGCGCAATGTCAACTTAAATAATATACGTTGTCATGAAAATATTCTATTAAATTCTTTCAAATCCTTGGATTTGATGAGCTAATGAAAGGTAAAACATTCTGTCAATAATATAGATGGAAGAAAGAGACAACCTATGATGGTCTCTTGAGCTGTGTTATCTTTAGTCCTAGCTACTGGGTAAGGTTTGGAAGACTTATACCTGTTGATCGTCAAGAATAATCACCGCCTTACATTTATGTACACTGCACAAATTGATCCTAGTCTTGCAAAAATATTTTACACTTGTACATCTCATCAATACTAGAGGCCTAAAGTAATTTTATACGATCACTAACACATTTCGTGCATGGATGAGAAACAATATCCAAAGTTTCTAGATAACCATTTTTTAGAAGAGGAATGAGTGGAGGCCAAAGAAGGGATAATTGTGAAGGTTTTATAGATGTAGGTTATTGAATCATCATCTTTTCACTAGTACTCAATATGGCCTCCACTCCATATACGTCTTCTCAGAATCTAAAAACTCTCCATCATTGATTCCCGTCATTTTTTCAGCATCTCTGTGGATTGAGACCTTAAATTATTGAGCTTCTCTTTGTTTTGAGAATAGTTTAACATTCTCTACTTAACAAGGCCAACCACGTGAAGGTGGAAGCTCACCTGGCCCCTCCTAGGAGCCTCTTATGACCCTTTATGACATTTTAAGACCTCTAAGATGTAATCTTAGGGATCGTAAAGGGTCGTAAAGGGTCATAAGGGGTCCTAGGACACAACAACTGAAAAACATAAATGTAGGCATCATGGTCACAATTTTTTGGAGACACAACATAATTGAGTGGTTTTCCCAGATGATGCAAAGTAGTGGTTGCTTTGCATCATCTGGGAATAACACTCAATTATGTTGTGTCTCCAAAAAATTGTGACCATGATGCCTACATTTATGTTTCTTAGCTATTGTGATATCTACATCGCAGTCTGTCATTGTTGTAGTAGTAGAGCCTATATTCCACAACAGAAAGGAAGACATCTTTTTAGCCTGGGTCTAGATCCTACCCCAATTATCGAAGGATCCAGGGCCAGGCTAGAAGTTGTCTTCCCATTCTATCTACAACATTGTGTCCATCCATGATCTCAGGAATATCATCATCTTTCCACTCTTCATTTCCCAAAATATACCGCTTCTTCAAGCTTGCAGAGTAATCTTATTAATAAAATAACTATTGCCAACATTAGGGTACCCACAGATCAAAATAGTTGATGTTATTGGTGCTTGTGCTCAAGGATATCGATTCACTATTTTGAAACAACCACATCATTTTTAATTCGATTGTAGAGAAAAGGAGCAGGAGAAAATGAGCAGGTGAAAGTTGATCGAGCGCGAGAGAAGGCATTGCATTTTATTTGATCATGAATGCTCTTTGAAATGACCAATCATGTTTTCTATTCGATTCTTTTTGGTGCTTTTTTTCCCCATATTCAGTAGATAAAAATCATGGCGGCAGCCACTTAACCATCTTTTTGATGTTCCAGGTATTTTACAAAGATACAGGTATGTAGATTTATCATTCAATTGCTTGCAGTTATTGGTCAAATGCAAATATTTTGTCAAGTTGAAAGGGCAAGATATCAGTTTGGTGTTTTTGATTTATGTTAAAATTTGATTTGGTAAAATCCTCAAAAAACACACTACATGTTCTAAAATGTAAAGAAGTTAAATGTTAAATGTAAGATATATATCTCATCCATTGTAATCAAAAGAAAGGACATGAAACTTATAAGGAGACTTACCAATCCAAAAATATAAGCAAATAGGAAACATGATTGGTACCTTATGAATTGGTTTTTGAGGTGCACAATCTTCATCAATATCCTCAGAACAAGACCCCTCCTCACGAAAAATGCATTTAACACAAAAAACAAATCTACAAAATTGAACCAATGGCATGTTTAGAAAAAAGAAATAGAATGATAATAATATGCTAAAAATTCTATTATGTTTAATACACACAAAAGGACCAGTCCTAACAATTCTTAAACATACTTTATCTGATATGATAATACCATGCTAATTAAACTGATAAAGGTGTTATTTGCATTTAATCTGCCAATTACTAATTACACAAAAAACAAATTTACAAAATTGAACCAATGGCATGTTCTTCATGTGGTACAAGGAAGATTTGGCTATGAAAAAAAAAGTGAAACAACCTCATCATTTTTATTTTGATTGGATAGAGGAGCGAAAGTTGAGCACGAGAGAAGGTATGTGATTTCTTCATCTTTCAAGCATCTGGCATCATATTCAATTGTAAATTTCAAATGCATTGCATTTTATTTAATCATGAATGCTCTCTGAAATGACCACATTCTACTAGTGTCGTGCCCTAGCCCATGCTTTATCTCCATTATTTGATGTTATTGGTGCTTGTGCTCAAGGATATCGATTCACTATTTTCAAATGTTTGGATCATTTTGGTCGTGACTGTTCCTCTAGTACACAGTCATGAAATGTAACTATCTAATGATTATATGTCTGTTGAATGGATTAAATGATTTATTCTTGGTAGAAGTGAATGGAAGGAATAGTGTTGGTGTTAGGTTTCATTTATTATTGAATTCAATGGTTTCCAAGATGCGTTGAGGAGTTTTCTCCTTGTTTAATGTTAATTATTCCTGCACAATCCACTCATACAACAGTGAAATGCTATGTGATTAAAAATTTCATACAACTGGTCCTTTGGTGTGTATTAAATACAATCCAGTCACTTATTGAATGCTTTGGAGACTACTAGTTTGACTATCCATGCGTAACCAGTGACTGAGATTCATTAAAGGATACAAAACCCTTCATTTTGGGGTTATTGTGTGTGGATTCAAATGTAGGTTTGATTTGGTTAATGTTTAGAAGAGATCAATAAAGTATTTAAAGATAATCTTACATGTTTGGAGAGGTTTGAGAGGCACTTATCATGACTGTACCCTCACAAACAACGACATAGACTAGTTTTACTAAGTTTCCTTTCTCTATTTTGAGGTTTCCTTTCTCTGCCGCAAGGGTACAGTCAAAGGGTTCATTGACAAAATGATCCTTCGAATGGTTACTATGAATATGAATGATTTGATATAGCATATTGCTCATTTTACTTGAAGTTTGGAATAGCTTGTGCAAGGGTGAAAGTAGTTTTGATCATTTTGGTCATGACTGTTCCTCTACACAGTCAAGAAATGTAACTGTCTAATGATTATATGTAATGTTGAATGGATTAAATGCTTTATTCTTGGTAGAAGTGAATGGAAGGAATAGTGTTGGTGCTAGGTTTCATTTATTATTGAATTAAATGGTTTCCAAGATGTGTTGAGGATTTTTCTCCTTGTTTAATGTTAATTGTTCCTAGACAATCCACTCATACAATAGTGAAGTTACAAAACTGAATCAATGGCATGTTTACAACAAAGAAATAGAATGATAATAATATTCTAAAATTTTTATTTTGTTTAATACATGCCAAAGGACCAGTCCCAACAATTCTTAAACATACTAGTTATCTGATATGATCAATTGTTAATAAAGGTCTAATTCTATAGACTACTAGCATGAAGGAAGACTTGACCTAGCCAAATCTTCCTTGTACTACAAAAAAAAAAGTGTGATAACTATGTCTACTCCAACCTTAATTGTTTAAGAATTCATCATATCAGATAAAGTATGTTTAAGAATTGTTGGGAGTTCTATTAGACCTTTGTTGTAAACATGCCATTGGTTTTCAAATGTTTGGATATCCATTTTTTTGAAATGTTGATTGTGGTTATCAAATGGACAGCCTATGAGCTTCTAGCTAGGTGTCATTTGTATTGATAGCTTAGGGCATCAAATGTATTGTATCATTGATAATTGAGACTTTTTAAAAAAGAAATAGGACAAAGAACGATTTTGATTTAGTTTCTCTATTTTGATCTCTAAGTGGCTTACAACCCTAGAGAAGTATATGCAAATTTACGGATGCAGTTGCAGGATACATAGCAGCTGATAATTCACAAGAAATCCATGCATCCAATTTGAATAGAAATTAATACAAAGAAATAGGGTCCTCCAATGGCCCAATCATCCAGACCTTGATTGTCCCCTCAACCAGTGACCCTTCAAAACTGGGCTATCATGCAATTGGTGAGTGATCCTTCATTCTCCTGGTCTACCCTACAACCAAACATATTGGAAATACACAATACAATGATAACAAGTCTTTCACAATCCCCCTTCCCTCAAGGAACACTATCAACCATCCCTTCCACATAACATTTCACTATTGTATGAGTGGATTGTGCAGGAATAGTTAACATTAAACAAGGAGCAAAATCCTCAACACATCTTTGTTATAAACATGCCATTGGTTCATTTTTGTAAATTTGTTTTTTGTGTTAAATGCATTTAAATGGAACATTAAGCATAGTAATAATATGCTTAGTCTATTAGTAATTGCAAATTAAATGCCCATAACACCTTTATCAGTTTAGCATGTTATTATAAGATACTAAAGAAGACCTGCTATTTGTTAGAGAAATCTTCACTGTCCCCCACAATGAAGACAATGAAGATTGACCTCCTGCCCCACAACAAAGAACATTATAATAAGAATAAGATATAATATAGTGTTAGAATAAACTTTGAACAAAGACATGTAATGCTTAAGTTAATGATCTAAAATTTGCAAATATAGGAATTGAAAAAGAAGATAGTGCCAAGAAACATTTTCACAAATATGAAACATGAGGAAAAGTAATAACATTAACAATGCCAAGATTCACAACATTAAATTTCACCTGCGGATGAGTTTTTGTAGTGGGTTACCCAACATCAAAAATATGTTGAGTTGCATTTGAGCTGTAACTAAGAGTATCATGTAGAACAAACCCTAAACTTTGAAAGTGTTCTCCAGCCTGACAATTCAAAATTCAATCTAGGCAAGCATCAGTAAGTGAAATAAATTATAGACATCAACATCAACACCATCATAATCATTAGACACAAATTATAGACATCAACATCAACATAATCATAATCATTTGGAGGGTATTTGTTTTGGATAGTACTATGTTTCTTGAAAGTTTTTGTGATGCTTCTAAACTTTAAAGACATATTTTATGGCTTAATGATAATATAGATTAGTGTTTTGTTTTTTGATGGAATGTTGTTGATCATTCATGATCTTGAAGAAACTTTTGATTGTTTTGATTCTCGAGTCTTGACGTTGTTTCTCAATGTGATATAGACTGACCACAAGATGGTTCAGTTGGTCCTCTCTTTCTATTTAATCATTTGTCTTCTTCATGGTTTAAGTGTCAATATGTTATAATCCAACCATCATGTCATACCCCCACTTCTGACAACCTCACAACATGAAAATCACAACCAAAGACTTGGGTGACTAGCATACACAAATAGCGATTACCCTTAGGAAATGATGATCATTACTATTCATTAATGGCGGGCAGTGATTCCTTGGTAATAAAGGCATTGACAACATTCATCATCTTAACCAAGTCATGGGTGGTGATCCTTGAAATAGCACAATTAGTAAAAGGAAATAACAACATAACATAATTTGGAGTGAGGAAGAAGGAAAATTGGAAAACAAAATATGGAATAATTAGGTTGGAATTGGAGAAGAATTCAGAAATAAACTTGAATTAGAAAAAAGCTAAGTTATCTAGTTCTTTGTTTGAGGCTAGGTTCCAGTTCTACTTTTGTTCTCCTCTGGGTTCAACTTGGGTTCTTTTGGTAGGAACTTGGGTGCTTGGGTCAATCCCAGGTGCACCTGCAGTATTATAAATATGATACATGAGGTATTTTATTCATAATTTTATAGGCTAACTCATTATTATGGTAACATGGATATGACCACACTCCATGCCTTATAATGGTACCTAACATGGAGTGTGGTTCAAATGAAGTTGAACCAAATGCTGACCATGATGGCTATGATCATGATGAAGATGAATATGAATATTAAATCTAAAATATGGCTTGTAATTTGAATTTTCATTGTGAATGAAGAAACTATAGATTCAAGTTGACTCATTCTATGTTGTAGTATATTTGTTCCCTAGATTGACCATATTATATATGTGTAGCCTATAAGGGACATCTTCTGCTCATCCATGTATCAGAGCTTGGTGAGAGTTCTTAGGAGAAAGACAAGATGTTAGTGGGAGATGGAGAAACCAATATCAGAACACCACTTGAAGCCTTGCAATGTTGAGAGTGGGATAAAAGCTACACTTGAGACCCTATATAAGGAACAAACTTATTGAGCTTCACTTTGTTTCGAGAATAGTTTTATATTATGTACTAAACAGGGCCAACCACGTGAAGGTGGAAGCTCATTTGCGCCCCCCCCCCCAAACATCACTCTAAATTCCTTGTTAACAACTAACATTCATTCATTATTTCATCCATTAATAAAATGTAACATTTATTAATTATCACATGATAACATTCATTCACACATTAATAAAATGTGACATTCATTAATTATCACACGATAACATTCATTAACACATTATAAAATTTATGAACATTCAATACCACATAATTAAATTCATTGGCATATAAAAATCAGTCATTATCAATTAAGGTGCATAGATGACAATCATTTCTTTTTTTTTTCTTTTGATTTCTAGTTTTTAAGATGTAATCGTTAAGAGTAGTATCAATATCATGATGATGACCATCTACCCTCTCATTAGATCTCAATGCACACCTAGTTCTCTGTTGATGCAAAGGGGGGTCATCTGCAATAACATATAAAAGGGTTAAATTAAAAATATTTTATTATAATTTAAAACATTAAAAATATTTTAAAGTATTTCAGTACTTTACAGGCCATAATATAGCTCTTTACCTGATCTAGTCACATCATCAACATCGAGGTCAGTTTGTCTGGCCTTGGCCTCAACCTCAACATGCTCATTAATAGCGGCCTCTGCACTCTATACAGCTACAATACAAATTGTTTCATTAATCCAAACACCAATTGCAATTAAATTTGTATTACTACACCAATCAATTTAAGATGTTTACTTGTATTACTATGATGCACATGCTCATTGTCATCAACACGCATAGGTTGTGTACGACAAGAATCAATAGGTTGCATTTCAATTTCATACGCATTCATGTTATCATTGTTTTCTTACTTAAAACAAATTTACTCACTTTATGTTGGAACTTAACATCAAATAAACTAATTGGTAAATAATTAAATTTGAAATATCATCTATTTAGCTTATTTGCCATGACAGATCCATCAATAGAACCTTGTACACTTCTTATTCTTTCTACCACAACTTTATAGCCTTGTTGGAAGCCAATTCTCTTGTCCTCTTCTATGAGACATACATTGAACTCCGCACCCTACATTTTTGCTTGGTATCGTCAAATTTTATTTTATTGTTTCATCAAAACAAAAAAAGATTTCAAATTATAAATAAATATTTTAAAGATCAAAGAATTATTTTCAGTGTTAAAAGCCATCTACAGATTGTATTTTTCCTCATTCAATTCTGACAATATTAACACTTACAACTCATGCAACAAATTTTGAATAACCACCAGAGCCTAGCTTGTGTTGCCCATGCTTTTGTAGTCTTGCCTTTGTTGCCTTTGATGTGTCAAACAGTCTATGAAGAGATTGAAATATGTTAGTTCATATAAATATGAAGAGTATTTAGTAGACAATTACGTTCTTAACAGTATCACATACCTTCTTCTGTTCTCTAGTGGTGTATTTCCCTTTTTAATTTTAGTTTTCTCATTCGCATCTAGAATAAGAGATTTCCACTCTTTATCAGGAATGCAAGCGGGGCAGTGGTAATTCAGGTTTTTGGTTAATGTACACCTATACTGGTCCCTAATATACCTCAAACATAACCCGGTTCTTTGAAGGAGCTTACCCTTATCAAATGCACGAGGTCCAAATTTTTTTGTCATACTCTCTACGAGATCATCCTTTAACTTTTGATTTTGGGTTTTCCACCTTTTAAGAAAGAAAATAGTGTTAGATTAAAAAATGGATGTAATGATAACTATCCTAGCAATGATATGAAATCAAAATAGTGGATTGGGGTTTTAGTTCGGATATGATGTTCCACCTTGTATAGATGGTGGGCCCAAATATCCGCAAACACTCATCATTAAGTTTACTATCAAAAACATCATTCCCTACAAAATAATCATGGGATCATTAGTCGAAGGATATAATAGTATAAAATAAGAATACAATAGATATAAGCTTCTCATATTGAATGCAAGGTGTGATTAACATATGATTGTATAGTAAAAGAAAGGTCCAATATTTAAAGTACCTGAAAGTTTTGCTATTTTCAAGGGAACTCCTTCTTCTTCGCTCACAAGCAATATGCAATCCTTCACCATTCCCATACTAGGAATACTAGTACATCCAGGAAAATCACAATCAAGTGTTGCATAAATTGAATCCATTACAAAATGGCCCTAAGAAAGAACACTTCAAGGGAAATAAACATATATATAATGATAGAGAAAATAAAATCTAAGTACGAGTAGGTGGTGCCATGGCATCTATGGCCATGCTATGTGTTGTCGACATTGTAGGATGCAGTACATTTGAGTCTGCCATCGTATGAGGTGGCAATAGTAAATGATCATTGACATGTGTTGAAGAATAAGATTGTTAGAGCATAATAAAACCAGTGATTAGCATGGACAATATTGTTAGAGAGTAAAAAAAAATATAGTCCAACATGCGATCTACCTGAATCAGCTGCAGTACCCTCATCATGGCCATGAGGATCAAAATTACGTAAAAAAGTTGTAAAAGCAACACATCTGCTTATTTTTTAATGACATAAAAGACTACTATAACATAAAAAGTATTATTGAACTTTTGTTATAATTAAAAATTACATTAATACTTACTCTGTAATTTTGAGATAGGTGCATCAGTTTAGTTGCCCTCTTTTGTGACTCAAGAGTGGGAGGGAATATAAATGCCAATTCAGCCAATCTTTTTCCAATTTGGTGGAGGCATATTTTAAATGCAGAGGCCAGCTCATCACAACTAGCCAAATCAACAACTAGGTCCTTGTCAAAGGACTCCTCTTTAGGGGCTGCGGGTTCCTTTACCTTTCTCTGTTGACCACCTGTATGTGACAACAATATTACTAACACTATTAGAATTAATCTGAAATAGTGATGAAAAAAATATAATAAAAAACTTTATTTAACATTTTGCTTCTATCTAATTTATAGTACAATAACAAAGAGGTTTACCTACTGGGAAGAAGTGCATGCACGATCATCATTGTCCCCTCTACATGGTTGTTCCATATTGTGGTCTTGTGTTATTATTTAAAGTTAACCAATAATTAGAAAGGACTACATTAATAAATTTCATTAGAAGATGATGATGGAGATGAGGTGGATGGTGAGGAGACTCTCTAAATGTGGTTGGCAAAAAAACTTAATTATTTATTGGTACATAGTATGTACCTGCACCTTAATGATAGTGACATTGTTTGTATCTATATGATTCAAATTGTAATCAATAACAAGCTCTTCCTCTGCACTTATTGATTTTATCACACATACAAATACATGATTTCCCTCGCGCACCTCAAATATGCAATTGGGTTACTTAATAGTTGACAGAGGTCGCATGCTATTTATAAAACCTACAATATTCCCTGATGCTTTTGGCCTTCCATCAATGTATATAGCCGCTCTTTTAATTTTCTCATTGTCTTTTTGTTGAATATAATTTGTCGAGAGTGCATACCTACGCATACTTTTTTTATATTGAACAATTCGCATCTAACTTTTGTAATCATAACAAGGTCCAACATACTCCATCAATTCAACAACTTTGTTGTAAGAGACCTTTATGCCATCCATGGAAAATAGGCCCAAACCATGTATTGACGATGGTGCAATACGATATATCTTGCCTTTAACACTAAAATCAGTGTTTATTGGAGGAAGTTCCTTGGGGACCTATTGTTTCTATAAATTTTGGTACCTAGAGGGCACCTAGATGTCGCCTTTGCTCTCATCATCATAAGAACATGACCCCCCTTGAGCAAGGAAAAATTTCATGCGTTTATTGAATTTCCTTCTAGTCTTTTGACCTCTAGTTGATCTTCCTAATTTAGACATACTAAATGACTCACTTTATTCACTCGAGGAAGACACATCTGACAAATACCTATTTGTTGCTACCTACACTCCATCAAATGAGAGAGATAGCAAGTAATGTGAGATATTTTTCAAATTGTGAAATACATTAATCTCTATACGATGTATTGACTTATCCCTGTCGATCCATGAGAGTGTGTGGGATGCTCATGAAGTAGTCTGAATACCTACATATGTAATTCAATTATCTAATGTTAGCTAAAAAATTCATGATACATATACTCAAAACCACATAGTAAGTACATTAAAAACCATAAGCATCCCATAGTAAGTACATCACAAATTAATTAGATTAAGAAGTGATTGCATAACTGCACATTTCTATCAAGAAATCAATATTAAATAGATTAAGCAGTGATCACGTAACTGTACATTCCATTCATGTCATTCATCTTCTTCTTCATCCAACTAATCACCATGATCATCTTTGACGTCGACATCATTACCACCACCATCATTGTCATCGTCTTCATCATCATTGTCATCATCATAATCATCATCATCATCATCATCATCATCAGTAGCATCATCATCGTCATCATCTTCTTCTTCTTCAAGAAAAGTCACGTTAGGAACATCATCAACTAATTGTTGTTCATGATCATCATCTACATCATCTTCTAGTTGTTCACAATCTTCTTCTTTCATCGCATTATACCTCATCGACCTTCCTCTTGGATCATTTCTAACAACAAATGAGAAACCCTATTTATGTGGAACCTCTGAGTAAAATACCTACTCACATTGGCTTGGAAGAACATATGGTTCATCCCCAACTGGCTCAAACCACCTTGTATTAATCATTGGAAATCTATTGTCATGTTCAATAACAGTTCTATCAAGATCATTTTGATTAAGTCGTAGCCTATACCATCTGACGATGAAGAGAACTAATCTGGAGGAATTAAAGTCACACTCAAGTATATCATCTAAAATGTCATACTATTGATTTTCAGACTTTCAAGGATGTAAGTAATTTCTAGATGAAATATTAGTCACCTGAAAGACTGCACTTATCCTAGAATCACAAGTTTTCTTTGTGTCATCCAACTTTTTGATGTGAAATTTATGACCATTTCAAAACATAGCCTTGTGGTGTTTAGCCTACAAAAATATGTAAAACATGTATAAATTAATGCATCGAGAGTTCATAAACGTATGAGTGATTAAAAAATTTATACGTACCTAGAAATCTCTTAAACCATGTACTGAATCTATTTCCCTTTGCGTAGCATTTGGATCTCTGTTATGATAAGCTTCATTAACCAATGAAGACATAGCTTCCCATGTTAATGTGTGACCTAAATGATGACATCGTTCAATCCATTTCATCATCCAATCTTGATTGTTTGTAATATATAAATGTATTGCATCCCACTCTCGAGTAGCTGTACAAAAAAAAAAAGACTACTTACAACTGATTAATTTTGAAGATTAAGAATTAATTAACAACTGCAATAACATCTTATAATTTATTACCTCTCACTTTCCTCATTCCACATTTCCCCACCAAGTACTCCCCTTCAAATTTTCTAATGGTGTCGAGATCCCAAATGCAATCTATATGGATCTTTGCTGCAAGCTTAGGAAGATATTCAGTAACGTACACCATAGTCTGGTATACCATATATCCCTCCATCATAGAACCCTCAGGATGTGCTCTTTGCCAAACCAAAGCCTTCAAAAATTTCAGGTGCCTCTCAACCATCCACATTGACCGATTGTGTACGGGTCTACACATTTCAATCTTCTCAACTTGGTGTATGAGGTAGTGTTCTTGTGCATTGAAAAAGGTTGAAGGTAGACACTTTTGCATTTCACACATTAGATGAGGAATTCTTCTTTTCTAATATTTTATATATGCTCTATAGATTTCTTTAGATGACAACCACCTACAAGACATTCAAGACACAAAAATATATAAACACAAGAGTTTACAATATATATATATATATATATATATACAACAAATTGAATAGATATCATTGCTTACCTCATGTATTTTCCAAGGTCATATATCACTTGTTTGATGTTATTGTCGAAGTTCTCTGGGAGAGATAGGGGTAGCACGTACTGCAACAATTATAAAAATAATCACGTCATTCTTTTCTCATATAATATAATGAGAAGTACATGCAATTTACAAATATATTATAAATACAAAAGAACATGACTTACCTTGATGAAGGTATGCCAATCATGCATTTTCAAACCTGACCCAAATTCACTTTTCTTTGATATGGTACTGCTTATGTTTGTAGAAAATCTAGTGAGAAATCAAATTTTTCATATGACTTCTTTTATGGCATCACTTTGTTGTTTTGTTAATAACGAAGGAAGGGCACTTGTATTAATCCGTTCTCCATTTCTATTTTATTCAATGAAAATTTTCATTGCATGATTGGATTCATGAATGTCGCTACAAATTTTGACAATTTTTTCTTTGTCATGCCTTCCATCCAATATCTTCCACAATGTCTCCGTTACATTCTTTCCAATATGCATAGTATCAAACAAATGCACAATTTGTAGCTGCTCGTAGTAGAGCAACCTACTAAATTATCTAGGATAACTCTTTAGTCCCTTTGGAAGGTGCTCAGTAGTGTTGCCTTGATGACATTCACGATCATCAATCACATAATCAACAAACAAAACATAATAAAAATATACAAATTCCAAACATAAACCATTAGGTATGATGGTAGTACCTTGACAATTAATTCTATTATATTCCAACTTCCATAGGCGAGGTGTCATTCTCCATGGCTTAGATGTAGTCTCTTCTTTCCCATTGAAAAGATATTTTTTGGTAATTTGATAGTTATAATTTTTGTGGAGAAAGTGTCCATGCTCATCAAACACTTGCTTTCCTAAACTTTTTGAATGACGAGATTTCATCTTTGGACCACAAACTGAACATGCAAATTTTCTCTTTGTTTGAAGACCTACAAGGTAATGATACAATTGGATTAAATATGTTAATTTTTATTTTTAGAATTATCATGTGCAACTTGAATTCACCATAATATACCAGAAAAATGTGTTAGCTCTAGGGCATCATGTATTGTCTATACAAGCATTGCATGGAATTAAAATTGTCTGTCTCCTATTGGTCTAGAGATGTCATACATAGTGACACCTTTCCATAACTCCACCAACTCATCGATAAGTTGCTCAATACATACATTTATATCTTTAACTTGGTATTCACCTAGTTGAATGAACAACAACATTACATAATTATTGTGACCATTTTACTACAAGATTTATAATTACATGTAGACAACTATTAAATGATCAAATACCTGGAACAATCATTACCAACATATTGTTAGAATAACTAAGAGGGGGGTGAATTAGTTATCTAGTGTCCCAATTCAAAATGTATAATCCAAAACAAATCTACAACTTCTGCTACTCGGTAAACATAAAATAATTTCATTGTTTGTGTCTTTACCGATTGTCAGTCTAAACTTTATAACATTTACCAATCAAATCTAACATGTAATAAGCAAAGTATGATAACAAACAAATATCACAATCAACACATAACACAAGAGATTTAACATGGAAACCCTATGAAGGGAAAAACCATCTAGGACTGACAACCCAAAATTGTTCACTCTTCTGAAGTGAGGTCGGTGAAGACCCAACCCTGTTAAAGGTTACATACACACTATTAGGTGTGACCTTATTAGAGGATTTTAGACCAGAAGTTATCGTCCAACTAGTAGTCACTCTGGGGTTAACATGATAACAATGTTCACTCTATGAATGAAACATCAAAAGACTTTCATAGTCTACTCGGTTAAGAGATATGACTGTGTACAATGGTGAAATATCTAACAGTAGATGATCTGCCTTGAAACAACTTTAATTGTAGTTTACAGATCAATGTTCAGCTCATTCAAATCTTTCTGATCAATAGACCACTTCAGATTCAATACTATATCAACTTACTATCTGTCGGTAATTACTCTCTGTAGCTCAGTAATTGTTCTGCAGCTCAGTTCTTATTAACCAATATGATCAGAATGCATGAAAACTCCTTCATGTGATAATTCTGTAGTATCTTCTTCTTCCGACTGTATTTCAACAATGAAACCAATGTCTCTTATATAAATGAGTAAATCATTTTCTTTTCCTCCATCAGATTTTGCCGCTTAATCATATTCATAGATTTTGCCACTTTAAGCTTCTTCGACTGATGTGTCAGTAACACGTTTCAATCTGCTCCATTAGATCCTTTTGATTTATATTAGTCATCGATCTTCATAACAAACCTTATCTATTACCTCAATTTCATGCACTTTACATCTCATCACTTTATCGGCTAAACTGATCATTTAATACCTTTCTATTTTTCTTGGTTAACAAAGAAATGCATCGGTGAACACAAGCTCGGTTAACACTACGCTCGGTATACACTACAATCCATCGGTGTATACTAGAATGCTTTATTTACTGACAACACTGCTTTGTGTCTTCCAGCTCTATTCTTCATCATAGATGAATGCAACATAATACAGTCAATTTCATCAAGTCATAGACTCATCAATAAGTTACTCAATGTATTCCTTATACTCATCTGACATATACATCTTCCTCATGTAGATATTTCTGTTCTTCATCTCTTTCACTTTTCTTCAGATGTGTCGGTATAGTAACTTACAAGATAAGTATTGTCAAGCTAGTTGACATCAATGATAACATAATACTAATTTAATCATCTTGCATATCTAATCAGCAACTCCTTTAGTAATCTTGAATTACAGATTCTCTATTCAGGTTCTAAATCAGTTGTAGTTCATCAATCTCTCCCTTTGGTATTGATGGTAACTCAAGTAATATGAAATGTGCCATACACATACCAAACATGTATTCTACAACTCTATAATCAAATGTTGTATAAGCTCTCCCTAGCTTAATATGTTTAATCACTATGTTACTAACCAGCATTATAAAATACAGCTTTGTCATTCTGTAGATATAATCTTTTCAGCTCTCAGGTTCTCGTTCCTGTTTCTTTCTTTTAGATTATCTCTCCTTTAGATAGTTCTCATCGGTGCATATCTCTCTTTTTCCTTTTCATATTATTTATCTCTCCCTTTGACAACAATGCCAAAGAAACAAATAAACAATCAACTCTTGTAGTAGCTAAGTAATTCTCGGTTGTCTATTACTTCCACTGTATCTTAGTATACTAATATCCCAATCTATTTCAGTTCTTCAAACTTAATCACAACCTTGAACAATATCCAAAGTGTGAACTATGCTGCATCAACATGTGTGATCATCTGATAAGATTAGGCTGATGCAACATCCAGATCACATTAGTGATTGATAGATAGGGGACAGACCCCAAGTCTAGTCCTCAAATATTCAAATGTGTCCTTTGATAGAGGCTTTGTAAAAATATCTGCAAGTTGTTCTTTAGATGTAACAAATTCTAACTTCACTTGCTTCTCTTGCACTTGTTCTCTTAAGTAGTGATACTTAATTGATATATGCTTTGTCTTAGAGTGCATCACTGGATTCTTTGAAATATTAATTGTACTTGTATTGTCACAGTATATGATCACTGGGTCAGTGATTAACTCATTCATTCCTTCTAACACTTGCCTAATATATGCAATGTTTGAGCAATTAGTAGCAGCAACAACATACTCTGCTTCAGCTATAGACTAAGAAATACAAGCTTGCTTTTTACTTGTCCAGGTTACAAGTCTTTCACTAAAGAAAAATGCTCCTCCGGTGGTACTTTTTCTGTCATCCACATTTCCAGCTCAATCAGCATCGGTATAAACCTTCAACTCAAACTTACTTTCCTTAGAATACCATAATCCATAATCCTCTATCTTTTTCAAATATCTTAAGATCTTTTTAGTAGCAATCATGTGTGATTCTCTAGGATTAGTAGAATATCTAGCAACAATTCCCACAACATGTGTTATATATGGTCTACTGTGAACTACATACATTAGTTTACCAATCATGGATTGGTAAAGTGTCTAGTATACCTCTATAGTTTCATCTTCCTTTATCAATTTACTTCCAGTAGCCATTAGTGTTCCCACAGGTTTAGCATCTTCTATGCCAAATGTCTTCATGACTTCCTTTATGTACTTGGACTGTGTGATGAATATCCCATCACTATGTTGAATCACTTGTAATTTGAGAAAGAATTTAATCTCTTCAAACATAGAAATTTCAAACTCATTCCTCATGTCATCAACAAAAGATTTACATACATGATCTTGACCTCCAAAAATAATATCATCAAAAAAAATTTCAGCAATAAGAATAGTGTCATCAGTATCACCTTTCATGTACAAATTGTTGTTTTCACTAGTTCTTACAAATCCAATACTTAACAATTAAGTATGTAGTCTTTCATACCATGCTCTCGGTGCTTGATTCAAACCATATAAAGCTTTGTGTAATCTACATACCATGTTTCTATTGTCTGGATCAATGAATCCTTCAGGTTGCTCTATGTAGACCTCTTCTTCAAGTATACCATTCAGAAATGCTGACTTCACATCCATTTGATAAACTTTAAATTTCTTGTGTGCAGCATATGCAAGTAGCATTCTAACTCCTTCCAATCTAGCAATAGGTGAAAATGTCTCACCATAGTCAATGCCTTCTTCCTGTGCATATCCTTTGCATACCAAGCTCGCTTTATTTCTTGTCACTTCACCATTTTCATTCAACTTGTTTCTGAATATCCATTTAGTATCGATAACATTCTTATCTTTAGGTTAGGGTACTAAGGACCAAGTTTTGTTTTTCTTTATTTGTTCTATCTCCTCCTTCATTGCATTAACCCATTCTTCATTCTCTAATGCAACTTTCACATTCTTTGGTTCAAATTCACAAACTAAACATGTACCTTGTCTTGTTTTGCTTCTTGTCTGCATTCCAGCTTGTTTGTTTCCAATAATTTGTCTCAGGATGATGTCTTCTGACAAAACTAGCAAGTACTCAATTTCTTCTTTCTTGTTCATCTTGTTCAGGTTCATGTGCTTGCCCGGTAGCACCATCTTGTTCGTCAGTTTCCCTTTCCTGTTCCTCGGGGTTATTTTCCTATTGACTAGTTATCACAGGTTGCAACTTCGGTAGATAGTCAGGAAGTTCAATGTAGGTGAATCTATCATAGTCTTCCGGTTCCTTTCTTTCTTCTGTGTTCATGTCATCAAACTCATCAACATGAACATTAGTATTTTCAATCATCTTACTTGTAACCTTATTCAGACATTTGTATGCTTTACTCTTAGTAGAATATCCTAAGAATATTCCTTCATCACCTTTAGAATCAAATTTCCCATTTCTCTCATCTTTCAGAATAAAACATTTGCTTCCAAAAATCCTGAAATAACTTACAGTAGGTTTGTGTCCAAACCATAGCTCATAAGGTGTCCGGTTGGTGTCCTTCTTTAGTTGTACTCAGTTAAGCACATATATAGCTATACTAATAGCTTCCCTCCAATATGTCTGAGCAACATTCTTTTGCATCATCAATGTCCTAGCACAATCAATGATTGACATGTTCCTTCTTTTAGCAATCCCATTCTGTTGAGGTGTTCTTGGTGCAGAGACCTGTCTCTTAATACCATTCTCACTGCAGAAATTAGCAAATTCATCAAAGATAAATTCACCTCCTCTATTAGATCTTAAGCATTTAATTTCTTTTCCAGTCTCTTTTTCTACCTTCGCCTTATACCATTTAAACATCTTAAATGCTTCAGAGTTCTCTTTCAGGAACATAACAATCATCAATCTAGTATAGTCATCAACAAAAAGAATAAAGTATCTATCACCTTAATAGCTTTGAGTTCTCATAGGACCACATAGATCGGTATGTACCAATTCAAATATCTTCTTTGTTGAGTAGTCTTTGCTCTTAAAACTAGACTTAGTCATCTTACTTTTCTGACATTCATGGCACATAGCATGATCTAGTTTTGACAAGTTAGGCAACCCTCTAACTCTTTTCTTCTTACTAATCTTGATCATGTTATCAAAATTCACATGACATAACCTCTTATGCCACAACCATGCATCTTCATCCTTCATTAATAAACAAGAAGACTGATCAATATCAAGATAAAATAGATTACCTTTGGATTGTGTACCAGTTCTGACAAGTCTTTCTCCATTATCATAGATTCTTACCTTTCTACTTTCAAAAGAAAGTCGGTGGCCTGAGTTATTCAGCTGTGCCACACTTAATAAATTATAGTTTAGTCCATCTACCCAATATGCATTTTCACATTTTATTCTATCATTAATCATCAGTGAACCTTTACCTCTCACCATACAAGGTGCATCATTTCCCATTCTAATAGATCCACCATCATATTCATCAAGTAGATCAAATTTCTCTATATCACCAATCATATGATGTGTACAACCACTGTCTATGATCCATGTATCATTTCTACTTACTTTAGAGATTAGTGTTGTTTCTTCATGTTTCTCTTCTTCCTCTGAATCATCTTTCATAGCAACAAATATTACTTCTTGCTTATCACTATTTCATCATCAATAACTCCACTGGATGCTCTAATAGCATGTACTACCTCTTTTAGTCTATTTGTGTATTGCATAATGTTCTCACCTTCTTTCATCTTCATATCATCAAATCGACCTCTTAGGCTTTCTACTCTGGCTCTCTTAACATTCGCATCTGCACTATATATTAGAGTCAACTTGTCCCACATGGTCTTAGCTGTATCACAATCCTTGATGTCTTCAAATTCAGCATCGGTACAAGTAGCAGCAAGTTCCATCATAGTGATATTATGTTCATGCCTATCCTTTAGTTGATCAAGTGTCAAGGGACCTGGTGTCAGTTCAATGTAGCCATTCTCCATCAGTTCTAGTGCAGAATTCCCAATTCCAAATATGTGTAATTTCATCCAGCTTTGCCATACTGTGAAGTTATCTTTGTTCAACTTTGGCACTTCCCTCTTATACATCTTGAGACCTTTTTGCTGAAGTCCTTAAAACTCTATTCTAAGAAACCACAGCTCTGATACCAATTGTTAGAATAACTGAGAGGGGGGTGAATCAGTTATCCATTGTCCCAATTCAAAATGTATAATCTAAAACAAATCTATAGCTTCTGCTACTCGGTAAACATAAAATACTTTCACTGTCTGTGTCTTTACCGATTATCAGTCTAAACTTTATAACATTTACCAATCAAATCTAACATGTAATATGCAAAGTATGATAACAAACAAATATCACAATCAACACATAACATAAGAGATTTAACGTGGAAACCCTGTGAAGGGAAAAACCACCTGGGACCGACAACCCAAAATTGTTCACTCTTCTGAAGTGAGGTCGGTGAAGACCCAACCCTGTTAAAGGTTACATACACACTTTAGGTGTGACCTTATTAGAGGATTTTAGACCAAAAGTTATCATCCAACTAGCAGTCACTCTGGGGTTGACATGATAATAATGTTCACTCTATGAATGAAACATCAAAAGACTTTCATATTCCACTCAATTAAGAGATTTGACTGTGTACAATGGTTAAATATGTAACAATAGATGATCTGCCTTGAAACAACTTTAATTGTAGTTTACAGATCAATGTTCAGCTCATTCAAATCTTTCTAATCAATATACCACTTCAGATTCAATACTATATCAACTTACTGTCCATTGGTAATTACTCTCCGTAGCTCGGTAATTGTTCTGCAGCTCGGTTCTTATTAACTAGTATGATCAGAATGCATGAAAAATCCTTCACACAATAATTCTGCAGTATCTTCTTCTTCTGGCTATATTTCAACAATGAAACCAATGTCTATTATATAGATGAGTAAATCATTTTCTTTTCCTCTATCAGATTTTGCTACTTAATCATATTCATAGATTTTGCTGCTTTAAGCTTCTTCGGCTGATGTGTCAGTAAAAAATTTCAAGCTGCTCCATTAGATCCTTTTGATTTATGTTAGCCATCGATCTTGATAACAAACCTTATATGTTACCTTGATTTCATACACTTTACAGCTCATCACTTTATCAACTAAACTAATCATTTAATTCCTTTCTATTTTTCTCGGTTAACAAAGAAATGCATCGGTGAACACAAACTCGGTTAACACTATGCTCAGTATACACTATATTCCATCAGTGTATACTAGAATGCTTTATTTAATGACAACACTGCTTTGTGTCTTTCAGCTCTATTCTTCATTATAGATGAATGCAACTTAATACAGTCAATTTCATCAAGTCATTGAATCATCAACAAGTTACTCAATGTATTCCTTATACTCATCTGACATATACATCTTCCTCATGTAGATATTTATGTTCTTCATCTCTTTCATCTTTCTTCAAATGTGTCGGTATAGTAACTTACAAGATAAGTACTGTCAAGCTAGTTGACATCAATGACAACATAATACTGATTTAATCATCTTGCATATCTAATCAGCAACTCCTTTAGTAATCTTGAATTACAGATTCTCCATTCAGGTTCTAAATCAATTGTAGTTCATCAAATGTGCTCCCTCTTTATTGACATCCATGGAGGAATGTTATTGTTGGTGACAAAAATAGGCCAAATAGATCTTAGCTCTCCAAATGGATTGACATCATCTGCTACCACTGAAACCTTGAGATTTTGAGGTTCTTCGATAAAGTGTGGCCACTTTTCCTCTATGTCCTTAAATACAAAACCATCCATAGGCATTCGAATAATGTCATCTCGACTCCTATTGCACGCATGGTAATCCATAAATTGTGCCAAGCTACTACACCTGAATAATCTTTGCAAGCGTGGTATAATGGGGATGTAACGAAGAACCTTGTGAGGCACCTTTTTTGTTATTTGATCTGTTCGATATCTACTTGTATGACATTCAAGGCATTTTGTTGCAAATTCATGTTCTTTATGATAAATAATATGATCATTGGGACAAGCATCTATTGCTTGATACTCTATTCCAATATCTTTCATAGTGGCACATAATTCTTGGTATGAGCGAGGGAGAATATTCAATGGTGGTAACAAGAACTCACCTATCAATCTATAGAAAAAAATATAAGTTGTTAATATTAACAATATTTATGGTACATGTTTCACCATTTAATTACTATAATGACATATATGACATACCTTAGCATACGTGACATTGTTGTATTGGATAAACCATTCATAACCTTCAAGTTCAACAATAATAATACAGTAGAGAGAAGAGTTGTTTGGGAGCCTTCGTAAAGGGGTGTGACTTCCTTCTCAAGTAGAGGTATATCATGGATGACATCAACATCATCCTGATCATCATCATTAGTTGCACCAATACCAAATGTGTCATGGGTCAATGTATTAGTACCATCATCTGGCACATCATTGTCATCTTCCATGGGATCATAATCTTCAGCTTCAAAATTCACACCTCCATGATCCTCCACTTCCAAAGCCATATTCTTAATATTCGCACCTCCATGGTCCATATCACGTACTCCCCTAGGGAGGTCGATCTATATAAAAATGATAAACACAAATAAACCATGATAATGATCTCATCATCAAGTGTATTTCATATATATATATATATATATATATATATATATATATATATATATATATATATATATATAAATTGTTAAATAAATATAATAAAAAACTTACCAATTCATGATAATCAAACCCTCCTTCAATGTGACCATTATCCCTATAATGTCTCTTAGCTGTTTTGATTAGCAATCTTCTAATGTTTAAGCCCTTACAAATATTGCAGGGACAATAACATTTTCCATCACCTTTTCTTTTAAAGTTCGACCATAATCTATTGATTGCATCCCCATTACCTTCTTCACTTGGATTGTTTGACATGATCCTTCTTCACTTGAATTGTTTGACATGATCCTTCTTCACTTAGATTATCTATAACCTAATTATATATAGAAATTGAAAACTTAGTTATGAAATGATGTTGTAGTATAGTATACCAAATTGAAACACTTCTATTATTGTAGTCTTCCACCTCAAACTCTTTCCTATTGTGGCAAGAAAGAAAGACATTCAAATAATATAGTAGTTTGTAAATAAAAATAAAATGGAGGCAAGTTTTTGATTGAGGGTGCAGAGAACAACACCTGCCAGTACTTTTATCGAATTGTAAATTTCAATTTTGAGCCATTCTGTGAATATAGAACATGGATGTAATCTCAAAAAATAACAAAATGTAGACACGACAGATTACTTATTTTGTTATTCTACATCACTTACTATTTGAGTGCACGTTCCACCTGCAACTTGATCAAGTCTTGTTTGATGCTTCAATTTTGTGTTCACTATCCTATAGAAGTACACAGTTTTGTATTTGCCCAATATGTTATTCAAAAAACAATAATAGAATAAAATACTTGTTGAGAAAGATCATCATAGGAGTATCAAAAACTCAAGATCCAAAGGTAACACAACATTATAAGACTCTTACATTCAACCTTCAACTCATGCACCTAATAAATAGGAGAAAAAATACATGAAATTGAAAAATTTAACTAATGAATTATGTTTTTCTTCTCATCTTAATCAACCAAATTTATATGAGATTCTAAAGAAGGCCTCACTCTTAATCAGCCAAATCTTCCTTGTACCACACAAAAAAATTGTGTGATAACTATGTCTACTCCAACCTTAATTGTTTAATAATTCATTATATTAGATAAAGTATGTTTAAGAATTGTTGGGATTGGTCCTTTGGTGTGTATTAAACAAAATACAATTTTCAACATATTATTATCACTCTATTTCTTTGTTGTAAACATGCCATTGGTTTAGTTTTGTAAAAAAAAAATTGTATTAGATGCATTTAAAATTATCTTCACTGTCTTTTGATTGTCTAAATGCTTCTTTATTTGTCAGCCAATTAATACATGCTACTATATAAAGAAGACAATCAGAAGACAATGAAGATTTGTCTGGCAAAAATTAATACACTAAACTGAACCAATGGCATGTTTACAAAAATTATCACAACTCGCAAGCAAAATTGAAATAATGGCATGTTTATAACTCATTAAGAGTGAGGCCTTCTTTAGAATCTCATGAGTTTTGTACTACATATGCAACGTATTGTGAGTTTGAAGAGAGTTTGTGCCATGTGTGATAGAACCTACTTTATCTAATATGGTGCATTGTTAAACAAATTAAGGGTAGAGTAGTTATTACTTTTTTTTTTGTGGGAGACAATGAAGATTTGTCTGACAAATAGTAGGTCTTCTTTAGTATTTCATGAATTTTTACCACATATACTGTTTCAAGCCTTTGAGTCCTGGATAAGAAGAATGGTGTAAGTTGAATAGATTAGAGTGAATGGGGTGTTGAAACATGGTGAATAGACCATGATGCGATGATAATTGATGTCGTGACTAAGTTTCCCTCACAAACAACAACATAGACTGGTTTTCTAAGTTTCCTTTCTCTATTTTGAGGTTTCCTTTCTCTGCCACAAGGGTACAGTCAAAGGGTTCATTGAAAAAATGATCCTTCAAATGGTTAATATGAATATGAATGATTTGATATAGCATATTTCTCATTTTACTTGAAGTTTGGAATAGCTTGTGCAAGGGTGAAAGTAGTTTTGATCATTTTGGTCGTGACTGTTCCTCTACACAGTCATGAAATGTAACTATCTAATGATTATATGTAATGTTGAATGGATTAAATGCTTTATTCTTGGTATACATGAATGGAAGGAATAGTGTTGGTGTTAGGTTTGATTTATTATTGAATTCAATGATTTCCAAGATGTGTTGAGGAGTTTTCTCCTTGTTTAATGTTAACTGTTCTTGCACAATCCACTCATACAATAGTGAAATGCTATGTGGAAGGGATGGTTGATAGTGTTCCTTGAGGGAAGGGGGATTTTGAAAGACTTGTTATCATTGTATTGTGTATTTCCAATATGTTTGGATGCAGGGCAGACCAGGAGAATGAAGGGTCACTCATTGATTGCATGATAACCCGGTTTTGAAGGGTCACTGGAAGAGGGGAATGAAGGATCACTCACTGATTGCATGATAACCCCACCAAGCATTCTTTCCTTTAAGTTTCCACAATATCTCAAAGCATGATCATTATTCTTTACTTTCTTCTGTATGCTATTCTTTCTATGGTTTTGTTATCTCAGAAATATATCAAACACATTGCAGATGTGCATATAAAAGTAAAATATTTTCCTTCAATCATTCCACATTGAAGCATTTCCTCTTCGGAGTATTCTCTTCGTTTGTACAATATCTATAAAAAATGGTTCCCATATTTCTTCAAGATTTTTTTTAATCTTTATATTGCAATTTTGATTAGATTTGACCAAAAGTTGATTTCATTAGTATTTTATAGCATATAATCCTAATGTGAAATGTGGAGAGAAAGAAAGAGACACACTAGGTATGAATTACGTGATATACCCATCATCACTTAGCACTTAAATAATAAATTATGGACAGGGAACAACCCCCTAACCTATGGATGTTTGTTTCATGTTGGCCTCTTATTATATGCAAAGGTAGGCCTGTCTTAGGCTAACAACCATAGTGTAGGGGCCATAAATTATGGATCCCAAAATAGTGCACACTTGTATTAAATTAGGTTCACTATACTACAAGGGAATGGAAACCATGCAATAGTGCCTCATGGGGATGGAAGCAACCCTTCACCAAGAAGATGATTGTGTCTGCAATATTTACTAGAGGAAAAGAACATAATTTGGTTCTAGCAATTACTCCTAGAAGATAATGGAACCCACAAAACACTTGGAAAAGATATCACTCACTATATCTTTTATCACTCTTTTAAAGCTGGGACAATAAATCTCAAAGATTGATCAATGAATTCTTGAACACAAAGAACCATTGATAGATATGATTCATGTGTACAATAGCCAACAACCAGTTGTTCCAATCATGGTGTCCAATTATTATGTTAGGAAAAGCATCTACAAATCCCTTACACAACCATAATAGATTCAAACCATGAACTATAAGAACCTAACACTGAGACTAACAAAGATACAACCTAAACAAATCTTGATCATATTCCACCCTATTGTAAGGCCCAAGAAGTAATTCTATCTTAAAGCTACACATTCCTCTAGATGAAGCTCAAAGGTCAGGTAGCTGAAGCATATCAATACTTGAATGAATATAGGAATAATTTGATGCACAATCATTTGCTAGCTTGGTTTGTGGGTTTTCCACATAATATTTTCCCTTTAACCAGATTTATAGTTTGAGAAAATCAGAAAAAATTGTTTCAGATTTATATTATCCTTTTGAACTAGCACATTGCCATCAAAATACATAATCATTGGTCATCTCAAGAAATTTCCTATTGATTAGTAGGATATCCTTATAAAAATTCGATGCATGGATTTCTTGTGAATTATCGACTGCTATGTATCTTACAACTATGGAAGGAATAGTGTTGGTGTTAGGTTTCATTTATTATTGAATTCAATGGTTTCTAAGATGTGTTGAGGAGTTTGCTCCTTGTTTAATGTTAATTGTTCCTACACAATCCACTCATAAAATAGTGAAATGCTATGTGGAAGGGATGGTTGATAGTGTTCCTTGAGGGAAGGGGGATTGTGAAAGACTTGTTATCATTGCATTGTGTATTTCCAATTTGTTTGGATGCAGGGTAGACTAGGAGAATGAAGGATCACTCACTGATTGCATGATAAACTAGTTTTGAAGGGTCACTAGTTGAGGGAATAGTCAAGGTCTGAATGATTGTGCCATTGGAGGACCCTATTTCTTTGTATTAATTTCTATTCAAATTGGATGCATGGATTTCTTGTGAATTATCAGCCGCTATGTATCCTGTAACTGCATCCATAAATCTGCATATACTTTTCTAGGGTTGTAAGCCACTTAGGGATCAAAATAGAGAGACTAAATCAAAATCATTCTTTGTCCTATTTCCTTTTAACAAAGTCTCAACTATCAATGATACAATATAAATTTGATGCCCTAAGCTATCAAATATACAAATGGCACCTAGCTAGAAGCTCACCAGGAGAATGAAGGATCACTCACTGATTGCATGATAACCCAGTTTTGAAGGGTCACTGGTTGAGGGGATAGTCAAGGTCTGGATGATTGCGCCATTGGAGGACCCTATTTCTTTGTATTAATTACTATTCAAATTGGATGCATGGATTTCTTGTAAATTATCAGCTGTTATGTATCCTGCAACTACATTCGTAAATCTACATATACTTCTCTAGGGTTGTAAGCCACTTAGGGATCAAAATAGAGAGACTAAATCAAAATCATTCTTTGTCCTATTTCCTTTTAAAAAAGTCTCAACTATCAATGATACAATATACATTTGATGCCCTAAGATATCAAATATACAAATGGCACCTAGCTAGAAGCTCACGGGCTATCCATTTGATAACCACAATCAACATTTCAAAAAAATGGATATTCTTGAGCACAAGCACCAATAACATCAAATAATGGAGTTAAAGCACGGGCTAGGGCATGACACTAGTAGAATGCAGTCATTTCAGAGAGAATTCATGATCAAATAAAATGCAATGCATTTGAATATGATGCCAGAGGCTCGAAAGATGAAGAAATCACATACCTTCTTCCGCACATAGCTTTCGCTCCTTCTCCCACTCCTTCTCTATCCAATCGAAATAAAAATGATGAGGCCGTTTCACTTTTTTTTTCATCTATACCTTGAATCTGTTGGAATTTTGATGGTCAATTAAACACCCATTAGAATACCGACACCATCGAGGCCTATTCCAAAAAAAAAACACCAAATTTGTAATAAAAAGTTACCCATCGAAAACTTCTGTCGAAATTAGGCCCAAAATGTAGTAGTGGTAGAGGTGAAGGGATCAAGGGCTAGTATGGATGTGGATGGTGGGAGACAAGATAGAGAGGTGACAAGACCACCATAGGTACACACACAATGTTGGAAATTGGATTAAATGTATGTTGTCATTTATGGAAACACTTATCCCCATGATCACTGCAAGACACAAGGGCACAGTCCTACTAGGACAAAATGTGAAAAATGCCTAAGCCTACAGTTAGTCACAGGCTTATAGATATAGTATTATAGATTGTGAAGATGCTTCAAGATGAAATATGGCATGTGAAGTTACATGATGATGTATTAGTGTAGGATAGATCTCTATGTGTGATCACACATGTTTTCGATGCGTGGTTTTAAAGATACATCTCTCCGAGTATAGTTAAAGGTAGAGAACAAAGCATTGGGGCTTGCAAAGTTGCATAGGTATTGGCTGACCTATGTTAGGTTATTTTATGTATTGATCATGTATGTATGGATGACATAATGCCATTGTAATGTACGTAAGGTTGAATTTTGTAATATTATGTAGTTGACCTTGAATTATATTTTGTAATTGTCTATAGAGGCTAACCTAGTTACTTTACTCTTAATTAGGTATAAGTAAATAATGTAATAGGTAAATGTAGTGTGTGGTGGAGTATTGTGAATATGTATATGCAGATATAAATATAGAAGAGAAGTCATTAAAGTGAATGATAACAATGATGCATATATTTTTAGGACTTTGTTCTCATGTCTTGATATAATACTCATTGTAATAGAAGGACATCAGTACATATTTTGAGAGTACATGTTGCACAGTTGAAATACTCTTAACAAGACATTGTAGTCTCCTAATAGTGTCTATCCTTTAGCAGGGACACCTAACTATTATATTAATAAGCTCCTAACAGGGCTAGGACTCCTAACATGGTCTCTTTTATATAGTGAAGATAATTGTGGGTGTCATCCCCACTGAGGTTTTTCCCTTAACAGGGTTTCCTCTAGAATAAAATAATGTTGTCATGAGTTATCTTGTGTATGCTTATTTTACATGGTTATTTTCTTTAAGTGTCATATTTTTCAAGTGGTTGAAGAAATCATATAAGTGTTGTAATACTGACTCACCCCCCTCTCAGTATTACTAAATCCTAACACATAGGTGTAGGATACAAGTATACACATCATAATGGAGAGGCCACATTTTTTGTAAGATTGATGTGAGGGAGGATGGGGGGAGGGGCCAAAGGCACAACCTAACCATATCCACCTTGCAGAGATCACACGCAGAAGCAAAAACATACAACAGTGAGAGAGAACGTAAATACTTTCATATATTACTTCAATTTTATTCATACATGCCGAGTTGTAAGGCTTTCCTCATTTAGGCCAAATATTACAATAAAGTACAAAAGTCCTCCAACATGCGAGGATCTACCAACAATCTCTAATTTTCTATCTTCTATCTTCTATTCCAAAAAATTCACTTCTAAACTCTAACCAAACAACTACATTTATACAAGAGGCTACTGAATCAAGTTGGCCTTCAGATCCATCACCAATGGAAGGAATGACCAGATCTAGGTCCACATGCTTCTTAATGATAGATACCAATATTAAATCTATGACCCAAATTAAATGCACAAGTCGACCTCAATAGAAATCCAAAATAAATGACTTGGTAAGCAAGGAAACTGAGCACCAAACAAGCATCATCGAGTGTGAGGGAAATTCACCGAGTGCCAAAGAGATAACCAACCAACACTGGTAAACAAAGGAAATTGAGCAACATCGAACCAACTTAGTCAAAGAAGGAACCGAGCAACACAGAAAACTTCAAACAATATTTTTGGTGACACAAGATTGCCTAGGACTCGAGATGCTCCTGCATCAAACACTTGGGGCTATTTGAAATGATTCTCCAAATCATGAAATAGGTATGATCTGAGCTGCATCCAACTCAAATTGTGAAATCCATGCACTGTCTTCCATCGATCTATTCTTCTACTTTACCAGATATTCCATATACTATTTTCCTCTTGTACTTCTGCCAATTCTTTGTTCCAAAATCTGCTCAACTTCTTCCATCTGTTTCTTAGGATAATCCATCTGTACTATCATGTCTTCATCATGTTCATGATACTCATACAAATCAACAATGTTGAATATAGGTGATATATCCATGTCATCAGTAACTCAATCTCATATACATTTCCACTATCAAATTTCCTCAGTATCTTGCAAGGTCTAAACTTCTTCATTTTCAGCTTCCCATATGTTCCAATAGGAAATCAACCTTTCTTCAAATGAACCATTATTTCATCATCGACTGTAAAAGTCTTATGTCTTCTTGATCTATCAGCTCTGTCTTTGTATTTCTGATTACTTACTTCCAACTTATGTTTCACATCTTCATGCAATGTCTTCATGTACTCAACAAACTTCACTCCTTCAACACTTCTCTTTCTTTCATCAACAATATCCCTCAAATCAAATATACCCTCTCGGTTGTATGCCATTTACAATCTCAAAAGGTATTTTTCTAGTACTCCTATTCATTGAATTATTGTATGAAAACTTTGCTTGTGCCAACACAGAATCCCAATTACTTGGTGTGCCTCCAACTAAACATCTCAAAAGATTTCCCAAACTTCTATTCACAACTTATGTCTGTCCATTAGTTTGTGGGTGAAATGTAGAACTATATTTCTGTTGGAGATTTGCCAGCAAGCCAGTGTTGACTGTATGCTTGTCATTGATGACAACATATGGTAAGTATCATGTGTGGAATACTTATGCAGTAAGATTTTAGTATATGTATCATGGACATGTTATCATCATGATATCATGGGCATAGAGGTTAACTGTTAGTACAGACAGTTATATAGCAGCTTGTGTCAGTAGTGTTCCTGACATAGTAACAAGCAGTGTTCTGTGAATGATTGTTCGTACAGTTATCATAGAGCCTTGCACATTTGGATATGAGATGAAGATATATTAGTGATTTTACATTCATGGATGTAGATTCTGATGATCAGTAGAAGTTAAGTTATGCAGTTGCTATTCACCAGTAGTAGTTTCCTGTGTTTGTTTGGAAGAGCCGACATAGATTATATTGGTTATGGAGTTGCACCTATCATTTCGGTATGCGCCCTTGGATTAGAGCTTGGAGTAGAGTTAGTAATGTTTAGTTAAGAGCGTATGAGTTAATTCAACTTGAGGAGAAAGATCCAGTTATTTTGGTAGAGCCGACAATGTGTAGCGCACATCTACAATTATCTTATTGGACAGGTCCCAGAATGTGTTGTGTGCTTAGTAGAGCCGACTGAATTATTATTGGAGTTTGTTATGGTTTCTCTAATATAATTTCAAGGTGGTTCTAATAGGCCGACTTGATTATATCATTTAGAGGAAAGATATTTATAGGCAGTCATTTGTGATTGCTAGAGAATAAAAAAGAGTTGATTGTGAAGAGTAGAGCAGAGTGTGTGAAGTGTTGAGCCATTAGAAGAAGGTCTATGTGACCAAGTAAAGTATTTGTGCCATACATTGGAACTGATCTAGACAGCAAGTCAAAGCGCAGTTCACCAAGATCTAGATATAGTGTGTATCTATTATTCAGAAGGTTGTAGCCTTCGCCCATTTGAGTAGTGTTCTCTTGGACAGTGCATCCTCACCCCTAATAGGGTTAATTGTAAAAGAATCCTAACAGGGTCTGACCCTTGACCAAGTCTACTATACTAAATATATTGTAAAGAAACTCCTAACAGGGTTAAGGATATTCTAACAAGGATCATAATACATTAGTGCAAAATATTAGTGGGTGTCAATTCCCACTGGGGTTTTTACCTATTTGGGTTTTCCCGTAACCAAAATATTGGTGTTGTGTTCAAGTGTTCTTTCATTATGTTTATGATTTATGTTCAACTATACTTAATTGAATAAAGAATTGACACTTGTAGATAACTAATTCACCCCCCCTCTTAGTTATCTCTTGGGACTCTTCCTAACAATTTCAACTTGGTGCCAAACTTTCTCCAAAGGGTCTTCCAAAAGTATCCAACAAATTTACTGTTTTGGTCAAAGATAATATTCCTTGGTAATCCATGCAATCTGACAATTTCCTTAAAGAAAAGATCTGCTATATGTACTGCATCCGATGTCTTTCTACAAGGTATAAAATGTGCCAATTTAGAAAATCTATCCACAACAACAAATACAGAATCATTACCTGTTATTGTCTTCGGTAAGCCAAGAACAAAATTCATACTGATGTCACTGCAAGGTTTCTCAGGAACAAAAATCGGTGTATACAATCTTGTATTCTGACTTACTCCTTTTGCAACTTGACAAATTGTGCAACTTTTCACAAATTTCTGAACATCTTTATACAACTGTGGCCAAAAGTATTTCTCCTTAAGAAAATTCAATGCCTTATCAACTCCAAAATGTCCAGCCAAACCACTACTATGTTTCTCCTTTATCAAATTAGTTATCATTGCTCCTCTCAGTATACACAACTGAATACCCTTAAACAACATACCTCCTTGAATAAAATATTCATCCCATTTAGTACTTGGTTGATCTTGAATAGGTGCTCCGCACTTTCTCCATGACTCAAAAAAATTAGGATCAAATTCATAAGAATCTCTCATGTCATCAAAGCCAAGAACTTCAATTTTCATCTCGGTCATCAAAGATCTCCTTCTACTTAATGCATCAGCAGCTCGGTTAGTGACTCCACTTTTATGCTTTATCACAAATGTAAAACTCTACAAATACTCAACCCATTTCATATGTCTCTGATTCAACTTATTCTAACTACCCAAATACTAGAAAGCCTTATGATTGGTAGACAACACAAATTCACTTAGTATCAAATAATGTCTCCATTTCTTGAGTGCTTGAACAATAGCATAGAATTCTTGATCGTACACAGAATATTTCCTTTGTGCATTATTCAATTTTTCATTGAAGAAAGCAATAGGTTTACCTTCTTGACTCAATACAACTCCTATTGCTCTACCACTTGCATCACATTCCACTAGAAATACCTTATTGAAATCAAGCAATGCCAAAATAGGCAATTCAACAATCTTCTGCTTCAAAGTCTCAAAACTTTTATCAGCTCCATGTGTCCACTTGAATTCTCTTTTATCTCCTCTCATAGTCTCATAGCATTACATATTGAACTGAAATTCCTAATGAACTTGCGGTAAAAACTTGCCAAACCATGAAATGATCTTACCTCACTAGCATTCTCAGGTGTAGGCCAATTCAAAATAGCTTCAACCTTTTTAGGATCCATTTTCAAACCATCAGCTGAAATCATAAATCCCAAGTGCACAATCTCCTCTTTCATGAATGAACACTTTTTTCAAATTTTGCAGCAACTTTTCTTCTTTCAATCTTTGCAATACTTTTTTAACATGAAACAAATGTTCTTCTCTGGTCTTACTGAATATGATAATATCATCAAGATATACAATCACAAATTTACCCAAGAATTTCTTCAAAATGTCATTCATCAATCTCATAAAAGTACTCAGTGCATTGGTTAAACCAAAGGCATAACCAACCACTCATACAAACCTTATTTTGTCTTGAAAGTGGTCTTCCATTCATCACCTTCTTTGATTTTGATATGATGATATCCACTTTTCAAATCAATTTTGGTAAAATAATTTGCTCCAGTCAAACTATCCATTATGTCATCCATTCTCAGTATAGGAAACCTATATTTCACTATTATCTTGTTAATTGCTTTGGAATCAGTACACATTCACCATTCTCCATTCTTCTTAGGTGCCAATACAACAAGTACTGCACAAGGACTCAAACTTTCTCTGATCAAACCTTTCTGCAACAATTCTTGAATCTGTCGGTTCAATTCTTGATTCTCGATAGGTGTCAACCAATGTGGTGCCTTATTCGGTAAACTAGCTCCAGGGATAAGATCCATGCAATGATCAATACTTCTCTTTGATGGAAAACCATCATGTACATTATTAGAAATGATTTCACTGTACTTGGTGAGTAACTTATCAATCTCCTCAAAGACACTATCCTCTGTTTTCTTACTCAGTTTATTAGGAATCACAACAAAACATACATCATTATTCTTCAAATCCTTAACAAACTTTCTTCCTTCCATCAAGAAAACTTTCACAAATGTGAAAATATTACTAACAGGTTCTTCAATCATAGGTAACAAGATTTATCTTCTCCCATCAGCCCAAATAGTATATTTATGCAATCTCCCATCATATATAGCATGTTTATCATATTGCCAAGGTCTACCCAACAAAATATGACAACAATCCCTATGCATGATATCACATAGCACCTTATCATAGTACTTTCCAATTTTTAAATTCATATAACATTGTTCACTTACCAAGAGTGTATGCTCATCTTTGATCCATGAAATCTGATAGGGCTTCAGATGTTCCAACCTTTTCAACTACAACTTTGTGACCATTTCCTCAGATGCCAGATTCTCTGAGCTACCATTTTCAATGATTACCTTCCAAAATTCATCAAAAACTCTACATTTGGTCTTGAACAAACTTTTCCTTACCAGATCTTCATTATTACTTTCACTCCAAAGTGCTCTCCTTACCATGAAGTTATTTTCCTTCTCATGTTCATTCGATGACTCTTCTTGTACCAAAACATTTCTATTGTTATCGACCTTCTTATTTGCATGTGTACACTCAAATGATCTATGTCCTTCTCCACAATATTAACAAGTTCCTTGGAAACCACCTCTGTTATATCCACCTCGGTAGTTACTGCCTCTATCCCTAGATGAACTTTCACCTTTCCACTCAATCTTGCCTTTATCTGGTGTTGTCTTTTTAGGTTCAGATCTACTATTTTCACCATAAGATCCACCTCTTCCACTAGGGAATATACCACCTCTACCTCTTTGTCTTTGCTCATGTCTCTTGTTCAATTTCTCCTCAGCTTTCAATGCAAATTGATAAGCCTCTTCAATGTTCTCCAATTTGACCAAACTGATTTCTTCTTGGATGGAAACTCTCAAACCATTTAGGTATCTAGAAATTCTTTCCACATCATCTTCATCATGTCCAGATCTAATATCTAGTCTATAGAATTCCTCAGTATATTCTTTTACCGAGCTATCTTTCTACTTCAAACTTTGCATTCGCCTAACTAGGTTAATCTGATAATCACAAGGTAAGAACTTCCCTTTCAATTTATTTACCATTTTATTCCATACCTTGATTTTTTCTTTGTCTTTCCTCTTTCTATTCAACTACAAATGTTCCCACCACAAGGATGCATATAAAACTGTCAAAACAATTCACTTGTTGTGTTAATGTTGCTGAACCATTGAACTTGCTGCACTACTTTGATCTTGGCTGAAGTGAATAAACCATATTATACCTTTCCAATACATAATTAACCATATTGGATCTTGACATTTGAATGGAACCAAACTTTTGAAAACCATGCTGAACCAAAATGAGCATAAAACTTTGCAATTTGTAGTTTTAGATTTTTCCATCAAACTCGTGGAACCTTGTGAGCTTGTTTGAAAATGGAGTGCATAGGGGTACTAACATTGGATCTATAGGGGTACTATTTTTGATACAAAACTAGAGAACTCCAGCATTCTCTAGGTAAAAGAATAGTGCCTAGCATCCATTGGGCAATAGAGTCACAAAAAGATAGAGAAAAGGGAGTTGCTTGCAATGCAGGTGGAGGGGAGAAGGGCTAAACTAACAAGCCAAAAATGAGGACAAACAACAAGCCAAAATAAAGCGGACTAAACTACACACAACAAAAACTTGCAAAGGGAAGACATAATCACAAGTATATACATAGGCAGGAAAAACCCCTACCACTAGGACTAGAAGCAAGAAAAGCTTACACAAAACCATCAACTAGCTGAGAGTGTAATCATCTAAAAATGGTCACCTAGACTATTAGCCCCTTGCTAGCATTATTTGCTAAAATCATCAATTGCTTATTCTTGATCAAATCCTAGTTTTATCATTTATTCGATTATTTTCTATGGGTTAACCATCTTATCCTAAAGTCTTTATTTATTTAAAAGGAATTTCCTCCCCTTTTAATAAATAAAAAGCCCCCCACTTTTCCTCTTATCCTAAGTTGCACAAATAAAATATTATTCCTATTTTATAAAAAGGGAAAAAACATTTTTTGTCTCATATGGACACAAAATTCAACTCTCATTTTCTCATTGGAGGATACTTGTGCACATGGATTGCTCCTCTTTGATGCTCCACCGTTGATTAAATCTTTTGCCTCTTAATCTCCATGGTCCATTCCTTCTCATTTCTTATAAAAGGAGAGCTCTCTTCTTCATTCTAAAAATATCCAACTTTTTATGCTAATGTTATGCTACAGGTTTTCTAGGTCACTTTGGAGCTTTTGAAGATTTGGAGCATTCTTGGCTTTTGCATCTACATGTTATTCTAGTTTCATTTATCATGGCATTCATAGCTTCATATTTAGCTTAGTTTCCTTTGTGCTTTAGATTAATTCATCTAGCTTAATTAGGAGGCCTTGTAATAATTGCATATTTCCTTTCATAGCATAGCTTGCATTTCCATTTCTAGCATAGTTGCATTTGCATTTGCATTTTCATTTGATTTTTGGGGATATTGGCATTCTTGCCCTTGTCTTCATTTGAATCTTCCATTGCATGGTTTACTAGCAAGGTCATAGGCTTAAATAGCTCTAGCTGAGAGCACACTTAATACCCTTGCACTCCATGCCTAGGGAGCTCTAAATCAATTTCTCAAGGTTTCCAATCCATGGATTCTCTTGGAAGCAATGATTTAGAGAAGTGCACATCTTAGTGTGTACAGAGAGAAGTAGGAACCTTTCCGCAGTGACTGATTGTGCCTCAACAAAGTAGCTCCAAACCAATGTCTTCTGGAGACTTCCTTGGAAAAGAACACCAAACTAAGAGCATGCAAAGACTTTTTGAATAACCACTCATGCCCGAAAAACCATTCTTCACTATAAACTTCTGATTTTTCTTGGGCTTTTTGCATATCATTTCCCAAATGATTTTCAATATCTGGTTGAAAAAGAAGATGCCTAGAAATTTCTTCAAGAAAGATTGCATAATCTTTGTGATTCATGCTATCAAGATTATTTTTTTTCACATAATCTTTAGCATTATGAAAAATTTCAGCAAATAAAGACTTTTCATCTAGCATGAAATCTGCTCTCACAAAAATAATTACTTCATTTCTAGCAGAAAGGAGAGCATCATCAAACATACCAAACATTTTACTCGTCCTCTCATCCACCAAATCATCATACTGTTCAACCCCTTCTTCATAACTTGAATTTTTGATAACATAATTCTCCTTTTTGATAGCTGATGGTATATTTTCTTGAGGCTGAGCCATTTCTTGTTGCACTGATTCTTTGAAGTGTGGAGAAGATACAATTGCCAGAGGGTGACAAATAGAAGGATCTTTTACTTTTTTCTCCAAACTACCATTCTGTTTGCATTCAAGATCCCTTTCTTCTGTACATTTTGTTTTACCAACTTGTTCTTTCTTGTATTCACATTCTTCTTCCTTTGGTTCTTGCATAGGAGATCTCCTCTTGATAAGGATAGCACCATAGAAGGATTTTAGAAATCCTACTTCCCTTGCCAAGTCTTTTGTAACTTCTCTGATTGGGTTATCTCTAAATGGTGGTATAAAGATAAAAATATCTGAGATATCTTCACTTCTTGCTGGAACTCAATCTTTTAAAACTTCTGGATATTTTTGAAATACCTCATGGTATTCGTCTTCAATAGAACCGCCAACCTCCATCCTCAGGGAGGTACCTTCAAATTTCTGAGAAAAGAAAACACTGAGACTATGATTCCTTTCCCCAGTAGAGTCGCCAAAAATATGTTAGTAAACACATTTGCACTTCAAAAAGATCAACACACAAAAACTCATGATGCCCAGATAGAAGTACAAATGCTACTAATAGTTGGGTAAGATATACAATGATTATCTTCCCTCTAAATTGTCCCGGGTACAACTCCCCGTATGAGTTTTCCAACGAATTCACTAAACTACTGACAAAGATGCTTTTAACCTGAAAGCATGTAAGGCACACAAACATCTACCCATCATCATGGAATGGATGTGAAAGAACTAAAAATTAAACAAAGTGAATGCAAGAAAGAAAAAACAAAGTTCATATTTCCAACACCCATAGATGGTAATTAATCAGACCAAGAACACATATTCTTTCCAAAAGATGACTCATTCTGAAAACAAAGGTCGAAAATGAGCACATATACAGCTAAAATGACAAAACATGGTGCTGAAAATGATTTCAACGAGACAAAGCTTAGTAAAATATGAGAGAAATGATAATGAATTCAAAGACTCATAAAAACTTTCTCTGTTATTTCAGTATCAAAAATGAGTTCAAAGACTCAAACTTTTGTACATTATAATTGCATGAAAAGAAAATCTGCTCTCCTCTTGCAAATCTTTGCTACAAAATCAAAATCAAAATCAGTTTCTCCTCCCCTATCCAAGCACAAAGACTCCAGAAAAAGTAGAACCCTTCTCCTCAAATGTTTTTTACAATAAATAATCTTTCCTGGCAGCTATAACTAATTCTTGAAAAGATTATTAATTAATCTTTTCTTTTTTTCTTTTCTCTTCCATATTCCTTTCGATCACTTCTTCCTTTTATTATTTCTCTTTATTAAGCCCAATATTTTTTAATCTAAATTATAGCTATAAATTTGATAATGAATATATATAACATATCAAAATGCAGATTTAAATAACTTTTGACATGTGGCATATGAATACATCAGACATAAATAAAAATATTCTTGATGTTGGGTGGATTTTCCATGATAGTCAAATTGGGTCTAAGTGCGGGGGCCATAACTAATTATTCCACCGTTAGATTTCCTTAAGATTTTGATATGTTGTCACAATACTAGTCATGCACAACTTGACCGGAGTGATTGAGTAAATTATATCCGAAGAAAAAGTTATACATCTCTGAGTGAAGGTATATAAAAATGTCAAAATAATTCACTTGTTGTGTTAATGCTGCTGAACCATTGATCTTGCTGCACTACTTTGACCTTGGCTAAAGTGAATAAACTATATTATACCTTGCCAATACATAATTAACCATATTGGATCTTGAAATTTGAATGAAACCAAACTTCTGAGAACCATGCTGAACCAAAATGAGGATAAAACTTTGCAATTTGCAGTTTTAGATTTTTCCATCAAACCTGTGGAACCTCGTGAGCTTGTTTGAAAATGGAGTGCATAGGGGTACTAACACATACTCAAAATAATTTTCCATCTCAGTGATCCAATCCACCAATTCATCAAAATCCAATTTTCCACTATACTCAGGAGGATTAAAGTGTGGTGTAGACTTCAGATTTGTCAAAGCTTTCAACAATCTTTCCTCACCTTGATCCATCGCCGGTGCAGTTTCTAAATCGCCTTGTTCTTCCTCAATTTCATCATCACTAACATCTTCAAGATGTATTCCTCTTCTCTGGGTTGTTTCAACAACTTCTAATCTAGCAGCAAGTTGTTTCAACATGTCTACCAATCCTGGATATGCATCTCACCTCCCATGAACCATCTTGAAACCCTCTCCAATTGTAGGATAGATCGCAATCTGTTACCCCACAACAATTCAACTAGGGTTTGACAAGAAGGAACCCTCAATCCTAGATTTTCAAACCTAGTTGTAGATCTCACCTCTCTCTAATACCACCTGACACAAGGGAGGATGGGGAGAGGGGCCAAAGGCACACCCTAACCAGATCCACCTTGCAGAGATCACACACAAAAGAAAAAATACACAACAATGAGAGAGAGAATGCAGGTACTTTCATATATTACTTCAATTTTATTCATACATGCTAGGCTGTAAGGCCTTCCCGATTTAGGCCAGATATTACAATCAAATACAAAAGTCTTCCAACATGCGAGGATCTGCCAACAATCTCTAATTTTCTATCTTCTATCTTCTATTCCCAAAAACTTACTTCTAAACTCTAACCAAACAATTACATTTATACAAGAGGCTACTAAATTAAGTCGGCCTTCAGATCCATCATCAATAGAAGGAATGACTAGATCTAGGTCCACACGCTTCCCAATGATAGATACCAACATTAAATTTGTGACCCAAATTAAATGCACAAGTCGGCCTCAACAGAAATCCAAAATAAATGACTCGATAAGCAAGAAAACTGAGTGCCAGACAAGCATCACTAAGCACTAGGGAAATTCACTGAGCGCCAAAGAGATAACTGACCAACACTGGTAAAAAAAAGAAACTGAGCAACATCGAACCAACTCAGTCAAAGAAGGAAGCAAACAACATAGAAAACTTCAAACATCTTTTTGGTGACACAGGATTGCCTAGGACTCGAGATGCTCCTGCATCAAAGATCCTCTGCAGGTTTCCCTAGCGTCGGATATTGAGATGTAGTCTCCCCTAGGAGAGGTAGATAGGCAATGATATGTTGCATTATTTTTGATATAATGTCTATTATTTTTGAGGGTGTTGTCCCAGATATGGATATTTATTATTTTGGTGGACACTTATGGGACATTCAGTCATTTATTAATTCATTGATGTGGGATATTCTTTTATTCTTCTATGGGGTATATTGTAATGTGTTATAAGCTTATTTTTCTATTAAAATATATGGATGTAGGATGTGATGTGCTTATGTATGCTTCTTGATATCTATGTGATGTGTGTGATTTATGGTTTGTGCATGATGCAGTTGCTGACACTTTGTGGATGTAGGGTGGATATTATTTTATGCATGTGTGGTTATGTTTGAATTTTTTTACACATGTGATGGATACATGATATATTTATGATGTTTATGGTGTTTATTTATGTATGGAATTTTATCATGTCTTAAAAATGACCTAATAATGCAAGATAATTAAATGAATGCAAATTATTAATCAATGCAAGATAATGAAATGAATGCAAGCTAAATGACTTAACAATGAAAGATGAATGTAAATGATTAATCAATGCAAGATAATGAAATGAATGCAAGCTAAATGACTTAAAAATGCAAACTAAATGATTTTTTAATGCAAACTTAATTAATGAATGCAAATTATTTTAACCATGCAAGATAACAAATGCTTTAAAGTGACTTAAGATGAAAAATGATTTTAGGATGATTTATTGATGCAAACTTAGTTAAAATAATTTAAAAGATGCCAAACTAAATTGATTAAAGTGATTAAATAGTGTGATTGACTAAATGAAAATGATAATACAATTAAATGATTCTAAGATAATGCAATTAAAATGATTTAATGATGCAAGATTAAAATGATTTAACAAATGCAAGTTTAATGAAATGAATGTAAACTAAATGATTTTGGAATGCAACTAAAATGACTTAGATAATGCAACTAAATAAAAATGATTTAATGCAAGCTAAATGAACTAAAATGAAAATGATAATGAAATTAAATGCAACTAAAATAAAAATGATTTAATGCAGCTAAATGATTATGATTTAATGATGCAAGATGAAAATGAAGACGATGTAGTGCAAGCTAGTGGAAATGAACTATTCAATGCAAGTGTGATTAACTGCTTACCTAAAAATGAATGCTTAGGATGGACTACATGAATGCAAAACTAATACTAAATACAATTAAAATGAGGTAGATAAAGTGAATGCAACTTAAAATGAATGAAAATGATGAATGAATGCAAGGGATGACAGATGAAAATGAAGGTGAATGTAAGTGAAATGAATATGAATGCAAGGGATGGTATATGTAGCATATCATGGCCTAACTGAACGCTCGCTATGAGAGGCTAAGTATGATGGGAAGGGGGAAACATTTGCACAATCAAAATCCATAGTTTAGGTATCAAGATGAGATTAGTGTGTTTCAGGTTTGCATCAGGATGAGGGATTTCATGTAGAGAGAGGATGGATGATGGAGGTAGATGCATAGGTGATGATTTGGATTTTGGATTATTTGTAAGTTGCTTTGGATTCATGATGTGATTTGAGCTAGGGTTTAATGGGGGGATTTTTCTTGAAGCTTGAGTGTGTGGTATTCTAGGATGAAATACCACCATGTAGTTTTGAGCACTTAGTTTGATATAGAAAAATTAGACATATACCAAGGTTACTTAGGAACTTAAGGCCTTATCACCAATGTTGTGTAGGACTAACACAACAACACACAAGGGTTTCCCCAAAATCAAACATGGACCTAAGAGGAGCCATGGTGGAAATGATGTTAGACAACCCACAAACAAATGGTATTTCCCAAGTGCACCATGTAACTTGAAAGGATTATATGTGGGATGTGCAAGGGTCACATCTAACTAATTCATAGGTAGAAAGTGAAAATATAAAAAACACTACCTCGGATTGCCCCCATTTGGAGCACACCATGATATAACAAGATCATGAAGACTTAAAGGAGAGGAACAACGAGAAGCCTTAAAAAAATATTATCAAGAACCAAAGAAGATAATTCAAAAAAAAGGTGCGAAAAATCCAAAATATTTCCTTTTCCAAAAGAGATCGACAAACTAAAAGATGGTGGAATTAGGTTGGACATGAGGAAGGATGCATCCTACAAGCACTTTTTAGGTGGGATTGGATAAAATTGGGTCTTGATGGAAAATGATGGCTTTAAGATGATCACATAATTGATAATTTATGTTCAGGTACTTGTTGAGGCATGAGACTTGATGGGACAATGCAATTGACCATGCTTCTATGAGATGGGAAAGAATATGTTCAATGAGACTCAATAATATAGTGCAAGTGAGGGACAAGATGTATATATGATATATACAACAGATATTTATAAAATCTCATGAAGTAAGATAGGCCAACAAGTGACAATTATAAAAGAAGTTCAAGATTCGAGGACATGATGTGCTCTACAATCAATATATACATGAAGCTTAGGACAGGATAATAATTCAACTTCTCGATGTGATGATTGGAACACCATGGGAATAGGGATTCGTGAAAGGGGTTTTGGTGGGGAGATAGTGGGGCGATGCGTGTTTGGTGATGGAGCAAGATTTTGATAGATAATGATGTGGTCCACTATGTATGGCACTTGTCTCTAGGTTTTCACCAACATACTTGCCCAAGGTGCTTGATTGCCAAGTTTTCACCATTGGACAATTATTTCTCTTTGCTTTTTTCATTTTTATATTATTATTTTATTTATTTATATTTTTTTTTGCATTTTTTGATGTTTTTGTTATCATCAAGGTGCTTGTTTACTAGGTTTTCACCAAGACAATGATTTTTTAGGATATTTTGCGCTTTTATGGATTTTTTAGATAGATAACTCAAGCATAAAACTTCTTCAGGTGGATAATGTTGATGGGATCATTTAGAGGCTCCCCTTCAGCCATTGATAACTGGTATGTTACTGAGCCGAAGTAGGATGTGACAATATAGGGACCCAACCAAGTAGGTTCAAATTTGCCTTTCTTTTCCCAATTTGCTTGTACTTTTTGATTTTCCTTAAGGACCATGTCCCCCACCTAAAATTTTCTTGGGTGGACCTTTTTGTTTTAGCTTCTCTTAAGTTGATTCTAGTACACAAACAAGTGATCATATGGTTTCTCCCTCTTCTCATCTAATAGGTTGAGTTGGGTGAGGTGTGCCACATGGTAGTCTTCATCTACTATATAGTTCTTTAGAGACACACACAATAAAGGTAACTCGACCTTAATTAGTAAGATGACTTCAACACCATATACTAGAGAGTATGGGGTGGTGCCTTTGGGAGTGCGAAAAGAAGTGTGGTATGCCTAGAGGTCAGGATTGATTTGAAGGTGCCAGTTACGACCAAAATCATTGACAACCTTTTCAAGGATCTTTAGAAAGGTTTTGATGGTTTCCTCAGCTTGGTCATTCCCTTAGGGAAAATATGGGCTGGAGAAATGGTGATGGATGCAAAATATTTCGCATGGATCTTGCATGTGTTAGTTTTCAAATAGCATGTCATGATCTGTGAAGATGATGGAGGGGATGCCGAAGTGATAGATGATGTGGTATAGGATGAACTTGGATATCTGGATATCGGTAGTAAGGGTGAGCAGAATTGCTTTGACCGATTTTGTGAAGTATTCAGTGGATGTTATGATATATTTATGTCCATCTGAGTAGAGGGGGGTTATCTTACCAACAAGGTCGAAGCCCTAACATGATAAGGGACAAGGTGGAGGGATTGGATGTAAGTCTTGTGTTAGGGCATGAATCAAATTTACATGTTACTAACATAGTAGGCATTTTTGTATGAACTCAAAAGCATCATGTTCCATTGTTGGCCAATAGTACCCTACTCTAAGAAGATGCTTTTCTAGGACCATGCCACTAGTGTGGGCACCATAGATTCCAGTGTGGACCTATTATAAAGCCAAGGCAACCTCATTTGAATCTAAAAAATTGGAGAGGACATTATGATATCCATGATGATATAAGGTGTTAGCTACAAGAGTGTAGTGAGAAGCTCTATGAATGAGGTTTTAGTGCTGGATGTTTGTGAGGTGAGGGGATATGATACCATTTTTTAGATAAGAATGGATGTCATGGTACCATGGGGATTGGGGACTAACCAAGATGCATACCATTTTTGAATTGACATTCTCGTTAGCGGGTGTGTATAGTTTCTTGACTAAGAATTCATACTGCATAGAATCTCGAGGGATCTCTAGTAAGGACATGATGGTTTCCATTGTGTCTGCAACTTTGTTTTGTAGCTTGGATACTTGCGTGAACTGTAGAATTAAGAACTATTATTTCATCTTATCCACTAATTCCTTGTATGGTAACAACTTATCATCCTTAGTTTGGAACTCATCCAAGACTTGCTTGATGATGAGTTACGAATCACCGAACACTTGCAACTCTGTGATATTCCATTGGATAGCCATCTTGAGGCATGAGATGAGTGCCTCATATTCTACAATGTTTTTTTTTTTTTTTTTGATCGGTAAAAGGCCAAAGCCCTGTAAAATTTTATTATTATATTAAATTTTTTAATACATGTGACCCTGCTCACTGCGGGCACTGGTAGGAAAGAGTGGGGTGGAGAAAACCTCCAGCCTAGCCTGGGACCTGAGGTCCTGTACTTATACAGTTTTACATGGGCATACCCACAACTCAACCATAGTCAAGATTTTATTATTACATATTCCTTGTGGGCATCCCCACTTTTTATACAAGATGAGTCTTATATTTGTTCAAATTACCTCCTTTTAGTGGGCATACCCACTGCTTGATAATATCGAGTAAATACAAATACAACTCTTCCATTGCTACTTTTAAATGATACATTTTATCATTACATCATTAAGTATGTGAATTTGTATACATTCATGTTGGAGATATATGATCTGGTGCTAAAGGTAGCTTCTTGAATGTGTCCTCCTAAAAAACACAACAAAACTCTACCACTCCAACTAAACAAGGGTTAATATTAAAAAAGTGATTATGTAAAGACAACAAAACTACTATAACCTTCTTTTATTTTGTCTCTAAGATATTTGCTGTACTGTAAGAATTAATGCATAAATAAGCTAGACTTTTCATAACTTAAACCTGACATTCCAATGTATCATATAAGTAAAAAGGAGAACCTCCAATTATATTTAACATATCCTATGAAGTTCACTAAGTATTTAAAGATTATGAATCTACTTTTAGTTGGATTAACATCAGCTTCTTGAACTAATATAATTTGATTCTCCCATCTCAGGATATATGCTCAAATGTTATTCAGCAATTCAAGTAAGGCCTATGCTATATACTATTTGAGCATATCTTTTATGCATTATACACACACACACACACACACACACACACACACACATATATATATAGGGCAAAAGTTTAGATAATGATGCTATCTAAAGCGAATAGAAATATCATCATATCCATTTTTATTACTTTATTATTATCTGCATATAGAAGTGTTGCTGCATTATGAGGATATGCCCTTATCTGTGCTCATTTAAGGTGCTTCTACTAATTTTGATAGCCAAATTGGTTAAAATCCTAGATAGAAATTTTCTAAGTCAACCAAGCTTCTCTTACTTGTTGAGAGAGGCAGCCATCTATCTCAGCAAGGAGATCTTACAGAAGAGTTACAACTTGTAGAATACTAAAGAGATAATCTATCATTCAACATTGTATTAATTGACTTATGCTAAAAATATATATACATGCTTATCTACATATATGTATATACCTTGATCTTCTTTATATACATATATGTAAATACAATGATTATCTATATTTACTTATATGTATATAAGTGATTATATATAAATATGTATATACATATTTATATGTATATACATGTTTATATATGCATATGAAGTGATCAAAACATATATACATATATATAAAAGCATATACATATATATGAATATACATATATGCATATATCTTGATCAAACATATACCTTTATATGTATATATGCATCTGCAGTGATCAAAACATATACATTTATATGTATATACATATATATAAGAACATATATATATATATATATATGTTTGTATACAGGATGTATAATTAATTTCCATGTTTACTGTTTTAGAGAAATGTAAAAAAAGATAAAGGAACCATTGCAAGATATGATAATAGCTCTTAAAGAATGTCAATTCATGCTTGTCTGTTAAAGTTTATCTGTACAAAGGAGAAAGTGCCCGATACTATGCATAGTGAGTTTTTATGTTGAAAGCATTACTTGTGTATAAATTTCAGTCTTATCTTACCTTACCTGTGCGGAGATCGATCCAACATGCTAAAAGAGGTGATATAACATACTGTATGATTTATATTCCTCTATTTAATGTTTTGTACATATCTTGCTGTAGTTCTTCATACCTATTCATTGTTACATCTTATCCTTGTTTGAATAGTTGCTCTATATATCATTAAACATAATATACAAAGGCTTATACGTACCTTACATCAATATATGTTTTCCTCTCTGTAGAGCCAATATTGCCATACTGCACTAATATTCTAATTTCCTTATTAGGCTGTTAATGTTTGTTTAAACCACATAGGTAGAGGGTGAGACAGATAAGAGGCATCTGTTGATGCATTCATAAGGTGCTTTGAAATATAAGAGTGTATTCACACAGATTTGAGCATATATGTATATGTGCAGAGGACTGTAGATGTATACATATTATACCTAATGAAATCCTTGTAAAATATGTTTATATTTGCGTGTTCTGAGGATGGACTGCTTAGGCCTTTAGGATAAAGAAGGAAATAGGATAGTATATGCAAACCTAATTCCACATGGTGATAGTTGTTATAAGTTGTGAACAAATAAGGTGCTTCAAACTATAATTAAATATATATATGCTATATACATTTATGTATATACCTTGATCATTTTATATTTGATCATTGATCAAAAGTATATATATACATGTATACATACTTAAATTTTTATACATATATACGTTTAAACATATATGCATTCTTATATGCATATATCTATTTAAATATATATATGTATATCTATATATATTTATCTACAGGAGGCTAAGCTATTTTTCAAATTTACTATTTCAAAGAAATTGATCTTATCTTACCCTACTTGTGAGGTAGAGCATATGATTTCTACTGAAATTTAGAGTGTTATATACAAGTCTTTCTACTGATCTACATTTATATTTTCTGATGGGTCTAATCCTTGTTTTATTAACACCAATCTTCATACATAAGGGTAAGGTGTATCATAACTGGTGTAATGCCATAATCCTGATAGTGTACTCAACTCTTCAGATATTCTTGATAAGATTATCTTTAACCTTTTCCTGATAAGTATTTATACTGCTGTTGTTTTTGCCAACCTACAATTACCATGATGTGTGCACATTATCTTTTGTAGATTATATATATACAACCTTTGGTAGGTCTACTTAAACATAGAATTGAGGCTAAGCTATACTTGAGTTCTGCTTAGAACCTCATTTCTATGATGGTATGTGGCTGAGTTGATCAATCACTATGAATTCAATGACAGTATTTAAAATAACATTTATGTTGAGTTATATAAATCGACTACCTTTACATATAATGATCTATCTCAATGCCTACCTTCTATTCTTACCTAATAGCCCTTTGCATAGTGACTGAAGATAATAACTGGGAATCAATGATAAATCTATGCTTTAGTCAGACTTTTGAAGACTTGGTTTCTGACTTACCTCTCTATGACACTAGTGCATCAATAAATCATATTGCTGTGGATAATACATAGGTTCCAAAGCTCTATTTTATCCTTATGTTAAATCTGTACATTCTTCATCCATGATTGATGAGACCAATATAATAAAATATCCTTTTCATTATATTATGTACATTGCCTTTCCTTTACAAGACTTGAAAATTCATTACATGTCTAGTGATCTTAGCAAGTACCACTTTACATAGAGTCTAGTTTAGATCATAAGGAGGGAAACTATTTTATATTTACATGCAATTGTCTATATATTGTATACTTACATTTAATATTGGGATTGTATATATCAGATATATATACATACTCAAGCCTGACATTCTATGAAACATACTTACTTAGGAGCTTACACATTGTGCTTACAGATAACCTTGGTACAAAGCAATTCATGATTATCTTTCCTCATGATGATTATACTTTCACCATCCTCTTGCTCTGCTTTGGAACGCTTGGTGCATCTTTTTATTTCTGGAGGTATAATCTCAATCCTTTCTTCTTCATAATCATTCATGTCCGTGGGGATGTCGAAGCCCTCATTTCTCCAATAGTCCAAGCATTCCTCAGTGCTCATTTCCATCTATAGCATCGTATTATAGAGGAGTTCTACATTCCTTGCCATACTTGGCCATGTCATTTCAAAAAGTTCATCCTCCTTAATAACTAATAGAGGCACCCTCTATCCTTGAGGGATCTTGTACAATTTTGATAGAGCTATTCTCATAATGGCCTCAGTGTGAGGTGTAGTTAGCTAGTCATTAATGGAGTAGACCGTTTTCTCTACACCCAAGAGATAGTTCTTGTTAAAAATCATTTTAGTAACTTGGATGATGTCCTCTTTTTCTTTACCTGTTAGGTAAGACACAGCTATGAGGGATCCTATCACATTCCCATTGGTCTTGTAAGTGAAGTCATAGCTAAAGGACTTTTCTGCCAAAACCTTTTCTAGAGCTCTCCTGGATATGTCTGCCATTGGCCTAAGCATCTCATTCCATCTTTCTGGAGTGATGACTCCCCTGAAGGCCATTTCCCTTGTGCTACCTATGTGGAAGGTAGATAGTTTGGTTTCCAAGACTACAGATGCAGGGGGAGGCTAAGAAACACAATAGGATAAAGCTGAAGAAAAACTATCAGAAGTAGCATAACACTAGAAAGATAGAGAGACCCTACAACCCCGACTATGCATTGTCCAAGGTCATTTAAGGAGAGTTCTAGAAGCAACCAGGCTCTTCCTGGATGCTTCCAGTAATCTCTAGATAGAAGGCGAGGGGGAAAAATAGAAAAATCCTACCTAAAGAAAGGAAGCCATAACTCAATAAGAGGGAAAGGGAAACCTAAGGGAAAAAGAAACCTGAGGTAGGGGCCACTATAAGAGATTGAAAAGGGGAACTTGACAAGGGAGAGTAAGAAATACTATAGCCTTAGAATCACTACTAGTAATGGCTATTCTCACTAACAAGTACTTCTAGGCTAGGGGATTCAAAAATGAGGCCTAGCTTTGGTAGAGAATATGCAAGCTTAAAATGAGGATCCTTAGCTTTGATAGATCCTAAAAGATGATAGGACCTAAGCTGAGTGATGTTGGATTAATACTCCTAGTATAAGGGCACCCCCCCTAAATCCTATGCTTGAGATGACCCTAATAATGCTGGATCTCTAGTTGAGCCATAATTACGGAATAGTTTGGATACATGTTGAACTCTATTAGCTAAGGTTTAACTAAGATCTAGTTTTCCATTTATTCTTAAAATATTGATTATTGTTAATTTTAAGCAACATATCAAAGATGGTCAAATTGGGGGTTATGACAGGTATAAGAATCTTTTTAAAGTTTGAAATGCTTGTAAATTCTTTATGGTGCCTTTTCATTGCTCATATTAGTTACTATTTCTTAAACTATACCTATATTCTTTTGGATCATTGTTACAGTCCCATTTGCTCCTAAATTAGCTAACATATCTACCTCTTTGTTTCCTTCTTTGTAGGTGTGCCTAATCTCATATTTATAGATGCTATCTAGTATTTGATTGATCTCTTCTATCTTTGAATTTAGAAGCCAATTCGGAGTTTTTTTGGTCCAAATAGCATTGACTATTACTTGTGAATCTCCTTCTATAATGACCTTCTTTATGTTAAGATTTTTGCATAGCCTTAGACCTTCTAATGCCACTACACATTCTGCCATGTTATTAGTGGAACGGTTAATAGGCTTAGAAAATTTAGCTATCACTTCTGATTCCTAATTTCGAATGATACCCCCAATACCAGCTACCCTGGGGTTACCTCTAGAGGCTCCATCGAAATTCAATTTATACCACCCCATTTTTGGAGGTATCCATTTACATGCAGCTCTATCCACTTTTACTCTAGGGCCTCCTTTTCCATAAAGGGGCGGAATATCTAGTTTAGGCCACTTGAATCTAATTTTATTGTCCCAATTCTTGAACGCGTTCTCATAAATAAGCTTATCTTTTAATTTGCTGTTAATAATTTCTACTATTAACACTTCTATTTTATTTGTGACTAAAGACCAATGGAGTTTCTGGTCCATGAAGATTCTTTTGTTTCTTTCTTTCCAGATTTCCCAAACAACTATCGATGGAGCGATTATCCATACGTCCTTATATAGATTATCTTTATATAAGGAGGGCCAAGCTTTAAGGTTATTTAATAGGTCCTATTGAGATGCAGACTGCCATCCCAAACTTTGATGCAGCCAATTCCAACAATTTTGCGCAAAGGGGTAGTTCAGGAGAATATGGCTTACATCCTCTGATTGGTTCTCACACAAGGGGCACTTGGAGGGCCCTTCAAAACCTAATTTAGTGATTCTATCCACAATAAGAATCCTATCTTGCAATGTTTCCCATAAGAACATACCTGCTTTAGGTAGGCATGCTCTATTCCAACAAAGATTCAATGGTATATCTATATTATCCATATTTTGCTCTTTAATTATTGTGTTGTAGCCCTCCTTTACCGAATATTTGCCCTTTTTGGATCCGGCCTAGATTAAAAGGTCTGATCTAGATTTAGGAGAGATTTCTCTCACATTTAGTAATGACAAGAGGTTTTGTTTCTCATGCCATGTTGGATCAATATCTTCTAGCTTGCTCCATTTGAAGGCTTCTTCCCTACTGAGGTAATCCTTAAGGTATACTCCTTTCACCCTTTTACATTCTTCCATAAAATTCTGAGGAAAAACCTAGTTTGCCTAGTGGGGGGAGGCCAGCCCAAGAATCATCCCAAAAAAGAGCTCGGTCTCCCACACCCACATCCCATGTTAGAAATTTACTGATAATATCTCTGCATTCTTTTATAAAATTCCAGATACGTGATCCTTTAACATGAGATGATGATCTAAATATATTTATGGGATCACCTTCAAGGATATATTTATTTAATAAAATTGTTTCCCATTTACTACTCGATTCCTTATACATTCACCATAGAAGTTTAACTCTAAGAGCCTGATTTTGCCACTGGAGATTTTTGATGCCCAGTTCTCCTTTTGAAATAGGTCTGCATAAATTATCCCATTTTATGAGGGCAAGTTTTTTATCGTCTGAGGGGCCTTGCCAATAGAAATCTCTAAACATCTTATCTATATTCTTTTTCATGTTAGAAGGGAGGGGGAGAATCAACATATGGTATGTGGGTATAGCTGAAAGAATCGATTTGATCATAGTAGTTCTTCCAGCTTTCGTTAACCATCTACCTTTCCAAGAAGTATTTTTATTTTGTACTTTGGTGATTACTTGCTGCCATAATTTGGAGGATAACATGCCTTTATCTAGGTCGAAGCTTAAGTACTTACACGAGAAATCACCTCTTTTGTAACCCATCATGTTACATATCTCTATTTCTCTTTTCAGAGTGGTGTTAATAAAGAAGATCTTAGATTTGTTGGGGTTGACCCGCTGGCCAGATGCTTTCATGTATAAGTTTAAGATATTTTTAAAAGTTCTGGCTTCTTTTTTGCTTGCATAATCGGGTAGGATCGTGTCATTTGTGAATTGTTGGTGTGTTATGTTTGATACATTTTCTGCTGCCTTAAGTCCCACAATTCCACCTTCCTTTTGATTCTTGGTTATAGTCCTTCCTAGTGCCTCCACCATAATTACATAAAGAAAAGGGGATATCGGATCTCCCTATCTAATTCCTCTGGAAATACCAAAAAAACCTTTCGGAGACCCATTTATTAGATCATAAATTTTAGGGGTTGAAATATAGTTAAATATCAGATTAATCCATTGTTTTTAAAATCCAAAACCTTCCATACACTTACAGAGAAATCTCCAGTCTACTTTATCGTAAGCTTTTTGTATGTCTACTTTAATGAGCATACTTGGATTCTTAGTTATTTGTGCAATATGGATTACTTCCTGTGCTATGATAATACCATCCAACATCGATCTGTTCGCTACAAAACCTATTTGTTCTTCTGATATTATATTGGGAAGAAGCATTTTCAGTCTATTTGCTAGGCATTTGGAGAGAATCTTATAAACAGTATTGCATAGGGATATAGGTCTATAGTCTGTTGGTTCCACGCTATCATTTTTCTTAGGTATTAAGGTGAAGAAAGTATTGTTTATTTCATTTAACAATGATCCCAAGTTTCTAGTAGCTTCTACTGCTTGCCATACCTCCTCCCTAATGAAGTGCCAACATTTTTGAAAAAAACTGGCTTGGAAACCATCTGGGCTCGGGGCTTTATCCGGGTGGAGTTGGAATACTACTTCTTTCACTTCTTCTAGGGTTAATTTATTATTAAGCATTTTATTGGTACAGGGGAATCATAATTTAAATGATTTTGAGATGTAGTCTATAGTGCCCACCCATAGTTTGTTTCTTAGTTTTATATTTCCAAACTCTTTTAGGTCGCTTTTATGTGTGTTGATTATTTCAGTCATTATGTGGTTTTGGATGTATGACATTACATGGTGATTTTGATGATTGGATAATGGTGCAGGAGCATCCTGGGTGTAAGAGCAATCTTGCATCACCCAAAAATATTTTTGGTTTCTTTTCAATAAGGGCTATCTTGTGCAGAGCTACTATTTTTGGAAACTTTCTATTTTTAGTAAGTTGGTCATGTGATCTCAGAATGTTCTGATTTCATAGGTGGAGGTTCATTTTGGTCATATAAGCCTGCCAGTAAAGTTTCATAGCCAGATCAAGTCCAGTTTTGAAGATATTAAAAATTTTTGGTATTGGCAACTGGGTATAGAAACTTCGAACTCAATTTTGAAGGCTTTAGAGGCCCCAGATGAGGTCAAAACTTTGGCTGAATGAAAATTTCTTGATTTAAGCATTGTAGAGCTCCTTGCACCCTTTTTGAATTGGGGTCATAATAGTCAATTGGGTCAATGGGTGATGACTTATGATCTCTGGAAGTTGGGCCACCTGAAATGGCGAAAAATGATTTTCCTTCAAAATTTCTGTTTGGGTTTCAAAAGTTGCTTTGAGCTGACTCTTATGTAATAAATTGTAAAATAAAATAATTCTAAGTTTGGTTGGCTTTATTGGCTAAAATTCTGGAACCTTCCCAAGTGGTGGAAAATTACCTATATAAGGAAGGCTGTAGTGTTGTCTTAGGTAGTTGGGGCAATTCGGGTAGTAGATCTGGGTATTGATTCGAGGCTTTGTCCTATAGAATATTGTAAGGGAATGCCCATGTGGCTTTGCATATTGTAATTTTGAAATTTTGTAATTCCACATTTGTGGAGATAATAAGAAGCCCATTTTCTGTTCTTGCATATTGTTGTTGTTTCTCTGTTTCTGTTATGTGTTTGTGGTATTAAGGGGAGCACCCTTCATTAGATAATTATGGATATTATATATTTTTAGTTAGACGATGTTAGTTACTTTGATGATGATTATCTATATGTTTAAAATGATGTTTATGGTTATGATTTTACTTACCCTATACTTGCATGTGTATGGTTACCATGTATGCTTTTACTTTCTTGTTTGATATATTTGATATGGTTGAGGGAAGAAGTTGTAATTACCTATTTGCGGGATCCATATGATGTCCTGATCCCTGTCATATATATATACATACATACATACATACATATATATATATACACACACACACACACACACACACACACACACATGTATGTACATGCTTATCTTTTATGTAGGTTTGTAGGTATTGGACATCGACTTCCCTGAATTGCCTGGATAAGCATGTCCTATCACAAGTCTCAATGGTAAGAGAGGGAAGATAATGTTAAGATCCAAATCCCAACCTAAGTCATTCTATTGTCCTGAAATAATGGACAAGTTTATGATATTTTATCCTTCCTGAATTCGTCCAGGTGACGTGAGTTATAGTCTTTCCCTTGAGCATGGTTATTATTTTTGTTAGTTCAATTGATTCCTGGTTGGTTGATATGTTTATTATAACTAAATAATTTATTTAGATTAATTATGTGATTTAAATAAATTAGATCATGCTATATGTAGTTATTTTAAATGTGGGAGTATTTAATTAATAGAAATTAATTAGATACATTTATTAAATTTAAGGATTTAATTAAAAAGCTTATTTGTCGAAATAAAAGTATTTAATTAATGAAGATTAATTAAATACATTCTTTTTAAGATTTAATTAATTATCAAAATCAATTTTTCAAATAAAAGATAATTATTAATTGATAATAAATTATCACGTGGAAAATAATGTTGGACTAAATAATATTAATTTAATTTAAGTAAAATGCAATTTGGCTGCACAAATCAATTAGAAAAAGTAAATAAAAGAATTAATTAATTGAGAGTTAAGTGAGTTGATAGAAACAAGGAAGGCAAAAATACTTGAGTTACAAATTGGAATTGAGGGAATTATGGAGTTGATGAAAACAAGGTTGTTGAGTTGAGTTCCAAAATTTGCATGTTGAGTTCAATTCCTATATTGGAAAGGCTTGACCATTATTCTCAACACATAGGTTTGAAGATTTGGGTGAAGGAATCGAATTGGAGGATTTTTCTATCAAAGCTTGGATTTTCTATGTTTCTGGTCCTCGTCATATTTTCTTTAATTAGTGGTTCGAGGTAGGATTTAGAAACCCTCATAGTATTGCTTCTGGTATTTCTGAAAGATTGTCTTCTTCGTGCCTGCTAGATTTGGGTATTATAGTTGTTTTGTGATTTTCCTTTCATGTTGAAATTCTAGAATTAATTGTAGGAAATTTGGTGATTATATCAATTCCATTTTATTTTAAATTCAATTAGGGTTTGAATTGATAGAATTGTTAAAATTTAGAATATTGTTCGTATATGAATTCTTTTTTGTTAAATTTTGTGAAAGAAATTGTGTCTGGTAATGTAATGCCCACCCTAGTATCTACATATTTTGGATTGATAGGATCAGTACTTTGATACCTTGGATTTTATGTTTGGACTATTTTATTTCATGATGGGACATTTGATTTCATATTCATTAGCTAATAGAGTTTATTATGAGATATTAAATGATTTGAAATAAAATGTATTAATTGTGAAATGTTTATACTTTATTTATATATTTATATTGTTAATGGATCTAACCCTGTTAACTCCATTATGTTTTGATGTTTAAACTAGTTGATGTGAGTGTAGGATTGGGAGAGGCAGTTGTAGTTACTCCTACGAGAGATCCACATGATGTCACACTCTCCCTCCTTGTTTGCCACTGTCTGATATATATATATATATATATATATATATATATATATATATATATATATATATATATATATATATATATATATATATATATATATATATATATATATATATATATATATATCAGTTGGTGATGTGGGATGCAGGTACCAGACATCATCTCCACCTAGCTACACAGGTCTGAGCATGCCTTCAAAATCCTCATACTTTTGTTGTGTGGAGATTTTACCAAGCTACTCTCAAGGTTACCCATGGACTTAGATTTCTATTTAGGAGGTTACCCTAGTTGGGGGATTGGAATGCAGTTTATGATGTGGTCTTGCAACATGATTGATGTTGTTTTGAGATTTATGTTGTGAGTTACATATATACTTGTATATATGTATATTATTTATTCTATATCTATGTTATAATTGAATGTATGTTATATAGGTATGTGTATATATGGGTGCACACACATATACCCATGCATATATAAATAATATTTATGTGTTTTAATTGCTTCTGTAAATGGTATTTTAATGATTAAATAAAGTTTATTAAATAAAATGTATTAAATAAAAAGTGAAAATAATAACAATAAATAATAAAGAAAGCTCTTTTTTGGTAAAACTAACTATCTAGGGGGAGTTGAACTCGAGACCTCCTATAAGTTAGGTTAGTTGGTTTCCAATTTTGCTATGTGTTTTCCTTGAAAGATTTTTGTTTATTCTTCTTGTTATAGGTTTCTTTGGAGACTATTTTAATTAAATTTATTAAAAAACTTTGTTAAGTGTTGATGGGAATGTTGGTTTGATTTTTCCAACCAACTATGGAAGTTGGAGAAGTTTCTTCCCATAAAGAAACTCCTCCAACCATATAGTTGGAGGTTAAAAATTTGTGTTTTTGGTAGATTTGAGATTGGAGGTTTTCAGAGAGATTTTGAAGTTGTCTGCATATATCATTCTGGAAGGATCATTTTTGAGGTTTTTGTGAGGTTGAGAGTTATCTAGTTTTGTGAGTGCTAGTGTGGGGATTTTCTGTGAGGAAGGAGGATTTCTTGCCAGTAGGAATCCATCTAGGAGGCTGCCATTTCTTGGAGATTTGTAGCGTGAGCTCCAGTCACTTGAAGAGGATTCTCCGCAGGACCCCAAGTAGGGTCTGAATTTGGGATGAATTCTCTATTCTTCTTGTGTGTGTGTTTATGAATGTGTATGCTATTTTACTAGATTTTTATATGATATATATACTATGACTTAAAAGGAAATTTAAATGCTATGTTTTCTGTGTGTTCAAGCTATGCATCAGGGAAGTAAATTTATGTATGTTTGTATGGTTATATTTATAAAATATTTTTTGGAAGTTTAGGAATTATTTAGCTTATGTAGGATGGTGTCTTTAATTGTTATTTAATGGTTTAGGGAAGTTTAGGAAGAATTAGGAAAGGTTAGGAAGGTTTAGGGAAGGGTTGCAACCATATTTCCCCATTTTTGTTTCTGCAGGCTCCTACTGTGATTTGTTGTTTCTTTTTGTTTAAATTTTTTGGGACTTAGGTTGTGTTCTAGATGTGGTACTGAGGTACCTATATCAGGTAGACCTTAGGGACATTTCCCAGGCACTCTCCACACCTAAAAAATTCAGTTTCAGGAAGTTTTGAGTTTAGTTTTGAAAGAGCATCCTATAGTGTCGTACGACTTTGTGATCATACCCATGAGACACTTGGTAAAATTTCATATGAGAATCATTGGAATGTCATATGGGTAGCTATACAATGTTTTTTTGGGGTTGTGGGTTTAAGGGGCTTAAAATTTACAATTTTCGGGCTTAGAACCTCTATAACTTGTTCCCTGTGATTGGGCTGCATTTAGTATTACTTATGAATGTCTATCCATGGTTTAGTTGGAATTATTAGATGTTACTTATGTGATTTTAGTACTTGTCTTATGTTTGAGTTCATAATATGAGGCTAGAACTCATCTTGGTGGCTTGAGTGCACAAGAGGGTTTCCTAGACCTACAAGATGAACCTTTGGAAGTACTTGATGGTTTCATGGCTTGTGTGTGTAGGTAGGGGAATAGGTACCATAGGTGAGTGTCCCACCATAGGTGATGGAACCCTAAAGTGGTTTCCATAGAATCCTATGGGTGGGTTAGTAAAAAGTGATAACCTAATATTGAATTTGGGAATAGGGGGAAACAAAAGATAATGAAACACACAAAATAAAGTCCACATAGTCCTGTTGGAGTATCAAGACCATAGGTAACTACTAGGGTGGATCCATGTTTAGAAAGGGGGGACCAATGTTACATGGTTTCTAGGGTGGATCCCAATATACAGGATATGTGATGACACTCAGCTAGAGGGTATGCTAGAAACCTAACCCTTGTGTTTTGTAAAGTAATATCTTGTTATGTTTTGTAATTCTTTTCGAGTCTAGATTTGTAAAGCCTTAGATTGCTTAGGGCCTTGCAAGTATCTTGGTTCTATCTCCTAGCACAGAGGGTGGAACTTCATTAGTTTCACATGGTTGGGTGGTAAATATCTTTCGAGGTACTATTTGTGGTTTATGACTTGGATGCGTTTAGTTTCATGCAATGATAAAGATCCTTCTAATTTGTATCATGTATTATTAAAACAAAAGATGTAAAGATATTGATGTAAGCCTTAAGGCCATTCATGTACTTATTATTGTAATTGAATTCATTATCATAAATTGTATTTGAAAAGAACAAGGCAATGTAATCAAGGAGGGATAGTTCTAGGGGTTTATTTCAAGGGATATTGTTTGAAAGTTCAAGTTGAAATGAAAAGTGCAATGTTGAAATTATCTTCTCTATCTCTCTTATGTTTAAATAAAAATAATGTTTTCTATGTAAAGGTTTAAATGTGAATTGTAAAGGAAGTTATTCAATGTGTAGGAAAAAGAAATGGAAATGAGTTAGGAAGTAAAAGATATAATTAGGGGTGAAATATGACTTTCTATCTCTCTCTTAATCTGAAATGTAAAAGTAAAAGAAAAGATATGAAATTCAATTTGAATAGTAATGTTTATATGTTGGTAAAGGAATTCATTAAGGAAACCTTAAGGAAATTACTTTGTAAATGTAATAAATGATGTAATGTTAGAAAAAAAATTCTTAGTTGCAATTTCAAGTCAAAATACCTAATTCCTTATCGGTTCCCTGGCAGGGACATTACATTTGGTATCAGAGCCCTGGTTGCTACACTGGGAGCTCAGGGTCTATTTATGTTTAAAACTTAAACTTTTCAACATGTTGAATACTCCTTTTAAACTAGCACCTAAAATAGATATTACACCACTCTTTCAGGATGCCTCCCATTACCCGCATAAGAGCTAAGGATAGAGTTTAAGAGTCTTCCTCGACATCTCACCCAGAGAGTTCCCATGGGGAATGTGAGGGAGAACATGACCAGGACAATCATAGAAATGAGAGTTAGAGTAATGGCTCAAAAGGAGCCCAACTTAGACAACTGATACAATAACTTCTGCATAGACTCGACAACCTTGAAAACAAAGTCAATTTTTAGGAAGGAAACCAAGATCATCACCAAGATAGGGAAAGGGATAGAAGCTGATAGGGATATCTTCTTCAAACTAGCCCTACTTCCTCTAGGACTTACCTAGGCCTTCTCTTGACCTATCTTAGGGTTCTTTAGAACCTTCACATTGAGGGATTATTCCTAATCTCCTCTACTCCACAAGATCTCACTACCAAGGGTTTTAACTCACTCTTGATCCCACAACTCTTCACATGAATTCAACTAAGGAATTCATCCCTTCACTCAAATTCTTGATTCTAGGTAATAGAGATGAGAGAAGACTCAATTTTTCTTATTTTGACTCAATTTGAGGTGTTCCACCATACATAAACTTCCTCCTACAAGTTGATCTTCAAAACTTAAACCAAAAGGCTACTAGGCCCTTGTAGGTCTTCCAACACACAAATTTGGGCTTAAATATTCAACTCTCCATACAAGTGGCCAAAAAGATCACATTTCCTGATACCCTTTTTGAAGATGCAAAGGATTCCAAAACCCTTATGTCTCTAAGCTCTCTGTACAACCCTTTCCTATCTTTAAGCCTTATTTTTAGGCCTAATTAGGCCTCGCTAATTTTCAGTGAGGCTTTGATATTTCCACCCCTTAAAAAATTGATCTAGAGATCTCCTTAATAGGATAGAGTATTTTATAATCATATAACACCTTTCAGGTGTTGGATTGGCTTTCCCAATCCTTGAGCCCTCTCCTATTTGCTGGATCAACAACAAGCTCCCTAATCGGGCTAGCTCTGGCTCGCCTAGGGCTTGATCTTAAAAACCTTTTCCCTAAAAAATAAAGCATAAAAATACATATTTACATAGTATATACAATGCTCTAACATATTCTAGGTGGCCATGCAAAACCATCCATGGAAACCTAAGTTAGAGCCATCTTTAATGCTTCTACTCTGAACAATCCAACAAGATGGTCTCAGAGGAGGATTTAAGTTTCAATACTTAAAAAATAAAACTAATAAACCAAAAAAAAGATAAAATATACTAATAAAAACATGAAGTATCCATATAAGAAAAATATTTGCTCTGGTTCAATCCATGATTTAGGATGATCGAGCTCTCTATTCAAAACTAACACGAGTACAGTCACAACAATGATGAAAATTTGAAAAGTAATCATGAAAAAACTAATGTCCAATCTTGGGGCTCGATAAAAACAAGCCATAAATAGGCTTAGTAAACCTATCTTGGTAGGTTTTAGACCTATAACTAACTCTCACTCTTCGAAAAAGCTTAAGACAAATTGTTGTCATGACAAATTGCAAAGTTGTCATGACAACTTTTACATTTTGCTTGACAACTTTTTCAAAGTTGTGCCATGAGGTCTAAAAAGATTCTCTAGCCTATCCTAAGACTTCTAAGACCCATTCTCACTTAATTTCACTCATTTAACTTATTTTCACAGTCAAATCATACCTTTGAATGATTCACAACATCCAATGGCATACATGCCATATCCCTTGGGTCTTTGCCTAGTCTAATGAGACCATCACTAGGACTTTGATTCATCTACCTAAGAATCTATTGGAACTCAAACACACTCACTATACTAAGACACAAAACAAAAATTCCTTAAAGGACAGTGACTTGGCCAAGGTCACTACAAGCCAAAACTAGGTGTCTAGGAGCTAGGTTGGCCAATAACCTAGGTGCTCTTGTACCATACTCCCCTACAAAAAAGAAACTAAGTCCCATTAGGAGACAAGAGTGTCACATAAATTCCTAACTTCTTGAAGTTGTTCTCTTAAATCCATTGAGCCTCTAATTCTGGTATAGACTTCCACTTCACAAGGTGCTCCATGTACACTCCATGTCTAGTTTTTTTCTTGACCCTTGAGTCTAGGATCTTCTCAGCTTGAGGCTTCACTTGGACTAGTATTTGGAGGTCTTTAAAATCAGCATGAACATCTGGGCTGTGTTCTTCATCCTTCACATCAGGTCCTTTTTATTTTACCATATCTTGAACATTGAAAACTGGTGAGATAGACAGTTCACTAGGCATGCCTATTTTATATGCATTGGAACCATATTTGGCTAGCACCTTACAAGGTCCAACTCTTCTCATTTACAACTTTCTAGGTATGCCTTTTTGAAGCCTTGATTTGTTTAGATGTGCCATCACCCAATCTCCCACTTCAAACTGAATATCCTTCCTCCTTTCATCAACTTTAGCTTTCACCTTTTGATTAGCTTCAACCAATGTTCTTCTAACCAGTTCATTGACCTCTTGCATGGATTGGGAAAAATATTCAACATGTCCAATCACTCCCCCTTGATTTCCAAGTTCTCTAAGCTCACACACACCTCTTGGGTGCATGCCATACACCACTTCAAATGGGCTCTTGCCAATTGACCTGTTTATGCTATCATTATAAGAAAATTCAGCTTATGGTAACACTTGGTCCCACACTTGTCCATACTCCTTGGTAAGACATATTAAGAGGTTCCCAAACACCTTATTAATAACCTCTATTTGGACATCCATTTGAGGATGGTAGGCTGACCCAAAAGCAAGGTTGATTCCTAATCTCTTCCACAAAGTCTTCCAAAAATGCCCCATGAATTTAACATCCCTATCTGATACTATGCTGATTGGTAGGCCATGTATCCTTACCACTTCCTTGAAGAATAGATGTGCTATATAGATGGCATCATGTGTGGTCTTGCATGGTATTAAATGGCTCATTTTTCTAAATCTATCTACCACCACATAGACACTATCAAAACTAGTAGTTGTCTTAGGAAAACCAACTATAAAGTCCATACTTAGACTCTCCCATGGCCTCTTAGGGATTGGTAAAGGCTGGTATAACCCTACATTTGAAGAGGTCCCCTTATCTTTTTGACAAATAATACATTGTTCTACATATCTTCTTACATCTCTTGGCATCTTGGGCCAATAGTAGAACCTTTGCACTAAGTCTAATGTTTTTTTCAAGCCAAAATGTCCACTAAGGCTGCCATTGTGTTTTTCTTGTATAAGGTTCTCTCTCATTGAACCTTTAGGTACACATAGCTGGTTACCCTCAAATAATAAACCATTCTGCAATGTGTAGTCAGAAAACTCACTATGAAAATGATTCTCAAAATCTTCACATAACTTGTAGGCTTTGGAGAAGTCAGCATCCTCCTTGTAGAGTTCTTTGAATCCTTCCACAAAAATGCTTTGAAGCTGGATTTATTGGAAATTCAACAACCTTCGACTTAAGGCATCAACTACCTTGTTGTTAAGGCCTTTCTTATGCTTGATGGTGAAGGTATAGGCTTGGAGGAACTCCATCCACTTGATGTGCCTATGACTTAGCTTATCTTGAGTATTAATGTAGCTCAATGCTTGATTGTCTATATAGACTACAAAATCCTTAGGTAATAGGTAGTTCCTCCACTTTTTAAGTTCTTGAATCAATGCATAGAGCTCCAAATCATATGAGGAATACTTTGACTTAGCCTCATTCAACCTTTCACTGAAAAATGCAACCGGTCTCCCTTCTTGATTGAAGACTGCTCCCATTGCTATGTTTCTTGCATCACATTCAACAATAAAAAACTTGTCAAAGCTTGGTAATACCAAAATAGGCTGAGTTTCTACTCTTTCCTTCAATTTCTCAAACCCTTCTTGAGCTACCTTGGTCCACACAAACTTAGTTTTAGCTCCACCTTTGATAGTGTTTAGCATAGGTGAACATATCTCACTGAACCATCTTATGAACTTCCTATATAACTAAGCTAATCCATAGAAGCTCCTCACTTTAGTCCCTATTTTAGGAGTGGGCCAGCTTACTATGGCTTCCACTTTGGTTGGATCGATCTTAAGGTCACCTTTAGACACCACAAAACCTAGGTACACTAGTTCTTGTTTAAGGAATTCACTCTTCTCTAGGTTGATGGCTTTTTTCTCCTCATGTAATCTTCTTAGGACAACCTCTAGGTGCTACATGTGTTCCTCCTTGGTCTTGCTAAAGATGAGAATGTCATCTAGGTACACCACAATAAACCTACCAATATAGTCTTTTAGGACCTCATTCATTAACCTCATGAATGTACTAGGTGCATTTGTAAGCCCAAAGGGCATGCCTAACTATTCATAAAGACCCTCATTAGTTTTGAAGTCTGAATTCCACTCATTCCCTTCTTTCATCCTAATTTCATGATACCCACTTTTAAGGTCAATTTTAGTAAAGTATTGAGACCCTCCAGGACAATCCATAAGGTCTTCTATTCTAGGAATAGGAAACCTATATCTAATGGTAATCTTATTTTTCCCTAGAATTAGTACATAACCTCCACTTACCTCCCTTATTTGGTGCCAAAACCACAGGGAAAAAACATGGATTAATACTTCTTCTTATCAGCCCTTGATCAAGAAGCTCTTGAATCCACCTTGCAATTTCTTTGTTCTGGTTCAGGGTCACTTTATATGCTTCTTTGTTAGGTAAGGATACTCCAGGTACAAAGTCAATTTGATGACTGATTTCTCTTTGAGGAGGAAGAGTGGCTGGTGTCCCATCACTTATAATGTCCTTAAATTGATTCAACAATTGCTACACTTCCTTTGGCAATGTAGAGTGTAGAACCTTGGTCTCCTCTTTAGGTTTCAAGACTATGGCTAGTCCTACTCCTTCTTCCTTGAGTTCATGCAAGAACTCCTTTCCACTCATTAAGATTACATTAGGATCAAATCAACTTGTAGCTCCTTCCTCTACAAGTGACTAAATTTTATAAGTCACTCCATCTTTCTTAAAATTATACACATTTCTCTTTCCATGGTAAACAACATCCCGGTCATATTTCCATGGCTTTCCTAGTAGAAAATGGAAAGCATCCATTGTAGGATGTCATATAGCATCTTGTCTTGGTAGCCACCTATCATGAAGTCTACCCATGCTTGTTCATTCACAAGAACATTCTGCCCCTTATTCAACCAAGTCAACTTATAAGGATGAGTATGAGGTATCCTTTCAAGCTTGAGCTTTTGGACTGCCTCCTCTGATATTGTGTTATTAGTTGAACCTGAATCAATGATAACCTTACAAACTTTCCCAAGGATCTTATAGTTGATCCTAAAAAGAGCCCTCCTATGCTTTGGTTCTTCTTTGACAGGTTCCTTGAGTAGAACTCTCCTAAACACAAGGTTCTCTCCATGTTAAGAATCCAAGTTCACTTCAGGTGACTTCACGCTACTTTCTTCCTCTTGAGCATATGCTATCTTCTTCTCTCCTTGATAACTAGAAGCCTTATCAGGACATCTATAGGAAAGATGGACTAGCTATCCACAGTTATAACACTTCATGCTTGCAAAGTGTGATCCCTTGCTAAATCCACTTGACCTTCCTCTACCACTTTGGAATCCTCTACCTCTGCCATAATTCCCTCTTGCACTTGGTTCACTAATTTTTTCAACTAGCTTGGAGTCTCCTTGACTTATAGGTTCATTTCTCCTACCACCATAGCCACCTCTATGTCCTCTAGAGTCTCTCCATCTATCACTACCTTTTGAGTTAGAGTCTTGCTTCTTTTTGTTCTTTTCTTCTACTTTGAGTGCAAATTGGAAGCACTTGTGGATAGTAGTAGGAGTCCAAAGACTAATCTCTTCTTGGATACTCCATCTTAATCCTCCCAAGTATGTAGCAACTTGGATACTCTCTTCTTCTTGAACCTTGGAACTCAAGTAGAGTTTTTAAAACTCCTTGGTATATGAAGCCACATCCATCTCTTTTTGTCTGAGATTTTGCCTTTTCTTATGCATTTGGATCTCATGATCCTCTGGTAGATAATTCTCCTTGATCTTTGTGACCATATCTCTCCAATTTGCAATGGGTCTTTCCCTTCTCTTTTCCTCTCTTCTTGAAGGAACTTCCATCATGTTAGGGCTGGTCCCCTTAGCCTTGATTTGGCCACCTTCACTCTTTGTGCCTTTGAGATACCTTCACATTCAAAGTGATTCTCCATCCCTTCAATCCACTCCATCACTAGCTTTGAATCCATCTTGCTAGTGAATAGGGGTATCCCTTCTAATGCTTTGCCTCCCAATGCCTTAATGGCTTTTAGAAAAGGTTCCTCTTGGATAGGCAGATCAGGTTCAGGTGTGTAATCTTCATCAGCTAAGGCTTTACCTTTCTCATCTTCAACTGCCATCTTCTCTTGCATTCTACCGACAGTCACAGCCACTTCATCAAGCTTATGTTTCAAATCTTCCACAGTCTCCTCTAGGATCTCATTTCTTTCTTTTTGTTCAACCACTTCTCTTTCCAATTCAGCATTGGTCACCATTGTCTTATCTCCAATGGATTCACTTCTTTCTGACATACACCTTCACCCAAGCCTTTCAATGGCTTTGATACCAATTTGATAGGGAGATCTTCTTCATACTAGCCCTACTTCCTCTAGCACTTACCTAGGCCTTCTACTGACCTATCTTAGGGTTCTTTAGACCCTTAACATTGAGGGATTCTTCCTAATCTCCTCTGCTCCACAAGATCTCACTACCAAGGGTTTTAACTCACTCTTGATCCCACAACTCTTCACATAAATTCAACTAAGGAATTCATCCCTTCACTCCAATTCTTGATTTCAGGTAATAGACATGAGAGAAGACTCAATTTGTCTTAGTTTGACTCAATTTGAGGTGTTCCAACAGATAGAAACTTTTTCCTACAAGTCAATCTTCAAAACTTAGACCAAAAGGCTACTAGGCCCTTGTAGGTCTTCCAACACACAAATTCAGGATTAACTCTTCAACTCTCCACACAAGTGGCCAAAAAGATCACATTTCCTAATACCCTTTTTTAAGATACAAATGATTCCAAAACCCTTATGTCTTGAAGCTCTCTGTACAACCCTTTCCTATCTTTAAGCCTTTTTTTTAGGCCTAATTAGGCCTCACTAATTTTCAGTGAGGGTTTGATATTTCCACCCCTTACCAAATTGGTCAATATCTCTTCTTCATAGGATAGAGTTTTTGATCATCATAGAACACCTTTCTAGTGTTGGATTCACTTTCCTAATCCCCGAGCCCTCTCCCATTTGTTGGATCAACAACAAGCTCCCTAACCAGGCTAGCTCTGGCTCACCTAGGGCTTGATCTTAAAAACCTTTTCCCTAAAAACTAAAGCATAAAAATACACATGTAGATAGTATATATAGTGCTCTAACATATTCCAGGTGTCCATGTAAAACCATCCATGGAAACCTAAGTTTGAGCCATCTTTAATGCCTCTACTTTGAACAATCCAGCAAGCTGCTCTCAGAGGAGGATTTGAGTTTCAATGCTTAAAAGAAAACTAATAAACCAAAACAAAGATAAAATATACTAATCAAAACATCAAGTATCAATATAAGCAAAATCTTTTCTCTGGCTCAATCCATGATTTAGGATGACCGAGCTCTCTATTCAAAACCAACATGGGTACAGTCACAACAGTGATGAAAATCTAAAAAGTACTCACAAAAAAACTAATGTCCAACCTTAGGTCTCGATAAAAAAAATCCATAAATAGGCTTAGTCAACCTATCTTGGTCAATTTTAGACCTATAACTAACTCTCACTCTTCGAAAAAGCTTAAGACAAATTGTTGTCATGACAAATTGCAAAGTTGTCATGACAACTTCTACATTTTGCTTGACAACTTTGTCAAAATTGTGCCATGAGGTCTAAAAAGACTCTCTAGAATATCCTAAGACTTCTAAGAGCCATTCTCACTTGATTTCACTCATTTAACTTATTTTCATAGTTAAAACATACCTTTCACTGATTCACAACATCCAATGGCATACAAGCCATATCCCATGGGTCTTTACCTAGTGTAATGAGACCATCATTAGGACTTTGATTCATCTACCTAAGAATCTATTGGAACTCAAAAAAACTCACTATAATAAGACACAAAACCAAAAGTCCTTAAAGGACAGTGACTTGGCCAAGGTCACTACAAGCCAAAACTAGGTGTTTAGGAGCTAGGTTGGCCAAGAACCGAGGTGCTCCTGCACCAAAAGCTCTAGGAGAAGGCAAGTTATGCAAGAATATGAGGATAGGGATACGACTCACATGAGGGACTTACTTAGGGTCAAGGTGCCCCTTTTCTATGGCAACTAAGGGGGATCTACCATAGAAACTTGGTTGTTCAACCTTGAGAGCTATTCTCTATGCACCCTTTTAGCAGTAATGTCAAGGCTAGATGCCCTATTATGAATCTAAGGAAATTTGCATCTACCTAGTGGTGTATAGAAGAAGACAAAATTCAAGTCAACATCAACACTATTTCTTGGGAATTGTTCCTAGAAATATTTAAGGATTGATTCATGTATGATTAGTGGAGATAGGGAAGAGCAGAAGAATTTCACCACCTGAAAGAGACAAACATGTTGGTGGAAGATTATGAAAGAAAATTCTATAAAATTAGGCCTGTCTCGGGTTATAAAGATGATAGCCCTATTCTTGTCCAAAATTTCATCAGAGGTTTAAATGACCAAATATTAGGGGATGTGGAAGTCTTAGAACCCAAGAATCTTCGAGATGCCATCACGAAGGCATGCCTAGTTAAAAGAAAGGTTAAAGGAAAAGGTGGCTATTCTAGTGGCCAAAATTTCAATGCTAGATTAGGATCTAAAGGAAACTTTGATGAAGGGAATTCCAATTCCAAGAACCAACAATCATCTTTCAAAGGTGGACAAACTTCCCTAAGAAGAGAGTCTAAAATAATAACCAAAGCAATTAGAAGTTTCAACAATCCCAGAACCAAGGCAATTATTAGACTCAACAAAGTTTTCCTCCTCCACAATCCCAAAATTGTTAGAATGTCAATAGAGGAGGTTATCAATAATCTAGCACACCTTCTACAAAGAGTTTTGGTAAGAATACTGGGTGTTATTCTTGTGGGCAATAAGGGAACATTATAGTTCATTGCCCTCAATGCACTAATTCACTAATCAGAATCAAGAAGTTTCAGAACCAACAGTGGGAGGTGTTGGCTAGTCTCACAGGGTGTTTTTCACAGTTGAGCATAGATAGGGTGATCATCAAAACATAGTCATTGAAACTTCAGGTTTGTTAAAGGGTAAAGATATTTCAATTCTCTTTGACTCAAGAGCAACCGACTCCTTCATATCTCTTTCTTTGATAGAAAAGTGCGGGCTAGCGCTAGTAGGACAAGGAGTTAAGTGGTAGGTAGAGCTAGCCTCAGGGGCTAAAATGACCACATATTTGTGTGTTCAAATATGAAACTTGGGATTAGGACCTTTCTCTACCAATGTTAATCTTTGAGCTATTCCTCTTGGATCATATGGAGATCCTAGGAATGGATTGGTTAACAGCTAATGAAGCTAGGATTGATTGTAGAAAGGAGGTCATTCATTGCTTAGATGATTTGGGAAAACCCAGCACTATTGTGGGAATCCAATGACCCATATCACTCCAGATGATATCAACTATGCAACTTAAGAAATGCATGAGAAAGGGTTGCCAACTTCTTGTAGTCTCATTTGATGACTTGGCTAACAAGGAGGATAGAGAAATTACACTTGAGCACCCTTTAATTCAAGATTTTGTAGATGTATACCCAACTGAGATTCTTGGAATGCCTCCCAAAAGAGACATTGATTTTCGCATAGAGTTTGTGCTAGGAGCCGAACCTATCTCCAAAGCTCCTTATCACATGACCACTCAAGAGTTGAGCAAGTTAAAATTTCAACTAGAAGAACTCTTGGAAAAAGGTTTCATCAGACCAAGTGTGTCCCTTGGGGAGCTCCGGTTATCTTTGTTAAGAAGAAGGATGGTTCACTTAGGTTGTGCATTGAGTATCATCAACTCAACAAAGTAACCATTAAGAATCAATACTCTTTGCTGAGGATTGATGATCTATTTAATTAGATGAAAGGAGACAAGGTATTTTCCAAGATTGATCTGAAGTTAGGTTATCATTAGTTAAGGATTCACAAAGCCAACATTCACCGAACAACTTTTTGTACTTGGTATGACATTATGAATTTATTGTAGTACCTTTTGGTCTCACCAATGCACCTTCAATGTTTATGAGTCTCATGAATGGGGTATTTAGGACCTTCTTGGATAAATTTGTCATATTATTTTTGGATGACATCTTGGTGTATTCTAAGTCAGTGGAAGAACATGAGAAACATCTTCGACAATTGTTACAATGCCTTCACGAGAATCAGTTGTTTGCAAACTTGGAGAAGTGTGAATTCTTTCAAACTAAAGTTAAGTATCTTGGTCATGTTATCTCAAGAAAAGGTGTAGTAGTTGATTCTGCCAAGATACAAGCTATAGTTGAATGGAAAACCCCCACCAACATCTCATAAGTTTGTAGTTTCATGGGTTTAGCTGGATACTACAGATGCTTCATCCAAGGATTCTCAAAAATAGCTCATCTCATCACTTCCTTGAAAAGGAAAGGGAAGAAGTTCCTTTAGACTGAGAAATGTTTAGAAGCTTTTTAGATCCTTAAGGATAAACTGACCAGTGCCCTGATTTTGGCAATACCTGACGCTGCTGAAAATTTTGTAGTTTACATTGACACCTCCCTCAAAGGCATAGGGGTAGTATTGATGCAAGAAGGAAGAGTTATTGTTTATGATTCTAGAAATCTTAAGGACCATGAGCATAGCTATTCCATGCATGATTTGGTGTTAGTAGCTATAGTTCATGTCTTGAATCATTGGAGACACTTCCTATTGGGGCATCAGTTTGAGTTACACATTGATCACCCAAGCCTTCAATACATATTTACTCAACCATATCTCAATGCTAGGTAGCACCGATGGATGAAGTTCCTTTGATAATATGATTTTGAGGTCAAATATATTCAAGGTAAGGAGAATGTGGTAGCAGATGCTTTGAGTAGGAGACATGAGTTATCCATACTCTCCCTTTTGACTGATTTGAGAAGTCAGATCTTGCAGTTACTTTCTTTAGATACTTTGTATCAAGAAGTTAAGGCTAAAATTGAGTTAGTAAGGGCCTTAGAAGGAATATTCTTAGAGTATTCCTTAGAGTCAAATGGATTATTAAGGCAGCAAGGTAGAATCTATGTACCTCTTTTAGGAGATCTTCAAAAATTTATCATGGTGGAAGCACATCGTGCTCCCCATTCAACTCATCCAGGTGTTAAGAAAATGTATTAAGATCTGTGATAGTTGTACTTTTTGTTAGGTAAGAAGAGGGATATAATAGATTTTGTGGCTAGGTGTCTAGAATGTCAGAGGGTCAAGGTCAAGCATCATCACCCATCAGGCCTCCTTCAACCACATTTGATTCCTGAATGGAAATGGGATGTGATCTCTATTGATTTTATTGTGGGACTCCCAGTCACTTATCAAAGACATGATGCTATTATGGTCACAATGGATAAGTTAACCAAGGTAGCACATTTTTCTCCTATACAATCATCCTATACTACCACCTCAGTAGCCAGAGTTTTCATGAAGGATATATTTAGATTGCATGGTGTCCCCAGAAAGGTTATCTCTGATAAGGATCTAGTGTTTACTTCAAAGTTTTGGACCTCATTGCAACATGCCTTAGGGACTCAGCTGAATTTTAGTTCGACATATCATCTAGAGACTGATGGTCAGATAGAGCGAGTTAATCAGGTGCTTGAGGACATGCTTATGATGTATGTGATAGATGGTGGGCCTCTAAAATACCATCTTTCTTAGTTCTTTTTATCCTCCTTTCAAACAATTATTTGCAAACATACATGAATTTATGGTTTTTAGGCTTATGAACTTATGGATTATATATATATGTTTTATATATATATGTAAAGACATGAAATAGAATGTGGATAGTTTAAAGGCATGATATTTTCTTGAATTCATGGACATGAATGGTATAATGTAGTAGTTATACATGTTGATGAATGTTTCCTTGCCTATGCTATGTTTTGGGTAGTTTCCCTCCTGTAGCCATAGGACTTGCAAGAGTGTTAATTAGAACTTTACACCTTTTTCCTAATATTAATGATAAGGATATATATGTATATGGAAGGTTGTGTGTGTGTGTAATATTTTGTAGGTATTTATTATGGGCATTCAAGGATTGACATTGTGGCACTGGAATAGTCAAAGATAACCGTTGTTGCAAGATCTTCGCAAGCGGGGCAAGTCAAATACTCTTTTCTATTGCATGTAGCGCATGGATTTAGTTTCCTCAATGTGTTATATTCCAGGAGGATTTATTCATGATTAATGCTATTCCTATTCTAAAACTTTATAAATCTGTAACGATCCTCATTTATGGAGTGATCTTAGATTTAGGAGGTAGTTGTAGCTTTCCTTCAAATAAATGACTATTGTAACTCTTTAGGAGTTAGTCAATTTTTATAATAGAACTAATTTTGTTGTGACACTATTTTTTAATAAAGTGTAATCATTTTCCATGAATGAATAAAATGCACAGTTCGAATTTAGATCTTTTATCTTGATTGTGTTTTCTATTCACTCATCCAAGGGGGCCCACTTGGTGAGTGAATTGCTCTGTTAGAGTAGAATTCATTTTCATGTTTATTTCAAACTAAAGTAGAATTTTGCTCTTCCTGCAACCACTGGTAACATAACTGGTAGACTATTCTTGCAGCATAGGCGGTTAGAGTAACTCCTACATAGGATTACATGCTTTGTTAGAATAAATTCATTTACTAGTTTTAGCATAGTTTTCCTGAAGCTCAAAGCACTCGAATTCTGTAGGTTAGTCATAAGATTGAGAAAGTTTGAAGCATATAATTTGCGAATGCCATTCCAAGTTTACGTCCTTCATTGATAATTAAATAAGACTAAATAATTCATTTAGCAACCATTTAGGGTGTCCAATCTTGAAATAGGTAGTCCATTGCTGTGGGTTTCTAATACCATTATTTGGCCAAGAATTTTTGGCATCATTGCCGGGGATGGTGTTAATTCAAACTTATCCTAGTGTTTATATTCTCAATTTTAAAACTCTAGAACTTAGTTTTAAGTAAGCATTTTATGCATAAAAGAAGAGACCACCTTGGGAGATTTCTTCCTCATAATAATCAGGTGGAACCATTTGATATTCTTAATCCTTAACTTGAGGAACCCCAAAATGAGAATGAAGAAGAAGAACCCTTTGAAAATCCATTTATTGATGCTCAAGAATGAATATCCTCACCTTCATCCTCTGAAGGATCACTGCATTTGAATGACCTTTTTGTTGAACCTGAGTATCAAGACAACCCATTTTCTCTTGTTATCTATCATCCACCATGACCAGGTCCTCCTCCAAGAATGGCTTAGCCTACATTTCCTTTCCTTATCCCCACTCAGTATGGTAATCATAATCTGAAGAACATACCTACCTCTGCACCTCCCAAATTTAATGGCCTTATTACCTTGGACCCTAAGATCTTCCTCTTTGAATTTGACATCCTTTGTAGGAGTTATGATTACACAACTGATGCCCACAAGCTGAAGTTATTTCCATCCAATCTCAAGGAGGCTACTCTAAGATGGTTCATGGGGTTGGGTGCCAATGCTATAGCAGATTGGGATGTAATGAGTGATATGTTTCTTTCCAAGTACAAGGAATACTATAGGGGATGAGACATGAAAGGAGATGACATTTTTAAAATGTCACAAAAGGAGGACAAGACCTTGGAAGACTATGTCTCAAGGTTTATGTTCAATTTGTAGTGCAACACACAACATCAGCTGGATGAAGAGTCCCAAAAACACCTTTTCTTAAAAGGTGTGAATGATGGAAGTATTGAGGCCCTAAACCTTATGGCAGGAGGAGAAATTACTTAGAGAAACTGGGTTGACATAAAGAATATATGTCTAAACTATTCAAGGGCTACTATGAAGAAAGGTAGGGGACTTAGAGACCTACCACATAAGTCCAATGGTGGTTTGGGGGTATCTAAGATGGAGATATCCAATCTTCTATCTAACTTCAAGAAAGACATCATCAATGATGTTGCCACTCAGTTGGATAGTATGCAAGCAAGAAGAAAGAAGGAGGAGGCAGATGCCATGCTGGCCGAATTCTGCTCTTATTGAGGAGAAAAGAAGAAAAATTTTAGGTGCAAGATAGTTGCATCTATGGACACTAATTCAATGCCCACTGAGTTTAAAGCCATAGATGAGGAGAATGGAGAATTTTTCTATGTTTCTCAAAGGTGTCCATGAGCTCAGAGACAAGGTATACCTCCAGACCCCCTAAATAATTTTGGTTATAATAATAATAGTAGTCAATGGTCAAACCATGCCCCTCAAAATTCTGCCCCTCAAGGAAAGAATTGGAATTATAACTAGTCTAACCAACAACCACATTATAACCAAGCCTATCAGAAAAAACCACCATTTAACCCATACCAACAATAGTTTAACTCATATCAGCACCCACAATAGAATAACCAATGGCCACCACATGGTAACTGGCAACAACAACCTCAGTGGGGACCTAACTAGCCTAATCAAGATCAAGCTCTCATGCCTCCACCTTAGCAAAAAAATATTATGCCTCCACCTCTTGTAACCACTAATAACCCTCAAAAGCCAACACAACTTCCTACACAACCAACTCCAAATCCCAACAACAAGCAGCAAGCTTATTCCTTGCAAGTAAATGATATTCATCTCAGATCAAGAACTACATTGCCTTCACCTAAGGAGCCTATAATAACTAAAGTTGTTGATGCTGAGGATATACATGTGAACCAAACTACTGATGTTCCACCTATTCCTCAATTTGCACCAGTATTCAAAAATCCCCCTTATCCATAAAGATTGGCTCAATCAGCTCCTCCAAAAGAAAATCCTATAGCAGCTGATTTAATTGATCAACTCAAGCAAATGATAGTGCAAATCCCCTTGTTGGATGCCCTTAAAGAAGTCCCAATTTATAATAAGGCAATCAAAGAATCCTATATTAAGCACCCAGGAAGGAAGAAAAAAGACCCTGACACTGTCCATGTTCTAGGACAACTTTCTGATCTCATGTTAAGAAAAGCTTTAATGCCTAAGTACTCTGATCCAAGGAGCCCACTAGTCACTATTCATATTAATGGTATCCAAATAAAGAATGTCTTGATTGACCTAGGAGCATTCATCAATGTCATGAATAGGGAATTTTTGTTAAGGCTTAGCATAATTGGTTTAGGAGATACACCTACAATACTGCAATTAGCTGATAATTCCACTATTAAGCCAGATGGCATGGTAGAAGACATCATTGTAACACTAGATTCCTTGGATTACCCTTTAGATTTCGTAGTCGTGTCACTCAAAGCCACTCTAGGAGGATATCCATTAATCCTGGGATGACCTTGGTTAGCCACAACTGATGCTTGCATTGCATGTCACTTAGGAAAAATGACCATATCAGATGGGATAAATTCCAAGAATCTAACTCTATATTCTCTAGCAAAATCCCAAGTAGAACTTGACTAGGTTATCTGGCTAGATTTAGGTGATGCTGTCCTTGAAGAAAATTCAGTGCAATAGCTCATGGTCATTGAAAGAGATCCATTTATGGTGTCAAAAGAAGAAGATGATATATTAGAAGTAAATCTCACTAACCAACATGGTTCTGAGGCATCTTCTTGTGTTGTCCCAAACTATTTCCTCCAAACAATATTACCCAAGAAGACTTCATCTCAGTCTCCTGTAGCATTTAATTATCTCCACACCTTGTTGCCTCATGAAATAAAGTCACCATCATTTGTAGAAATATTGATGTTGGAAAAAGTAAAAAGAGTTGAAATTTCCCTAGGGAAGGAGTTGAATGTTAATAAGAATCTCACTACATTCCAGATGTCCAGTCTTCTCCAAATTTTGCAAGAAAGTCAACAAGCCTTTGCATGGGACTATACTAATATGAAGGGGTTAGACCCTAAACTTTATACTCATAGAATCTATATAAGCCCCAAGTGCAAGCCAGTTAGACAAGCCCATAGGAGAATTAATCCTACTTTGAGAGACATAGTGAAGATAGAGTTGTAGAAGCTCCTTAGTGCAGGTTTCATTTATCCTATTTTTGAGAGCCAATGGGTTTCTCCTCTAGTAATTGTCCCAAAGAAGGGGGGGAAATGGAGAGTTTGTGTAGACTATAGGGAGCTTAACAAAGCCACCAAAAATGATCACTTTCCATTACGTTTCATTGACCAAGTGCTTGATAATCTTGCTGGTAAAAAGTATTTTTCATTTTTAGATGACTTTAGTGGATATAACTAGATCCAGATGTCACCAAAAGACCAGGATAAGACAATGTTCACCTATCCATGGGGAACATTTTCTTACTCAGTCTTACCATTTAGATTGTGCAACACACCTGCTACTTTCCAGAGAGCAGTACTTGGTATTTTCTCTGACATTTCTATTGATTGTGTTGAAATATACATGGATGACTTCACTACTCATGGAACTATATTTGAGGAGGCACAAGATAACATGGAGAAGGTTCTCAAGGGATTCTAGGAATACAACCTCTCTGTTAACAATGAGAAGTGTTACATGATGATGGAGGATGGAGTTGTCTTGGGACACTACCTTTCATATTTTGGAATCCAAGTTGACCCTGCAAAAATTGTAGTCATCGACACACTTCCCACACCAATCAAGCAGAAAGATATTAGGAGTTTTCTTAGTTACATTGGTTATTATAGGAGATTCATCAAGGATTTCAGCCAACTTGCAGCACCTTTGTACAATTTTTTGAAGAAGGAAGCCGAGTTTGAATGGGTAGAAGACTGTGAAGCATCATTTAAGTAGTTGAAAGATGTTTTGACAAAAACACCTATTCTCAGAGGACCTGACTGGAAGCTACCATTTCACATCCACACTAATGCATCTGACTATGGCATTGGAGAATTCCTAGGACAAAAGGAAGGTATAGTTGAGCATGCTATTTATTATATTAGTAAAAACTTGCAAGGTGCTGAACTAAATTATACTATCACCGAAAAAGAACTGCTAGTAGTAGTCTATGCTCTCAAAAAATTTAGACACTACATCAAAAGCTATGAATTATTTGTATATACTGATCATTCAACCATCAAATACTTGATGAACAAGCCTACCATCAGTGGCAAATTAGCACGTTGGTTACTCCTCATGTAAGAATTTGATTGGAAGATAATTGATAAACTAGGCAAGGCTAATGTGGTGGTCGATTTCTTATCTAGATTACAAGTACTGGATGATCCTACAACAATTGATGATAGCTTCCCTAATGAGCACCTTTTTTCTATTGATTCTTTCAATCCATGGTATGAAAACATAGAAAACTACCTTTCTACAAGAAGGACACCACCTCATTTCTTGCCTAAACAACACCAACTTTTGGTTGAGAAGAGTTTTAACTTCTCATGGATCTTGGGCTTTATGTTCTATACAGGTCTAGACCAGGTCACCAGAAGATGTGTTCTAGATGATGAGACATATGACATTCTACGGGCATGTCATGATGAGCCGTGTGGAGGCCATTTCACAACAAAGAAGACAACCTATAAAATTCTAACAAATAGATACTACTGGCCTAATTTACATAACGATGCAACAAAACATACAAGGCACAGTGATAGATGCCAGTGCATGGGGCACCCAACAAAGTTAGATGAAATGCCCTTGTAGCCTTAGGTAGTGGTTGTGTGTGTGAATTTTGTACCTAGCTATAGACACAACACTTTAGTAAAACATTAGAGGTTAGCAGAAATCAAAATCTTGCAAATAATTGAAACTAAGCTAACTAGGAGATTTACTGCCTTCTAGTAGGTACGAGTATGATGTTCTTAGATTGGAATTGAGATCAGTGACAATGCAACACCTAAATGAAGGATTTGAATACAAAATATGAAAGACTATATGAATGCAGATTATTGTATATTTTTGGATTTTCTGTGCAATAATATGAAAAACTATATGAATATAAGCTATATGAATGAAATTGCAATTGAATGCAGATTTAATCTAAGAATTCTATGGATGAATATGAAATCTATGATATGAAACTATGATCAACTATGAAAGATCTCACAAATCACCTATCGCAAGTGCTCAATCCTTCAATTGCCAATTCACCAGAGTAATTGTGCAAATTTGAGTGTTGATTAGCCAGATCAAAAAAATGTGCAAAACTTTGTGAAGAGCTAAGCCTTGTTTTTATAGAAATCTAGGGCTTTGAGGGTGTAGGAGAAAAGCCATAAATCACTCTTGATAAACTCAGGTTGATTTTTGAGTTATCAGGAAATCAGAGATAATTAACTCACAAAAATCATGCAAAAGAAGTGTTTAACTCAAAATAGAGTTTAGATCAAATTTCAACTCATCATCAAATGTTGAGTTTCAATTTTAAAATTGATTATTAATTTCTAGTTGTCTGCTTTTTTGATTGTGCATGATTTAATTATAAATTAATTTAAAAGTAAAGTGATTTATTCTCAACTTAACTGATTTTTGAATTAAAATAATTGATTTATGGGTTAATCAATTATTAAATCAAACTTTATTCTAAAACTATATTATTAAAAATTGACAACTGACATTAATTAATTAAATAAGAATTTAATCAATTAGTCATAAGATTTTTGATTTATTGTCAAAATTAAATAATACAATTTAGGAATAAATTTAATTTAATTTAATTAAATAATTAAGTGGCAGTATTAAATTAATTAATTAAATATTTAGAATATTCAATTAATCAACTTTAGGATAAATAGGATTTATCGCCAAATAATTATTAAATCAAAGATAATTAGGATAAATAGGAATATTGCTAGGAATATTCCCCAATGCAAAATTTAGGATAAAATCAATTAGAGTTTTGATAACTTGATGTGCAGATATGCCTTAGGTTAGGACTTTGATGTTGATTTCATTTGAATTGTTGATATAGGAGGTTAATGAACCTATAGCCCATTTTTGGGGTATTACATTTTGCCCCTCTTTGAATCACTGTGCAAAACGTAGTGGTTCAAAGAATAATTTGTGTATAATAAAGATGTATGAAACTAATTTGAAAGATTAACCGATTCTGAGACAGAAATTGATTGAAAGGTTTAAAGGTTCAAGATTTAATATTTAGGTCATGATTGACCAAAGATAATGTTAACTATAGAAACAATGAACCGGTGATTATGAAAAAGTGCCAAAATGCCTGATTCGGAACCTTATGATTGCGAAGAAGTGAGTGACTGATTCCAGACCTGATTGTCCAAAGAGAATAATATTGGTATCACATCCTGAACCCATCAGTTGCGAAGAACCAAGGAAATAACACTAATGAACCGATGGTTACGAAAAGCTGATACAGTTTACAGGATAGATTTAGGATACCAGATTGATATGGATCTTGATGAATCTGATATGCCCCAAGCGACGAGGACTTTTGATGAGTTAGCAACTAGACGTGGTTGTTGTCTTGATTAATGAGGAAAGATTGATTACAGATTTAGATTTACAGACTTGAATGATGTGCAATACCATGCCCCCTTCCGAATTAAAATTGAAATCTAACAGGAAAAGTTAGTGTTATAGTTTAGAAGCATGTTAATTGATGTGAGAAGTGGTTATACACATTTGAGAACATGTTCTGCATTGTTTAGAGGTCTTGGAGACCAAGTTTGACTAGGTTAAACCATGAGTTGACCATAGTTGACCAAGTTGAAATTTTGATAGTTTGATGTAAGATAATCAGTTAAGTTGAATTCTAGATTTTTGTGATGATTGAAGGTCGATTATGCAAGTAGTTAATAATATGAATGATTTCAGATTTTGATTTTGATCCCGAAAAAGGATTCTACTTGTTGTTTCATTGGAGGAACCTTCATACAATGCTTAGTCCTTGTGTCATGTTTAGCATTTTTGGTTTTGAAGAATCGTTTAAGTGTTCAAGCAATTTGTGAGATCATGCAAAGTGCAAAATGAAATGCAGAATGAAATGCAAACCTAGGACCTAGGACCTAGTCACTAATCATGTGTCGATTCATTCTCATCATTGAAATTTTTACGTAATCGGATAAGTCAATACAATGTCCACTAGTTATGAAACCATAGACATATGAATATCGATTTGTATGTGCATGAATCAATACAACACCCACTGGCTAGACAACCATGGACATATGAATATTGATTTTATTTTTGAAATGTTTGATTAAATATAAGCACCATGGCATAAATGCCAGGATGACCTGAATATCATATCCATTTTGATATAGAAATTTGTATAAGCATAAAAACATAAATGTCGTGATGACCAGAATATGCCTTGCGGTACAAACACATCAAGCAGTCAAGAGATCCTTCTAAATCTAGTGTGAATTACCCATAGTGACCCTTTATCATTCACATCCTTAGGTAAGATCCCATTTCATAGTAGGAGTAAGAACTTTCTCAAAAAGACAATAGTTAGATCAAAATTCCTTGAATTTTTTGGGTATCAAAAGTTGAGGTACACATGCCATCCAATTCAAGATAGAGGCTCTTACAGATGGACACCATTTCAATACAGAATTTTCAAAGTTGTTAGATTTTCACATACAAGCAGAAGACAAAGAAAATATTATGCCCCCAGTCATCACTCTCTAAATCCTATAAAGGACATCATCAAAGAGCTCAAAAGACACAATATGCAAAAATCTCAATGCGAATCAGTAAGCATAGAAGGAGATAAAATCATGTAAAAGTCATAGATTGTTTTCAATTTGTGTTTGATGTTTGATTGCATTGTTGTAGATGCAAAATCCTTTCTGGAGAGGAGATAGACTGACTGACTTAGATGAAGCTTCAAAGGACTCTAACTGGATATGACTCTTATGAGGTATACTAGAGACTAAAGGATATGACATTGATTGTCCCCAAATGTGAGGCATTGATAGGATACAGACGCTTGAGCTAATTGGTGTATAGACCGACTTATTGAAAATAGGAATATGGAAACAAACCAGGAGGTATGTACAAACTAAAGCAGGATTGAAAGATGGGAAAGACCAAGATTGTGTTGATAGATGGAGCATTTTGAAACAAGTGGCACCCGTTTGCTGGGTTTTCACCATCTTGGTAGAGATTCTATTTTTGCTACCAGGGCGCCTATTTCCAAATTTTTACAAAGGCACTTTTTATTTTTCTTCTTTTTTTGTATTTTTCATTTTTTCAATTTTTTTTGATATTTTTGGTATTTTTTTATTTTTTTGTGAATCATCAAGGTGCCTATTGCTAGGTTTTCACCAAGATGTTCATTTTTTCAGGATTTTTCAAATTTTTATAATTTTTCAAGACATTTTACCATAAAATAGATGTCTTAGGCATAGAATTTCTTCAGATGGAGAACGTTGATTGGTTCTCAGAGCTGCTCTCCTTTAGTTGTTGAGAGTTGATAGGCACTAGAGCGAAAAGTAGCAGTGATTACAAAGGGACCCAACCAGTTGGGTTCAAAATTCCCCTTGCACTCTCTATGTGATTGATTTTTAGGATTCTCTCTCAAGACTAGATCGCCAACCTGAAATTCTCTGTGTCTGACTTTCTTATTGTAACCTCTAGACATTCTTTTCTGATATACTTTGAGATGATCATACGCTACAAGTCTGCGCTCATCTAGTAGTTCAAGTTCTTGCAACCTAGACACTCTGTAGTCATTGTCAGTTACTAAACCATGCATTCTGATTCTTAGTGATGGGATTTCAACCTCAATAGGTAGTACCACTTCAGACCCATAAAGTAAAGCATATGGTGTAGCCCCAGTGGGTGTTCTGATACTTGTTCTGTAGGCCTAGAGAGTTGGATTGATCATGAGATGCTAGTCTCTTCCTATTTTATTAACTGTTCGATGCAAGATTTTCAATAGATTCATTTTTGAAGCCTCTGCTTGTCCATTCCCTTGAGGATAGTAGATAAATGACCAATGCTATGTAATCTTGAACTTTGTACATAAATCATCTAGGTCTTTGTTCTTGAATTGTCCACCATTTTTTGTGACTATAGAATGTGGAATACCATACTGACATATGATGTAGTTCAGAATGAACATTGAAATTTGTTTTCCAATTGCTTGTGTTAAAGGGATTGCTTCCACCCATTTTGTAAAATAATTTGTAGTTGTGATTATGTGGGTATGTCCATTAGAAGAATGAACATGTATGGCTCCTATAGGATCAAATGCCCATTGGTGAAAAGGTCATTGTGTAGTGAAGGGAATTAGATCCCTCCCTGGAGCATGAATTAAGTTTCCATGCACTTGGCACTTTTGACAGTTTTTAGCAAACTTGATAGACTCTTTCTCCATTTTCGGCCAATAGTACCCATCCCTAATAAATTTTTGGGCTAGTGTTAAACTGTTTGAGTGTGATCCACAAATACCATTGAGACTCTTCCCATTCTAAACATCTAAGTAGCATACCATCTAGACCTCATTTATACAGATCGTGACCAATGATAACATATCGGGAGGCATTTCGGATAAGGTATCTCTTTTCATGGCGGTTAAAGGTATCGAGAATGATTTGTTCTTTGAGATAAGAGAAAAGGTTTTTATAGCAGGATGAATCATGACCAACAATAATGCAGATCATGCAGGGTTTGGGGGAATCACATGTAGGATAAGATAGTGCTTCCACTAGGAACTCGTAGCATAGCTCATGTTCGGGCTGCTGTAATAAAGTAGATAGCATTGCCATTGCATTGGCAGCCTTATTCTCTATTCTAGGAATTTTCTCAAATGTGATAGATATGAAGTATTTCTTGAGATCATCTACCATTCTCTTGTATGGAATGAGATTTTCATCTTTTGTTTGGTACACATCATTGACTTGATGGATAACAAGTTGTGAGTCTCCATGAATGTGTAATTCTGTTACTCTCCACTCAATTGCTATTTTCATACCATTTAAAAGGGCTTCATATTCAAAAATATTGTTTGTACAAGGAAATTTGATTCTGAATGCCTTAAGAATGGAGTATCCCTGAGGAGTGATAAACAAGATGCCTACTCTAGATCCATTCTATGTATAGGAGCCATCAAAGAACAATTGCCATTCTCTAGAAGAAAGATTCATGATAGAGGAATCTGGGAACTCTATTTGCATTGGTGTATCATCAAACATAGGTGCATCTACCAATTGATCAACAATAACTTGTCCTTTGATAGCTTTTCTTTTAACATATTCAATATTAAATTCACTTAAGAGCAAGACCCATTTGGCTAATCTACCTATGAGGGTAGCTTTGCTTAGTAGGTACTTTAGTGGATCAATCTTAGCTACTAAATGTGTGGTATGAGCCAACATATAATGTCTCAATTTCTGTGATGCAAAGATCACAGCTAGACAAGCCTTTTCAATTATAGAATAGTTCTTTTAGTATGCCACCAATGTTCTAATGATATAGTATATAGCTCTTTCCTTCTTGTTCTCATCATCTTGTGCAAGCAATGCCCCTAGTGATGTATCTGTAGTAGAGACATATAAGATCAAAGGCTCCCCTTAAATAGGAGGCATCAAGATAGGAGTATTTGATAGGTATTTCTTGATATGATTAAAATTCTTTTCACATTCCTCATTCCATGCAAAGGTCACACCTTTATTTAATGTTCTTGTAAAAGGCTATGATATGTCAGCTAGCTGAGATATGAATCATCTGATAGATTGCACTCTCCCTTGTAATGTTCTCATTTGACTTATATTCTTGGGAGGTTGCATCTCCATGATAACTTTAACTTTTGTTGGATCTACTTCAATTCCTTTCTTTGAAATAATGTAGCCTAAGAGCTTGCCAGAAGTTACACCAAAAGCACACTTCTTAGGGTTCAGTTTAAGACTAAATTTTTCCATTCTGTCTAGTATCTTGCTCAAATCATTTAGATGTTCAGATCTTATCATAGATTTTGCTAAAGTATCATCAACATAATCCTCCATAGTTTGATGCATCATGTCATGAAGGATAGATGTCATAGCTCTCTGATATGTAGCACTGTAATACCCCAAAAATGGACTATAAGTTCATTAATCTCTAAACATCATCAAATCAAATGAAATCAACATCAAAGTCCTAACCTAAGGCACATCTAAACATCATCGAATCCTAATTGATTATCTTAAATTCTGCATCAGGGAATATTCCTAGTAATATTCCTAATCATCATAATTATCTTTAATTTAATGATTATTTGGCAATAAATCACATTTATCCTAAAATTTGATTAATTGAATATTTTGCATATTTAATTAATTAGATTTAATTCTGCCACTTAATTATTTAATTGAAGTTAATTCTATCTATTATTAATTGTATTATTTAATTTTGACAATAAATCCAATATCCTATGAATAATTGATTAAATTCTTATTTAATTAATTAAAGCAAGTTGTCATTATTTAATGATATAGTTTTTAATAAAAGTTTGATTAAATAATTGATTAACCCATAAATCAATTATTTTATTTTTAAAAGCAGTTAAGTTGGAAATAAATCACTTTATTATTAAATTAATTCATAAATAAAACATGCACAATCATAAAAGCAGACAACTATCAAATATCAATTAAAGCTAAACTCTATTTTGAGTTAAAACTTAGCTTTTGCATATTTTTGTGAGTTAATTGTCTTTATTATTAGATAAGTCAAAAATCAAGCTAAGTTATTTGAGTGATTTATGACTTTTTCTCATGCACCTCCAAAGCCCTGGATTTCTATAAAATCAAGGCTCAGCTCTTCATAATTCATCTCGCAAATTGCAAACTTACTCTACAAGAATCATAGCATATCAAATTTGGAGAATTTGCACAATTGGAGCTTGAAAGATAAATTTGAGGATTCGAAGCTTTGTGAGATCAATTTCAAATTCATAGCTTTCATATTATTGTTAGAATTTTCATTCTCATATCATATCATTTCTAGATTAGCATTGCATATCATTTAGCATAGATTCGTATCATTGTTAGATCAATTTTCATATTAGCATAGATTTCATATCAGTTTTTATCATTATTATTGCATAGAAATATCCAAAAAAAAGAAGATTAATTGCATTCACATTTTATATCATTTTTTAATCCAAATACTTCATTTAGGTGTCGTCTAGGTCACTGATCTCGATAGCAATCTGAGAACATTAATCTCGCACCTACTAGAAGGCAGTAAATCACTTGGTTAAATTAGATTTTAATTTTGCATGATTTTGATTATAGCTAACCTCTAATGTTTTATTGAAGTGTTGTGTCTATAGATTAGGTACAATTTTCACACACACATTTTTGGCGCCCACCGTGGGGCAACCCACCTTTACATGTTAGTTTTGATTTTTTTTTGGGGAGCTAAAGCCCTAAAGTTTCAAAGATTTAATTTTATCTCTCAAACAACTTAGAGTTTTGCTTTGAAATTTTTTTGGTAGGTTGGAAATATATTAGAGAAGTTATAGTAAAAAATTTAGAATTTTATGAGATGTTTTGAATTTTTAATAATTTTTTCTTGAAATTTCAGAAAAAATTAATATCTAACACAAATCAGCATAGTTTTCAGAAATTTTTATGTTTTAAAAAATCTCTTTAAATTCTACAAGGGGTCCATTCTTTGTATTTTAAATTTGGATGCAATATAATAGCTCAAATAGTCAATTTACAAAAACTAGTCTGTTTTGATAAAACGGGTCTCTAGGGCACAAATGAAGAGATTTTTCTAAAATTTTTGCATTTTTGGAAATCTCTCTATTTTTTAGTAGGGGTCTTTATTCTAAATTTCTATTTTTGTGGCCAAAATCATATCAAAAAAATTAGATCTTGTTGACTAGGTCAAATGCAGTGCAAAAAAATTAAAATTTTGTGATGGGTATGCACTTATTTTTTATATGATTCAATGCATGATATAAGTTATCATTTGGATTAATTTCTAGTTATTATTTCTCCTAAAAATTGATTTTTAGATCTAACCCTAGGGTTTTCATAAGTTGAATATACCTTGCATATCTTGTTTGCTTGTTGGCTTGTTGGAGAGTTTGTAGCTTGCTTGCATAGTAAAGCTCAACAAAAATTGCTAAAAATCAGGTAAAATCTACTAAGCACGTTGCAAAGATCTCAGGTATTCTCCTTCATCTAATGACATTTCAATTTGGGACTTAAAATAAATCTCTCGTGTGTCTAGCTTGGGTGATTCTTTTCATGCTTTTGTTTTACACACTTGCATAATTGATACTAGGTTGTGACCCCTTAAGGATTCATTAAGTAGTCTTAGATACTTGTGATTGATCTTGATTGCTATCTTGGGTTATTGGACTCGCTAATCTACCGGCCCCTCATTTTCACTTCGTGGTTGCAATCTCAGTGCCATAAAGGGGATGGGTCAACAGGACAGAAGTGTTAAGTGTTCCACTTGGCAACCCTTTTGTACTTTTAGGAACTCACTTGTTTTCTAAGTTGGGGACTCATTTTTAACTTATGTGAGGTGTTAAGTGTTCCACCTTGTGGACTCATCTCATATTCACTTTAAGCGTTAAGTGTTCCTCTTTCTGCTTTTTGGGTACTTTTGGTAGATTTGCTTTTGGGAATACATCTGTGCTCACATAGTAATTAGGCCCTATGAACACTATTTGCGATTCTTGAGAGATTGGATTCCCAGTGAAATCCTTCTTGATGATAGAATCCTTGTAGGTAGGGAGGATACTTAGTGCATTTCACATTCAACTTGGTTAGTGCATCTTCTCTTATTGATCAATACATTCTCCCAGGAGAGGTTGATAGATCACGTGGGGTAGACATCATGAGCTTTGGTGAATCAAAATTGGTTAGTGCATCTTCCCTTATTGATTGATACATTCTCTCTCCAGAGGGGTTGATAGATCACGTGGGGTTGATATCATAGACCTTGGTGAGACAAACTTTGTCTTAGCGTGTCAGATTAATCTGCTTGCTTTGTTTGGGTTAAAAGTGAAGAGGCATCAAAACCTTGGATCTGGAGCCAAGTCCCCTTGTGGTATACTATTGTGAGTCACCTTTAGCGAGGGTTAACCATAGCGAATAATCCCTTCATAGGGTAAACTACATTGATGGAACCTTAAGCGGTAATAGCCATTTTCACCGTGGTAGTGGCAGCCGCTATATAAATGTCCTTGTGGAAGAAATCTCCATGGGTATGGTTCATTGTTGGGTTGTCAGATCTCCCTAGCAGCTCCTGAAGATTAAGTTCTCAGACTGTGTCAAAACCCTGGTGTGCTGGGATTGGAGTTCACCCCTTTGGATCATAAAAGTTGCAGAGTCAAACCATTACTAAAAACCCTAGTGAGGCCAAATTTTTATTTTATAGGGTATATGTGCGTTATTGCAAAACATTTTTGGAACATACACAATTAGCGCTTCTGAGGATTAGAACGAATAAGTCACTTGATTTTTCATGCGCAAGGTTGCTTTTGCCCTTGTTCATTGTTTTCAGCCATGCTTGAAATCACTTGCTTGCTATTTTGCGTGCTTGTTTATCTATTTGGTTATTGAAAACGGACAAATCTATTACAATCCTCAAATCTGGACATTGAAATTTGCAAACAATCCGAATCTAAAAACTGAAAATTTGCAAAATTTGAAGTGAAATTCCTTTCTAGAGTCAAAAATCATTTCAGGAAGTCAAAAGTCATATGAGTTTTTTCAAGTGTCGTTTCATTACAACCCATTTGTCATATGATTCAGTACCCAGTGTCGTACGAGTTTCCATGCTAGCAAATTCTCAAAGTCAAAATCTTGCAACTATTGTATGAGTTTTTCAACTGTCATTTCATTGCTACCCAACTATTGTATGAGTTTTGCAACTGTCATTTCATAGCATACCCATTGTCATACAAGTCTACAGAGTGTCATTTGGGAAAAATTTTGAAGAGTTGTCAAAAAATTGTCAGAATTGCCAGATACTTAGCTTCTTCAGCCTATTTCCAAAATCTATCATACAAATCACTGTGTCAAGAACATATTAGTAGCTATTGAGAATTAGTACACATGTCTCAAAGAATTAGTACACAAGAGGAAGAAGCTCTAATCACCTCTATGATGAAGTAGCTGCAAGCTATGCAAGTTGAACTTAACAATCTTAAGAAAGAAAAGGAACCTAAAGAGTTCTACATGGAAATTCTATGCTCTTTTCCATTTGATAAAGACTTGTACATGTCACCATGCCCTCAGACAAAATGTGAGCAACGTGACAACCCTTATGATACCTCTTCCACAGAGAGTGACACATCAAGCTTTGGAGACTATGATGACTATGACGATAGACAATGTAATGATACCTATGACACCTCTATTCCTAAGAGTCCTCCTTGTCACGTGTTCCTACTTACTACAAATGGGCCATCACATTGGATAGATTGTGATGGTGATCCATATGATTCTAATTTTGAAAGAGATTTTGATGGCTTTTGTGGACAATACTTTGATTATGATCCATCTACTACTGCTGAGGACTATAAAATACATCGTGCTAGCTTGAAACGTCAATACTATAAGGATCTCTCCTCTAAGAACTCTTAGACTGAAAATAAAGATTACACTCTCAAGAAAGGTCATGTTAATGTTGAACCTTTGTCTAGCGATGGTTCCCTTCCATCCCCTACTTCCTCCAATACCCATAAATTTCCTAAAGCTTCCGAGTCTTTCAAATCTTTCACAGAACTTTCATCTGACACAAGCCCTGATACTTTTCATGCTGTTCCCTATAGTTATCCTCCAGGGCTACCTCTTAAAGAAACTCAAGCTAACCTTCACTTGGCTACAAATACTTTCAATAATGATAAACCTAAAGAGCCTAAGCCTTCATATCCTATAATCCCTACTTCAGCTAGTCCTCCACCATTTCCTCCAAAGTCTTCCATACAATCCCAACATGCTTCCTTGTCCTTAGAAGTGGCTCCATGTTAAGAGGACTCTAAAAATGATGAAGAAAAGAACATAAAGAAAGATCAAGATCAAGAACCCTCCATGTCATCCACTCCTTTTCATGATGTCTCTTATCCACCTCAGGGTTCTTTTGATCTTACAACCCCTTTTACATGCATTCAACCATGTCTTAAGTCTTCTCCTAAGCAAGATCAAGTTACTACTTACACTATTGAGCTTATTGACAATCAAAATAACCTTACTACACTTGCACTTTCCAAAGATAATACTTCCATTAAGGTTATTGAAAATGGTGTTGTTACTGCCAATGTTAAGCCTATTGAAAATCAAAAGAAAAATTATGTGCTTGTGCTATCCAAAGATCCTTGTCAAGATCAAATTCTTCCATCTTCTTGTTCTACCACTCCATGTTCACTTCCACTTTCTACTCTTCCTAAGTCTTTGCAAGCTTTGAACAATCCTATCAAAGAAGCTGCTCATATTCAAGATGTCCACGATTCTATTGAAAATTATAATGCTCACTCTAAAGATGCTGATATCTTTGGTTGTCATATAGATGCTGATGAACTTATTGATTATCCTTTTGTGTCTTCCACTTCCATCCTTGGACCTCTTCCACCACTACTAAGAGCTTCACGTCTGCCTTCCATCTTGGGTCCTTATGTCCCTTCACTTTCCCCTCCTAACTCTCCTAATTTTCCATCCATCTTGAGTCCCTACATCCCTCCATCTCCTATCTTTCCTCAAGATCAACATAGATGCATACCCCTGAATCCTTTTCATCCACCCACCCATCTAAACTAGTCATATCCTCCTTCTTCCACAAGTCCCAAGTTCTTTGGAAGTAACTTGAATGTTCAATACAAGAAAAAGAAGCAATACAAGAATCCATAAAAAAAAAGATCACCATGTCTCCTCTAATAGACATGGAAGCATAAAGTCCAAAGAGATATCTAAGAAAAAAACTACAAGACAAGTATGGGTTCCAAAATCCATAATTGAAGATATTCTCTCCAAATTACCAAAAAGAAATGAAAAGCCTACGGCTATATGGATTCCAAAGTCTCTCTTGAAAGAGTCTGGTGTTGAGCAACAAGTGAAGTTGACATTCAAGCTTCCAAAGACTTCCACTTCATCTTCTTCCAAAAGCATTCCTCCATTCCATGCGCCTAAACCACAACCTCTACTATCCATTCACCATATTCCTTCACGTATTCCTTCATTCAAGATTCCTCCATCCTCTCACCACCCTTCAAGGTATGTGTTGACATTGATCTTGCCTTCCTTTCCACCCACCCTTTTACAATCCTTCCATGCATTATCCTTCTACCTTCTATCATTTTTCCTCATTTGTCTATTCCTCCTATCTTCCAACCTCACTCGCTTTACATAAAACCTTATCCTCCATTTTTCTCTTCCATCTCCCTTTCCCTATCAGCATCTTTGAGCATATCATTTGAATATTTGGTATATCATGGTTTATCCTTTCAAGGAGCACTCTCTAAAAAGCTTTCCTTCTTCCAAAAATTCAAAAAGAAATGAAAAATTAAAAAAAAATTGAAAATGTGCCTTGGTGGAAACCTGGAAATAGGCACCTTGGTAGCAAAAGTAAAGAGAAATAAATTCATCCTATGGTAAAAACCACTCCCTTGTGGCGCCTTGGATAAGTACCATGATGAAAACTTGGCAATCAGGCATCATGCGTAGTTATTCTACATATTTCATCCATTCCATCTTCTCTTTTTGATCTTGACAATGTTGATCTATACATGAACATTTGGCTATCTTGTGAGTTATTTTGCAGTGATCTTGCTTTCATTTCCTTCCATGTTTAGCCTTCATATCCATTTTCCTCCATTCATTCTAGCCTTTCGCCATCCTTTTCCCCTTTGGTCTTGATCTAATAATAAAAAAAGAAAGAAAGAGTAAAATATGGTGCTATGAAGCCTCTTGACATGTCTACTCCTTTGGACTACATCCTTTCCTTCTTTGGAATTACGCTTTTGTGCCTTATCCTATGCTGGCCTTTCATTGCTTGTCCAAATGTTCTTTACATGAAATTTTTTTCCTAGCTTAGGTATTCTTGAGGAGTTTTCCCTTGAGGATTTCTTCCCTTCATTCTCCTTCATTCGCTTGTCTTCCATCTCTTCCACCAGCTTGTCAATCCCTCTTGTTCTCCACCTTGCTAGACATTGGGACTGCACAATATGATCTTGCTTGAGAGTTTGCAATGGAAAAAGATGCTATCAAGTATACCAAATATCAGAATAAGTATCAGAACAAGTATTAGATCAAGTATCAAAACACCTACTGGGGCTACATCTTTCACTTAAGTTTATGGGTCTAAAGCGGTACTGCCTATTGAGGTCGAAATTCTATCACTAAGAATCAGAATGCATGGTCTAGTAACTGATGATGACTACAAAGTGTTTAGGTTGCAAGAACTTGAACTACTAGATGAGCACAGACAAGCAACATATGATCATCTCAGAGTATATCATAAGAGAATGTCTAGAGGCTACAACAAGAAAGTCAGACACAGAGAATTTCAGGTTGGCGATCTAGTCTTGAGAGAAAATCCTAAAAATCAATCCCATCGAGAACGCAAGGGGAAGTTCGAACCCAACTGGCTGGGTCCCTTTGTAATCACTACTACTTTTGGCTCTAGTGCCTATCAAATCTCAACGATTGAAGGAGAACAGCTTCGAGAACCAATCAACATTCTCCATCTAAATAAATTCTATGACTAAGGCATTCAGTCTATGGTTAAATATCTTGAAAAAATCCTAAAAATCAGAAAAAGCCATGAAAAAATGAACATCTTGGTGAAAACCTAGCAATAGGCACCTTGATGATTCACAAAAAAATCAAAAAAATCAAAAAAATTCAAAAAAATAAAAAAATATCAAAAATTCAAAAAAATTGAAAAAATGAAAAATACAAAAAAAAAAAAAGAAAAAAAAAAGTGCCTTGGTGAAAACCTGGAAACAGGCGCCTTGTTAGCAAAAATAGAATCTCTGCCAAGATGGTGAAAACCTAGCAAACGGGTGCCACTTGTTCCAAATGCTCCATCTATCAGTGCAATCTTGGTCTTTCCTAGCTTTCAGTCTTGCTTTAGTTTGTACATATCTCCCGGTTTGTTTCTACATTTCCAGTTTTCAATAAGTCGGTCTGTACACCAATTAGCTCAAGCGTCTGTATCCTATCAATGTTTAACACTTGGGGGCAATCAATGTCATATCCTATGGTCTCCCATGTATCTTAGATGGATCATATCTAGTCAGAGTCCTTTGAAGCTTCATGTGAGTCAGTCAGTCAGTCTTGTCTCCAGAAAGGACTTTGCATCTACAACAATGCAATCAACATCAAACATCAAACTTAAAATAATCTATGGTTTTTACATGCTTTTATCTCCTTGTATGCTTACTGATTCACATTGAGATTTTTGCATACTATGTCCCTTCGAGCCCTTCGATGATGTCCTTTATAGGATTTAGAGAATGATGACTAGGGGCATAATCTTTTCTTTGTCTTCTACTTGTATGTGAAAATCTAACAACTTTGAAAATTTTGGATTGAAATGGTGTCCGACTCTAAGAGCCTCTATCTCGAATTGGATGGCCATGCATACCTCGACCATTGATACTCAGATGATTCAAAGAAGTTTGATCTAACTATTATCTTTTTGAGTGAGTTCTTTCTCCTACTGTGAAACACGATCTTACCTAAGGATGTGAATGATAAAGGGTCACTACGGGTAATTCACACTAGATTTAGAATGATCTCTTGACTGTTTGATGTGTTTGAATGCAAGGTTTATTCAGGTCATCATGACGTTTATGTTTTGATGCTTATACAAATTGCTATATCAAAATGGATATGATATTCAGGTCATCTTGGCGTTTGTGCCTTGGTGCTTATATCTAATCTGACATTCCGAAAATAAAATCAATATTCATATATCCATGGTTGTTGACTAGTGGGTGTTGTATTGATTCTTGCGCATACAAATAGATATTCATATGTCTATGGTTTCATAGCTAGTGGGTATTGTATTGATTTATCCGGTTACCTAAAAGTTCAATGATGATAACAAATCGACATATGATCAGTGACTAGGTCCTAGGTCTTAGGTTGCATTTTATTTTGCATGTCTCTTTGCATTTTGCATGTTTGCATGATCTCACAATGATTAAACGAACTTCAATGCTTAAATGATTCTTCAAATTGCATCTTCAAATCTAACAAGAGCTGAATCTTACACAAAGGTTCCTCCAACGAAGCAACAAGTAGAATCCTTTTTCGGGATCAAAATTCAAATCTGAGATCATTCATATTATTAACTAGTTTCATAATCGACTTTCAATCATCACAGAAATCTAGTATTCAACTTAACTGATTATCTAAACATCAAACTATCAAAATTTCAACTTGGTCAACTATGGTCAACTTATGGTTTGACCTAGTCAAACTTGGTCTTTTGGGACCTTCCAACGATGCACAATGTGTTCCCAGACGCGTTTAACCACTTCTCAAATCAATTAACATGCTTCTAAACTATCAACGCTGAATTTTCTTGTCAGATTTCAATTTTGATCCCGAAGGGGGCATGGTATTGCACATCATTCAAAGTCTGTAATCAAATTTGAAATCATATCTTTATGGAAATCAATATCTTTCTTAGTAATCAAGACAAAAACCACGTCTAGTTACTGATTCATCAAAAAAGACCTCATCGCTCGGGGCAAATCTATCATCACTTGGGGCATATCAGATTCATCGTCGATCCATATCAATCTGGTATTCTCCTAATCTTGTAAACTGTATCAGTTTTTGCAACCATCAGATCATAGTGTTCTTTCCTTGGTTGTTCGGCAACTGAAGGATTCGGATGTGATACCTGCTAGTTCTGCTAAGACAATCAAGTCTAGAACCAGTCACTCACTTCTTAGCAATCCTAAGGTTTGGAATCAGGTGTTTTGACACTTTTTTTGCAATCCTCAGTTCATCGCTGCTACAGTGAACATTATCTTTGGTCATTCAAGACCTATTATCTCCATATCAAACCAATATCAATCAGCTTCTGTCACATATCAATTATCAATCTCAAACATCAGTTTCATATCTTTATCAAACACAGACTTTCTTTGAACCACTGTGCTTCGCACAGTAATTCAAAGAGGGGAAAAATGTAATACCCCAAAAATGGGCTATAAGTTCATTAATCTCTAAACATCATCAAATCAAACGAAATCAACATCAAAGTCCTAACCTAAGGCACATCTAAACATCATTGAATCCTAATTGATTATCTTAAATTCTGCATTGGGGAATATTCCTAGTAATATTCCTAATCATCATAATTATCTTTAATTTAATGATTATTTGGCAATAAATCACATTTATCCTAAAATTTGATTAATTGAATATTTTGCATATTTAATTAATTAGATTTAATTCTGCCACTTAATTATTTAATTGAAGTTAATTCTATCTATTATTAATTGTATTATTTAATTTTGACAATAAATCCAATATCCTATGAATAATTGATTAAATTCTTATTTAATTAATTAAAGAAAGTTGTCATTATTTAATGATATAGTTTTTAATAAAAGTTTGATTAAATAATTGATTAACCCATAAATCAATTATTTTATTTTTAAAAGCAGTTAAGTTGGAAATAAATCACTTTATTATTAAATTAATTCATAAATAAAACATGCACAATCATAAAAGTAGACAACTATCAAATATCAATTAAAGCTAAACTCTATTTTGAGTTAAAACTTAGCTTTTGCATGTTTTTGTGAGTTAATTGTCTTTATTATCAGATAACTCAAAAATCAAGCTGAGTTATTTGAGTGATTTATGACTTTTTCTCATGCACCTCCAAAGCCCTGGATTTCTATAAAATCAAGGCTTAGCTCTTCATAATTCATCTCACAAATTGCAAACTTACTCTACAGGAATCATAGCATATCAGATTTGGAGAATTTGCACAATTGGAGCTTGAAAGATAAATTTGAGGATTCAAAGCTTTGTGAGATCAATTTCAAATTCATAGCTTTCATATTATTGTTAGAATTTTCATTCTCATATCATATCATTTCTAGATTAGCATTACATATCATTTAGCATAGATTCATATCATTGTTAGATCAATTTTCATATTAGCATAGATTTCATATCAGTTTTCATCATTATTATTGCATAGAAATATCCAAAAAAAAAAAGATTAATTGCATTCATATTTTATATCATTTTTTCATCCAAATCCTTCATTTAGGTGTCGTCTAGGTCACTGATCTCGATAGCAATCTAAGAACATTAATCTCGCACCTACTAGAAGGCAGTAAATCACTTGGTTAAATTAGATTTCAATTTTGCATGATTTTGATTATAGCTAACCTCTAATATTTTATTGAAGTGTTGTGTCTACAGATCAGGTACAATTTTCACACACACAAGCACCAGCATTCTTAAGCCCAAATGGCATGACATTCCAAAAGAAGGTACCCCATGCACATGTGAAAGCAGTTTTCTCTTGATCCTCTGGAGAAATTTTGATTTGATTATATCTAGAAAAAACATCCATTAAAGAATACATCTCAAAGCCCACAGTCATGTCCAGTATCATATCAATGTTAGGTAATGGAAAATCATCCTTAGTGCATGCTTTGTTCACATCTCTAAAATCTGTGCATACTCTTATTGATTTGTCTAATTTTGATACATGTACAATATTAGAGATCCATTCAGCATAGTTAATAACTCGAATAAATCCGGCTTTTGGGAGCTTCTCTAATTCAGCATTGACTAAGAGTGCAACATGAGGATGCATCTTTCTCAACTTTTGTTTAACATGTTTTACTCCTGGAGCAATAGATAAATGATGCATTATGAGATCAAGATCAAGTCCAGGCATATCTAAATACTTCCATGTAAAGTTGATCTTCTTTTCTATCAAGAAAGTGGTGAATGCTTTCTTCTCTTCTTCTGATAAGGATTGTGCTACATGAATCATTTGTGGTTCTTTTGGTGTACCCAAGTTGATAGATTGAGTGGGCTCGATTAGAACTGGGGATATGTCCTATAAATTACTCAAAAGTGTGTGTGTGAAAATTGTACTTGATCTGTAGACACAACACTCAGTAAAACATTAGAGGTTAGCTAAAATCGAAATCGTGCAAAATTGAAAGCTATCTAACCAAGCGATTTACTGCTTTCTAGTAGGTGCGAGATTAATGTTCTCAGATTATTATCGATATCAGTGACCTAGACGACACCTAAATGAAGGATTTGAATGCAAAAGATGGATATGAAATTGAATGCAATTAATCTATATTTTTTATATTTTCTATGCAATAAGAATGAATGAAAAACTGATATGAAATTAATCTATATGAAAACTGATATGCTATGCTAATCTAACAATGATATGAAATATGAATGCAAAAATAAGATTGATCTCACAAAGATGTCGATTCGCAAGAGCTTTGATTCTTCAATTCCAATTCTCCAGCGTGATTGTGCAAAATATGAGATGAATTATGAAGAGCTGAAGCCTTTAATTTATAGAAATCCAGGGCTTTGGAGGTGCATGGATAAAAGCCATAAATCACTCAAATTAACTCATCTTGATTTTTGAGTTATCTGATCATGAAAGATAGTTAATTCTCAAAATCATGCAAAAATAGCTTTTTAACCCAAATTAGAGTTTAGATCAGCTTTTTGAACTCCAAAAAGATGTTGAGTTCCAAAAAGTCAATAACTTGCATTGATTTTCTAATTTGGAGTTTAACTGTTTCTTTTGAATATGCATAATAATTAAGATTTAAATAAATAAATAAAGTGATTTATCCTCAACTCAACTGATTTTTGAAATAAAATAATTAATTTATGGGTTAATTAACTATTTTACCAAACTTTTATTAAAAATTATATTATTAAATAATGACAACATGCTTTAATTAATTAAATAAGAATTTAATCAATTAAAGATAGGAATTTTGATTTATTGTCAAAATTAAATAATACAATTAATAATAGATAGAATTAAATTTAATTACACAATTAAGTGGCAAATATTAAATCTAATTAATTAAATATGAAAATATTCAATTAATCAAACTTAGGATAAATGTGATTTATCGCCAAATAATCATTAAATTAAAGATAATTAAGATAATTAGGATTATTACTAGGAATATTTCCCGATGCAGAATTTAAGATAATCAATTATGATTCGATGATGTTAGATGTGCCTTAGGTTAGGACTTTGATGTCGATTTCGTTCGAATTGTCGATGTAGGAGATTAATGAACTTATAGCCCATTTTTGGGGTATTACATTTTGCCCCTCTTTGAATTACTGTGCAAAGCGCAATGGTTCAAAGATAGTCTATGTTTGATAAAGATATGAAACTGATTCAAAAGATAAACCGATCTCAAGATAGAAACCGATTGAAAGATATTGAGATAGGAGTTGATTGATATTGAATTAAGATGGAGATAATAGGTCTTGAATGATCAGAGATAATGTTTAGTATAGCAGTAATGAACCGATGATTGTGAAAAAGTGTCAAAATGCCTGATTCTAAACCTTAGGATTGCAAAGAAGTGAGTGACCCGTTCTAGACTCGATTGTCTTAGTAGAACTAGCAAGTATCACATCCAAACCCTTCAGTTGCCGAAGAACCAAGGAAAGAACACTATGATCTGATGGTTGCAAAAACTGATACAGATTACAAGATTAAGAGAATACCAGATTGATATGGATCGATGAATCTGATATGCCCCAAGTGATGATAGATTTGCCCCGAGCGATGAGGACTTTTGATGAATCAGTAACTAGACGTGATTGTTATCTTGTTTACTGAGGAAGATATGATTTTCATAAAGATATGATTTCAAATTTGATTACAGACTTTGAATGATATGCAATACCATGCCCCCTTCGGGATTAAAATTGAAATCTGACAAGAGAAGTCAACGTTAAATAGTTTAGAAGCATGTAAATTGATAAGAGAAGTGGTTATACACGTCTAAGAACGCATTCTGCATCGTTGGAAGGTCCCAAAAGACCAAGTTTGACTAGGTTTGACCATGAGTTGACCATGGTTGACCAAGTTGAAATTTTGATAGTTTGATGTAAGATAATCAGTTAAGTTGAATACTGGATTTCTGTGATGATAGAAGGTTGATTATGCAAGCAATTAATAATATGAATGATCTCAAATTTGAATTTTGATCCCGAAAAAAAGATTCTACTTGCTGCTTCATTGGAGGAACCTTCGTGTGAGATTCAGCTCTTGTTACACTTGAAGATGCGATTTGAAGAATCATTTAAGCATTGAAGTTCGTTTAATCATTGTGAGATCATGCAACATGCAAAATGAAATGCAACCTAAGACCAAGGACCTAGTCACTGATCATATGTCGATTTGTTATCATCATTGAACTTTTAGGTAACCGGATAAATCAATACAATGCCCACTAGCTACGAAACCATAGACATATGAATATTGATTTGTAACGCTCAAGAACCAATACAACATCCCCTGGCTAGGCAACCATGGACATATGAATATTGATTTTGTTTTCGGAATGTCAGATTAGATATAAGCATCAAAGCATAAACGCTAGGATGACCTGAATATCATGTCCATTTTGATAGAGCAATTTGTATAAGCATCAAAACATAAACGTCATGGTGACTTGAGTACACCTTGCATTGCAAACATATCAAACAATCAAAAGATCATTCTAAATCCAGTGTGAATTACCCATAGTGACCCTTTATCGTTCACCTCCTTAGGCAAGAGCACGTTTCACAGTAGGAGAAAGAATTTACTTCAAAAAGATAATAGTTAGATCAAACGTCCTTGAATTTTTTTTTGGGTATCAATGGTCGAGGTACGCATGGCCATCCGATTCGAGATAGAGGCTCTTATAGTCGGACACCATTTCAATCCAGAATTTCCAAAGATGTTAGATTGTCACATACAAGTAGAAAATAAAGAAAAGATTATGCCCCTAGTCATCACTCTCTAAATCCTATAAAGGACATCATCGAAGAGCTCGAAGGGACACAATATGCAAAAATCTCAATGCAAATTAGTAAGCATACAAGGAGATAAAAGCATGAAAAGCACAGATTGTTTCAGTTTTCAGTTTGATTGCATTGTTATAGATGCAAAATCCTTTCTGGAGACAAGACTGATAGACAGACTCAACTTGAAGCTTCAAAGGACTCTGACTGGATAGGATACGTCTAAGATACATTGGAGGCCATAGGATATGACATTGATTGCCCCCAAATTTGAACATTGATAAGATAAAGACACTTGAGCTGATTGGTGTACAGACCGACTTATTGAAACCAGGATATGCAGAAATAAACCAGGAGATATGTACAAACTAAAGCAAGACTGAAAGCTGGGAAAGACCAAGATTGTGCTGATAGATGGAGCATTTTGGAACAAGTGGCACCCGTTTGCTGGGTTTTCACCATCTTGGCAGAGATTCTATTTTTGCTACCAAGGCGCCTGTTTCCAAGTTTTCACCAAGGCACTTTTTTTTTATTTTTTCATTTTTTTGTACTTTTGATATTTTTTGATTTTTTGTGAATCATCAAGGTGCCTATTGCTAGGTTTTCACCAAGATGTTCATTTTTTTAGGACTTTTTCTAATTTTTAAAATTTTTTTCAAGATATTTACCAAGCACTGAATGCCTTAGGCGTAGAATTTCTTCAGATGGAGAATGTTGATTGGTTCTCAGAGCTGTTCTCCTTCAGTCGTTGAGAGTTGATAGGCACCAGAGCCAAAAGTAGCAGTGATTACAAAGGGACCCAGCCAATTGGGTTTGAACTTCCCCTTGCGTTCTCGATGTGATTGATTTTTAGAATTTTCTCTCAACATTAGATCACCAACCTGAAATTCTCTGTGTTGAACTTTCTTGTTGTAGCCTCTAGACATTCTTTTCCGATACACTCTGAGATGATCATACGCTGCTTGCCTGCGTTCATCTAGTAATTCAAGTTCTTGTAACCTAGACACTCTGTAGTCTTCATCAGTGACAAGTCCATGCATTCTGATTCTAAGTGATGGGATTTCAACCTTAATAGGTAGTACTGCTTCAGACCCATAAACTAAAGCGAAAGGTGTAGCCCCAATAGGTGTTCTGATACTTATTTTGTAGGCCCATTCTGATACTTGTTCTGATACTGGTTCTGATACTGATTCTGATACTAATCCTGATAATTATTCTGATACTGGTTCTGATACTGATTCTGATACTGATTCTGATAATTATTCTGATACTTGGTATGCTTGATAGCATCTTTTTCCATTTGCAAACTCCCAAGCAAGATCATATCGTGCAGTCCCAATGTCTAGCAAGGTGGAGAACAAGAGGGATTAGCAAGCTGGTGGAAGAGATGGAAGATAAGAGAATGAAGGAAAATGAAGGGAAGAAATCCTCAAGGGGAAACTCCTCAAGAATACCTAAGCTAGGGAAAAATTGTCATGTAAAGTGCATTTGGACAAGCAATGAAAGGCTAGCATAGGATAAGCACAAAATCATAATGCAAGAGCAGGAAAGAATGCAATCCAAAGGAGTAGACATGTTAAGAGGCTTCATAACACTGTGTTTTACTCTTTCTTTCTTTTTTTACTAGATCAAAACCAAAGGGGAAAAGGATAGCAATAGGCAAAAATGAATGGAGGAAGATGGATATGAAGGCTAAACATGGAAGGAATGAAAGCAAGATCACCGTAAGATAGTTCACAAAATAGCCAAATATTCGTGTATAGATCAACATTGTCAAGATCAAAGAGAGAAGATAGAATGGATGAAATATGTAGAAGAACTACGCATGATGCCTGATTGCCAGGTTTTCATCATGGTACTTATCCAAGGTGCCACAAGGGAGTGGTTTTCACCATAGGATGAATTTATTTCTCTTTACTTTTTCTACCAAGGCGCCTGTTTTCAGGTTTTCACCAAGGCACATTTTCAATTTATTTTATTTTTAAAATTTTTTTTTTCTGGAAGAAGGCAAGCTTTTTAGATAATGCTCCTTGAAAGGATAAACCATGATATGCCAAGGATTAAAAATGACATGCTCAAAGATGCTGATAGGGAAAGGGAGATGAAAGAGAAAAATGGAGGATAAGGTTTTATGTAAAGCGAGTGAGGTTGGAAGATAGGAAGAATAGGCAAGTGAGGAAAAAGGATAAAAGGTAGAAGGATAATGAATGAAAGGATTGTGAAAGGGTAGATGGAAAGGAAGGCAAGATCAACATCAACACATACCTTGAAGGGTGGCGAGGGGGTGGAGGAAATGTGAATGAGGGAATACGTGAAGGAATATGGTGAATGGATAGTAGAGGTTGTGGTTTAGGCACATGGAATGGAAGAATATTTTTGGAGGGAGATGAAGTGGAAGCCTTTGGAAGCTTGAATGTCAATTTCTCTTTTTGCTCAACACCAGACTCTTTCAAAAGAGACTTTGGAATCCATATAGCCATAGGCTTTTTATTTCCTTTTGATGATCTAGAGAGAATATCTTCAATGATGGATTTTGGAACCCATACTTGTCTTGTAGTTTTTTTCTTAGATATCTCTTTTGACTTTATGCCTCCATGTCGTTTAGAGGAGACATGGTGATTTTCTTTTTTTGATGGATTCTTGTATTGCTTCTTTTTCTTGTATTGAACATTCAAGTTACTTCCAAAAGACTTGGGACTTGTGGAAGAAGGAGGATATGACTGGTTTAAATGAGTGGGTGGATGAAATGGATTCAAGGGTATGAATCTATGTTGATCTTGAGGAAAGATGGGAGATGGAGGGACATAAGGACCCAAGATGGATGGCAAATTAGGAGAGTTAGGAGGGGAAAGTGAAGGGACATAAGGACCCAAGATGGAAGGAAGGCGTGAAGATCTTTGTAGTGGTGGAAGAGGTCCAAGGATGAAAGTGGAAGATGCAAAAGGATAATCAATAAGTTCATCAGCATTTATATGACAACCAAGGATATCAGCATCTTTAGAGTGAGCATTAGAATTTTCAATAGAATCATGAACATCTTGAATATGAGCACCTTCTTTGACAGGATTGTTCAAAGCTTGCAAAGACTTAGGAAGAGTAGAAAGTGGAAGTGAACATGGAGTGGTAGAACAAGAAGATGGAAGACTTTGATCTTGACAAGGATCTTTGGATAGCATAAGCGTATAATTTTTCTCTTGATTTTTAATAGGTGCAACATTGGAAGTAACAACACCATTTTTAACAACCTTAATGGAAGTATCATCTTTGGAAAGCACAAGTGTAGTAAGGTTATTTTGATTGTCAATAAGCTCAACAGTGTAAGTAGTAGCTTGATCTTGCTTAGGCGAAGACTTAAGACATGGTGGAATGCATGAAAAAGGGGGTACAGGATCAAAAGAACCCTGAGGCAGATAAGAGACATCATGAAAAGGAGTGGATGACATGGAGGGTTCTTGATCTTGATATTTCTTTATGTTCTTTTCTTCGTCATTTTTGGAATCCTCTTGACATGGAGCCACTTCTAAGGACAAGGAAGCATGTTGGGATTGTATGGATGACTTTGGAAGAGATGGTGGAGGACTAGCTGAAGTAGGGATTATAGCATATGAAGGCTTAGGCTCTTTAGATTGATCATTATTGAAAGTATTTGCAGCCAAGTGAAGGTTAGCTTGAGTTTCTTTAAGAGGTAGCCCTGGAGGATAACTATAGGGAACCACATGAAAAGTATTAGGACTTGTGTCGGATGAAGGTTCTGTGAAAGATTTGAAAGACTCGGAAGCTTTAAGAAATGTACGGGTATTGGAGGAAGTAGGGGATGGAAGGGAACCATCACAAGACAAAGGTCCAACATTAACATGATCTTGCTTGAGAGTGTAATCTTTATTTTCAGCTTGAGAGTTCTTAGAGGAGAGATCCTTATAGTATGCATGTTTATAATTAGCGTGGTAAACTTTCTCTTCCTCAAGTGAAATAGATGGATCATCTAGGTATTGTGCATAGAAATCATCAAAGTCTCTTTCATAATAAGAATCATATGGATCACCCTCACGATCTATCCAATGTGACGACCCATTTGTAGTAAGCAGGAATGAACGATGAGGAGGACTCTTAGGAACAGAGGTGTCATAGGTATCATTACATTGTCTGTCGTCATAGTCATCATAGTCTTCAAAGCTAGATGTGTCACTCTCCATGGAAGAGGTATCATATTGCTCAATTTTTTTCCGGGGGCATGGTGACATGTAAAAGTCTTTATCAAATGGAAAAGAGTATAGAGATTCCATGGAGAACTTTTTAGATTCCTTCTCTTTCTCAAGTTTGTCAAGTTGGACTTGCATAGCTTGCAGCTGCTTCATCATAGCGGTGATTAGAGCTTCTTCCTCTTGTGTACTAATTCTTTGAGACATGTGTACTGATTCTCAATAGCTATTGCTCTATTCCTGACACAATGATATTTTTGACAGATTTTGGAACTAGGCTGGAAACATTGGATATCTTGCAATTTGACAATTTCTGACAACTCTCTCAAATTTTTTCAAACGACACTCTGCAGACTCGTATGACACTAGGTAGTCTATGAAATGACAGTTGCTAAACTCATATGACAGTTGGGTAATACTGAAATGACACTTGACAAAACTCGTACGACTTTTGACTTCCTGAAATGACTTTTGACTCCAGAAAAGATTTTACGTCAATTTTTGCAAAATGTAAGGTCTTCAGTTTTGGATTGTTTGCAAATTGTATTGTCTAGATTTTGAAGGTTATACCAGATTTGATCATTTTTAATAGCCAAGTAGATAAATAAGCACACAGAACAGCAAGCAAGTGATTCCAAGCACGTCTGAAAACAATGAACAAGGGCAAAAGCAACCTTGCGCATGAACAATCAAGTGACCAAATTGTGCTAATCCCTGAGAGTACTAATTGTGTATGTTCTAAAAAGTTTTGCAATAACACACATATACCTGAGAATGAAAAATTGGCCTCTCTAGGGTTTTTAGTAATGGTTTGACTCTGCAACTTTTATGATTCAAAGGGGTGAACTCCAATCCCGGTGCACCAAGGTTTTGACACAGTCCGAGAACTTAATCTTCAAGAGCTGCTAGGGAGATCTGACAACCCAACAATGAACCATACCCGTGGAGATTTCTTCCACAAGCACATTTATATAGCGACTGTCACTACCATGGCGAAAATGGCTATTACTGCTTGAGATTCCATCAACGTAGTTTTCCCTGTGAAGGGATTGTCTGCTACGGTTAACCCTCTCTAAAGATGACTCATAATAGTATACCACAAGGGGACTTGGCTCTAGATTCAAAGTTTTGACACCTCTTCACTTTTAACCCAAACAAAGCAAGTAGATTAATCCGACATGCTAAGACAAAGTTTTGTTCCACCAAGGTCTGTGATATCAACTCCACGTGATCTATCAACCTCTCCAGGGAGAGAATGTATCAATCAATAAGAGAAGATGCACTAACCAATTTTGATTCACCAAAGCTTGTGATATCAACCCCACGTGATCTATCAACCTCTCTGGAGAGAGAATGTGTCGATCAATAAGAGAAGACGCACTAACCAAGATGAATGTGAAACGCACTAAGTATCCTCCCTACCTACAAGGATTCCATCATCAAGGAAGGATTTCACTAGGAATCCAATCTCTCAAGAATCATGAATAGTGTTCATAGGGCCTAATTACTATGTGAGCACAGATGTATGTTTCGAAAGCAAATCTACCAAAAGCATCCAAAAAGTAGAAAGAGGAACACTTAAAGTTTAAAGTGAATATGAGATGAGTCCACAAGGTGGAACACTTAACACCTCACACAAGCTGAAAACAAGTCCCCAACTTAGAAAACAAGTGAGTTCCTAAAAGCACAAAAGGGTTGCCAAGTGGAACACTTAACGCTTATGTCCTGTTGACCCCTCCCCTTTATGGTGCTAAGATTGCAACCATGGGGTAGAAATGAGGGGTCGGCAGATTAGCGAGTCCAATAACCCAAGATAGAAATCAAGATCAATCACAAGTATTCTAAGACTACTTAATGAATCCTTAAAAGGTCACAACCTAGTATCAATTATGCAAGTGTGTAGAAATAGATAAAAGCATGAAAGGATGCACACAAGCCAGACACATAAGAGATTTATTTTAAGTCCAAATTGAAATGTTAATAGATGAAGGAGAATACCTTGGATCCTTGCAACGTGCTTAGTAGATTTTACTTGATTTTTAGCAATTTTTGTTGAGCTTTTCCATGCAAGCAAGTGACGAACTCTCCAACAAGCAAACAAGCAAACAAGATATGCAAAATATATTCAACTTATGAAAACCATAGGGTTAGCTCTAAAAATCAATTATTATCAATAATAATAACCAGCAATTAACCTAAATGAAAACTCATATCATTCATTGAACCATGTAAAAAAATAAGTGCATACCCATCACAAAACTTTATTTTTTTTGCTGCATTTGACCTAGTCAACAAGATCTAATTTTTTTGATATGATTTTGGTCACAAAAATAGAAATTTAGAATAAAAACCCCTACTAAAAAATAGAGAGCTTTCCAAAAATGAAATTTTTTTAGAAAAATCTCTTCATTTGTGCCCTAGAGACCCGTTTTATCAAAATAGATCAATTTTTGTAAATTGACTATTTGAGCTATGATATCATGTCCAAATTTAAAACACAAAGAATGGACCCCCTGTAAAATTTAAATAGCTTTCCAAAAATATAAAAATTTCTGAAAAATATGCTGATTTGCGTTAGATATTAATTTTTTCTAGAATTTCAAGAAAAAATTATTAAAAATTTGAAATATCTCAGAAAATTCTAAATTTTTAACTATAGCTTCCCTGACATGTCACCAACTTGAAAAACAAATTTAAGACCAAAATTCCAAGCCGTTTGGGAGATAAAATTAAATCTTTGAAACTTTGGGGTTTTAGCTCCCAAAAAAATCAAAACCAACATGCAAAGGTGGGTTGCCCCACGGTGGGCGCTAGAAATGTGTGTGTGAAAATTGTACCTAATCTGTAGACACAAAACTCAGTAAAACATTAGAGGTTAGCTAAAATTGAAATCGTGCAAAATTGAAAGCTATCTAACCAAGCGATTTACTGCCTTCTAGTAGGTGCGAGATTAATGTTCTCAGATTATTATCGAGATTAGTGACCTAGACGACACCTAAATGAAGGATTTGAATGCAAAAGATGGATATGAAATTGAATGCAATTAATCTATATTTTTTATATTTTCTATGCAATAAGAATGAATGAAAAACTGATATGAAATTAATCTATATGAAAACTGATATGCTATGCTAATCTAACAATGATATGAAATATGAATGCAAAAATAAGATTGATCTCACAAAGATGTCGATTCGCAAGAGCTTTGATTCTTCAATTCCAATTCTCCAGCATGATTGTGCAAAATATGAGATGAATTATGAAGAGCTGAAGCCTTTAATTTATAGAAATCCAGGGCTTTGGAGGTGCATGGATAAAAGCCATAAATCACTCAAATTAACTCATCTTGATTTTTGAGTTATCTGATCATGAAAGATAGTTAATTCTCAAAATCATGCAAAAATAGCTTTTTAACCCAAATTAGAGTTTAGATCAGCTTTTTGAACTCCAAAAAGATGTTGAGTTCCAAAAAGTCAATAACTTGCATTGATTTTCTGATTTGGAGTTTAACTGTTTCTTTTGAATATGCATAATAATTAAGAATTAAATAAATAAATAAAGTGATTTATCCTCAACTCAACTGATTTTTGAAATAAAATAATTAATTTATGGGTTAATTAACTATTTTACCAAACTTTTATTAAAAATTATATTATTAAATAATGACAACATGCTTTAATTAATTAAATAAGAATTTAATCAATTAAAGATAGGAATTTTGATTTATTGTCAAAATTAAATAATACAATTAATAATAGATAGAATTAAATTTAATTACATAATTAAGTGGCAAATATTAAATCTAATTAATTAAATATGAAAATATTCAATTAATCAAACTTAGGATAAATGTGATTTATCGCCAAATAATCATTAAATTAAAGATAATTAAGATAATTAGGAATATTACTAGGAATATTCCCCGATGCAGAATTTAAGATAATAAATTATGATTCGATGATGTTAGATGTGCCTTAGGTTAGGACTTTGATGTCGATTTCGTTCGAATTGTCGATGTAGGAGATTAATGAACTTATAGCCCATTTTTGGGGTATTACAAAAAGGACATCAAATATCTCATCCTTAGGTGCTTCAGAGAGGTTTTCACCTTCGGATACGTCTTTTTTCTTTACTATTTTAGGTTTTGAGACTGCCACAAAGTGGTTTTCACCCTCTGAACTCCTTTTCATTTTATTTATGTTTTTATTCTTTTGACTAAGATACTTGATATCTGACTCTGTCATGCTAATGCTTTTTTCACTGATGGAAGTCCTCATGGGCTCAACTGCATTAAGGTAGAAAGCAAGGGCATAGTCATTGGGAAAGGTATAAATACCTTGGCTCAAATTCGTAGAGGTTTGGTCAAGAAGTTCAGGATGTTTTATAGTCAAAGTGGGGAAGGATTGGGAAAGAGTGTTTACGGATATGGATTTGTCATCATTGATCCTAACCTGAGGCTCAAGTTCAAAGGTGATATTAAAACTTAAGACGTTCAATTCATGAATAGGCTCAATGTCATTTTCAGAGTCCACTTCAGCCATTGGTGGATTAGACTCGTCAAGTTCGTCATTTTTCTCTAGACTTACATTGGGTTTAGGTGCATATTGGTGAATAACATCAACATGTTTTTCTATAATAAGCTCATCTTCTTTTGGAATGGCTCCCCATTCATAGTCATTTGATTCCTCATCTATGCCTCTAGGAAATCTAAGAACATGAGTAAAGTTAGGGTGAATACCCTAAGAAGGCTTACGCTCAGATTCTAATTTGAATTCATACTCATGGGAATCTATCTCAGAATAACTACCACCTTCTGCTTTTTCTATGTTATTGTCTACGAGATTAGCTGGTTCTTGTGGTGCAACTATCTCTTTCTCTATAGTAGGTTCTTCTATTTCTACTACATTAATCATTTTGATTGGATCATCCTCTGCTTCAAGGTCTTTAATTTCTTTAGGAAAACTCTCATAAGGAATAAGATCTTCAGTGGTGTCTGAATCATCACTGTCAGATTGTTCTGTTGGTTCTCCCTTTAGTTGATTTGTTGTGGATGGTTCAATCTATTCTAAGACATGTGGGGAGTTCTTGCTAAGATAGAAAGGCTTCTTCTTATATCCTAGACCTATTGTATTCATTTTTGCTTAGCCATGATGATCAAGAGGTGACATAAGACCCTTACCTTGTATTCCGAGAGGTCCTTTTCCAGTATATCCCATTTTTGTGATCAATTTATCCCCTAGGCCATATGACTTGGAAAGGGTCTTGGGTGTTTTAGCATCACATTTTTGAACAACTTGAGATTTAGGTTTAGCTTTGTATAGCCATGCAAGCACAACTTCATCCTCTTGAAACTCTTGTTTAGATACTTGTTCTACAACAAAATTTCCTTTATATGCCTCAAGGGGTTCCTTAGACTCAATTTTAGACTGTTTTAGAGTTTGTCCATAAGACTTAGGTGAGATAGGGAGAGATGTCAAAGACAAGACTGGCTCTATAGTATATTCTCCCATACCATTTTCTTTGATTTTAACCTCTTTAGCAATGTCTTCCATTTTGGATGTTGAAGCAATGTTTAGCTACTTAGTGGAAGATTCTTTGTTATTAGGAACAAGTTTATCAACACTCTCTTTCAATGCATTGCAAGTTGTATATAGATCAGTTGGGATCATCACCTCTACTCCTTCATAAGGAAATTTCAAACACTTATGGTATGTAAAAGGAATAGCTTTCATCTCATGTATCCAGGGTCTTCCTAGAAGGATGTTGTAAGCCAAAGGTAGATCAAGAACTTGGCATATAGTATCTCTGATAACTGGACCCGCTCTGATAGGTAAGATAATTGTTCCTTTGGAAGACCTTTCTTTCTCATCATATGCTTTGACAATTATCTTCTTTCTAGGATCAATGGCCATTTATGAGAATCCCAATTGTGTAATCAAGCTGAAAGAACAAATGTTTAGACTAGCGCCCCCATCTATCAACACACGTTTGACATGACGGTTTTGGATCAAGACTTCAATATGCAAGGGCTGGTTATGCGGATGAATCAAGGAGTTATCATCTTCCTCTAAAAAGGAAATATACTGCGGCGATGTGAGATGACCAACCATAGTCTGGAATCTATTTAAATCAAGGTTATCAGGAACATTGGATCCGAGTAGAGCTTTGTCTAGAATGGCTCTATGAGTTGGAGATATCTGAAGCAACTCAAACATGGAGATTTTTGCATTTTTATGTTGGAGTTGTTGGAAAATACTATATGAAGTAGGCCTCGTGTCTTTAGGATTTGAAGATTTAGATGTAGCCTTCTATTTAGAAGTAGATGAAAGATTGAAAGGCACCTTAGGGACACTAGATGAATCTAGTATTTGTCCTTGTAGGTGTGCCTGAGCTTGTGATCAACTAACTGCATTAGCTGATTGATTTTCTCTATGTTTTCTTACAATTGTGATGACATTGCAACACTTAGATAGACATGGTTCAACCATATTGATGACAACATTTTTTTGAGAATAGGCATAATTGACTTTAGCACCCATATTAGGCTGAGAAGAAGAATCTTCTTTACCATGTTTAAGAAATGGTTTTGTGAATGCTGTATGATCATTATTGCTCTTATGATTGTCAATCGTGATTTCTCCATTATCAATTTTGTCTTGTATGATGTGTTTTAAGCGAACACAGTTATTAGTCTTATGACCTTTATTGCGATGGAATTCACATAAATCATTCTCTCTCCACCATTTTAGTTTAGGTTCAGGATCAAATACTTTTATCTTAGGAAAGTAGATGATTTTGTTTGCCAATAGAGTTTTCATGGCAGATTCCAAGGATTCTCCAAGAGGAGTGAATTTGCGGTTAGGATATGTAGCCCAAGGTTTATAATTAGATGAATTTTTGTTGGACTCTGTTGCTTTAGCTTCAAAAGCTTTGATAGCTTGGGTACCAATAGTGAGATTGAAAGTAGGTGCCTTAGATGGGGCACATATATTATCAACAATGCCATATGTGACAACACCTTTATTCTTATTCCAATTTTTGTTCTTATCCTTAGAACTAGATCCAGATTCATACTTGTCCTTCTAAAGTGTGATGTCTCCTTTTTTTACAAGTAATTTCTCAATTTTGATCGCATTATCTACCATCTTATCAAAAGATGTATGATTTTGCATTTGTAAAGGGTAGTTGATTTCTAGAACAAGATTATTGATGAAGATTTCTAGCTTCTCAGTTTCTAGAATGGGTCTAGCATATAGAGAAAATTTCTTCTTCCATCTCTTGAGAAATGTTAGGAATGGTTCACTTGGATATTTTTTCAGATTATAGATGTTGATCATGGTGATCAGATGTTGAATATTGTAGGAGTAATTGTTGATAGAATAGTTTGATCATCTCCTCAAAATTTTTGATAGTTGGAGGCATTCTAGAGAACCAATGAATGGATGACCCTCCCAGAGATCGAGGAAAAAGATGCATTAAGTAAGTTGGCTCGTGCATGAACTCCATAGATTGAGTACAAAATTCTTTGACATGATCTTGAGGATCAGAGTTTCCATCATACTTATCATATTTAGGCATCTCCACTCTTTTAGGGAATGGTGGCATGTACAAGTCTTTATCAAATGGAAAAAGACATAGGGCCTCCATGGAGAACTCCTTAGGTTCCTTTTCTTTTTCTAGTTTGTTAAGCTTGACTTGCATGGCATGCATGTGTTTCATCATAGCCGTGATAGGGGTTTCTTCCTCGTGTAATGATATTTTTGACATTAAATTTTGGAGGAAGTTTAGCTCCCTGATGAGCTAACTCTAGAAAATATACCTCTTAATCTTCTTTCAAGAAATGCCTCATCATTTTCTTGAAGTCATCATCATTTTGATATCGAGCAATTTTAGAAGGTGTAGGTTCTTGATCCACACCATGTTGAGAATGAGGTCCTTGAGACCCGTGTTGTGTCCCTCCATGAGACATGTTAGGAGTTTTAGGACTCCCTGGGATATATTAAGGAGGGGTTTGTTGATTACCTCCGTGAGTTGATGGAGGGGGTATATAACTAGTTTTCAATTGAAAATAGCCAAGATCGTCATCTTCATAAAGACCAGAATTGGAGAGTTTCTTAAGAGTTGGACCCTTGTGAGTAGTCAAAGGTATGGTGTTGAGTGCTTCTCTAGATTTCTTATGTGAGGAGGCTCTAGTTTTCACCATTAAACTTGGGTGAAGCAAGAAAGTAAGATGAAGACAACTAAAGAATGACCTAATTCAAGAAGATCGAATGACACAACCTTGTCAAGATTGAATTGATTGAAGATTAGATTGGACATAAATGAAAGATACTATGCCATAGTAGTGTGGGTAGATGCCCAATAGATGGCAGGCATGAGCTCACAACACTTAGCCATTTGGAAAAAGACTAAATTTGAAGATAATTTTGACAAGGTTTTGACACAAGATGAAAAAGATTCAAATCGATAAATCAGAAGGCAAAATCAGATTCAAGAGCTCACTTTAGGAAAATGAATGAATTTGTTCTAGTTTCTACTCTGTTCCTAACACAGTGACTATTTTGACAGAATCTAGAAATAGGCTGTAAAAACTAGATGTCTGACAAATTTGACCAATCTCTGACAACTTTTTGAAAATTCTCAAATGAGTTTTTGAAAGCTCGTACGAAACTGGGTATGCTATCAAACAATAGTTACAAGACTTGCATGATAATTACTGCCAAGGATAATTGTTCTTTTGATTTCTGGTGACAACACTCATATGATAATATACTACATACTGTACGAAAATACAGGGGTTGTGAGATGATTGTTGTTGAAAAATCGTATGACAATCTGAGACTGTGGGATGACTTTTGAATCCAAAGAGCAATTTGACTTCAAATTTTGCAATTTTTGGGGCTTTCAGTTTTAGATTGTTTGCAAAGCTTTTTGTCCAGTTTTGAAGATCAGTGTAATAGTCTGTTTCGAATAACCAAGTAGATATCAAGCACACAAACCAACAAGTAAGGGAGGCAAAAAATCATTTGAAAACAATGAACAAGGGAAAAAACAACCTTGCACATGAACAAGTAATAGTGACTTATTGTGCTAATCCCTAGAAATGCTAACTGTGTATGTTCTCAAAAGTTTTTCAATAACGCACATATTCCTAGAAAATGAAAAATTTGGCCTCACTAGGGTTTGTAATAATGGTCTGAATCTGCAACTTTTGTGATCTCAAGAGGGTGAACTCCAATCCAGGTGCACCGGGGTTTTGACACAGTCTGAGAAATTAATCAATCAGGAGTTGCTAGGGAGATCTAACAGCCCAACAAGAGACCACACCTGTGAAGATTTTCTCCACAAGGACATTTATATAGCGGCTACTGCTACCATGGTGAAAATGGCTATTACCACTTGAGGTTCCATCCATGTGGTTGACCCAATTAAGGGAATGTCCACTACAGTTAACCCTCTCTAAAGGTGAGTCACAAAAGATACCACATAGAGACTGGTTCCTGTAATACCCCAAAAATGGGCTATAAGTTCATTAACCTCCTACATCGACAAATTGAACAAAATCAACATCGAAGTCCTAACCTAAGGCACATCTGAACATCATCAAATCTAATTGATTATCTTAAATTCTGCATTAGGGAATATTCCTAGCAATATTCCTAATCATCATAATTATCTTTAATTTTATAATTATTTGGCAATAAATCACATTTATCCTAAAGTTTGATTACTTGAATATTTTCATATTTAATTAATTAGATTTAATATTTGCCACTTAATTGTGTAATTAAATTTAATTCTATCTATTATTAATTGTATTATTTAATTTTGACAATAAATCTAATATCATATGAATAATTGATTAAATTCTTATTTAATTAATTAAAGCAAGTTGTCATTATTTAATAATATAGTTTTTAATAAAAGTTTGATTAAATAATTGATTAACCCATAAATCAATTGTTTTATTTTTAAAAGTACTTAAGTTGGAAATAAATCACTTTATTATTAAATTAATTCATAAATAAAACATGCACAATCATAAAAATAGACAACTATCAATTATCAATTAAAGCTAAACTCTATTTTGAGTTAAAACTTAGCTTTTACATGTATTTGTGAGTTAATTATCCTTTATTTAAAAATAACTCAAAAATCAACTTGAGTTATTTGAGTGATTTATGGCTTTTTCCCATGCACCTCCAAAGCCCTGGATTTCTATAAAAACAAGGCTAAGCTCTTCATAATTCATCTCTCAAAATTTGCATCCAAGCATCTCATAATTTTGCAAGCTTACTTTGCCAAAGTCATCCACAAAATTTGCACAATCACGCTAGAGAATTGGAATTGAAGAATCAAAGCTCTTGCGAATCGACATCTTTGTGAGATCAATCTTATTTTTGCATTCATATTGTATATCATTGTTAGATTATCATTGCATATCAATTTTCAATAGCATTCATAGCATATTAATTTCATATTAGCATAGATTCATATCAGTTTTTATCATTCTTATTGCATAGAAAATATCAAAAATATAGATTAATTGCATTCAATCTCATATCTAGATCAATTGCATTCAAATCCTTCATTTAGGTGTCGTCTAGGTCACTGATCTTAATTACAATCTGAGAACATCAATCTCGCACCTATTAGAAGGCAGTAAATTGCTTGGTTAGTTTAGCTTTCAATTTTGCACGAATTCATTTTTGCTAACCTCTAATGTTTTACTGAAGTGTTGTGTCTATAGATTAGGTACAATTTTCACACACACATTCACCAATATGTATCTCAACCCAATGTAGGTCTAGAGAGAAACAATGAACTTAACGTGTCTGATCCACCTATGGCTAAAGAGGATTCCCACGATAACATTGAGCCTATTCACGAGTTAAACATTTTGAGCTGTAATATCACCTTTGAACTTGAGCATTGGGTTAGGACCAATGATGACATATCCCCATCCGTGAACACTATATCCCAAGCCTTTCCCGCTTTAACTATCCAACACCCTGATCTTATCGACCAAACTTCCACAAACCCAAGCCATGGTGTTTACACCTTTTCCAGTGACTATGCCCTTGCTTGTTACCTCAATGCAGTCGAGCCTATGAGGACTTCCATCAGCAAACCGAGTGTTAGCATGATCGAGTCGGACATCAAATATCAGTTTAAAATATCTAGATATGAAATATGAATGCAATTAATCTATTTTTTTTGGATTTTCTATGCAATATGAATGATTAATCTGATATGAAATCTATGCTAGATGAAATTGATATGCTATGAATGCTATTGAAAATTGATATGCAATGCTAATCTAACAATGATATGCAATATGAATGCAAAAATAAGATTGATCTCACAAAGATGTCGATTCGCAAGAGCTTTGATTCTTCAAATTCCAATTCTCCAGCGTGATTGTGCAAAAATATGAGATGACTTTGGCAAAGTAAGCTTGCAAAATATCAGTTTAGATTCATATCAGTTTAAAATATCAATTTTAAACTGCATTCACATGTGCGTGGGGAACCTTCTGTTGGAATGTTATGCCATTCGGACTCAAAAATGCTAGAGCTACATATCAAAGAGCAATGACATCTATTTTTCATGATATGATGCATAGAACAATGGAGGATTACGTGGATGATACTTTAGCAAAATCTATGATCAGGACTGAACATCTAAAGGACTTGAGCATGATCCTAGACAGAATGGAATAGTTTAGTCTCTGACTAAATCCTAAGAAGTGTGCTTTTGGTGTCACTTCTGGAAAGCTCTTAGGATACATAGTTTCAAAGAGAGGCATTGAAGTTGATCCAGCTAAAGTCAAGGCTATAATAGAGATGCAACCTCCCACAAATATCAGTCAAATGAGGATGTTGCAAGGCAGAGTTCAATCTATCAGAAGATTCATATCACAGCTAGCGGACATATCACAACCTTTTACAAAAACATTACATAAAGGTGTGACCTTTTCATGGAATGAAGAATGCGAGAACAACTTTAACCATATCAAGAAGTATCTATCAAATCCACCTATATTGATGCCTCCTATTCATGAGAAGCCATTAATATTATATGTCTCCACAATAGATACATCACTGGGGGCATTGCTAGTGCAACATGATGAAGACAAGAAAGAAAGAGCCATCTACTATATCAACAGAACTTTAGTGGCCTATGAGAAGAACTACTCAATGATAGAGAAGGCATGTCTAGCTGTGATATTTGCATCGCAGAAATTGAGACACTACATGTTAGCTCATACTACTCATTTGGTAGCTAAGATTGATCCACTGAGGTACCTACTAAGCAAAGCTACCCTCACAGGTAGATTAGCTAAATGGGTCATGCTCTTGAGCAAATTTGACATTGAATATGTTGAAAGAAAAGCTATCAAAGGACAGGTCATTGTTGATCAATTAGTTGAAGCACCATTGTTTGATGATACACCCATGCAAATGGAATTTTCTGATTCCTCTATCATGCACCTCTCTTCTAGAGCATGGCGGTTATTCTTTGATGGCTCCTACACATAGAATGGATCTGGAGCAGGCATATTGTTCATCACTCCTCAAGGATACTCGATACCCAAAGCATTCAGACTAAAGTTTCCTTGCACAAATAATATTGCTGAATATGAGGCACTTCTCAATGGTATGAAAATGGCAATATAGTGGAGAGTTACAAAGATGCACATCCATGGAGACTCACAATTGGTTATCCACCAAGTCAATGATGTGTACCAAACCAAAGATGAAAAGCTCATTCCTTACAAGAGAATGGTAGATGATTTAAAGAAATACTTCATCTCTATCACATTTGAGCAAATACCCAGAATGGAGAATAAGGCTACCGATGCAATGGCGACACTATCTACTCTCTTACAGCAGCCCGAACATGAGCTACACTATGAGTTCCTAGTGGAAGCCCTATCCTATCCTGCATATGACTCCCCTGAAACCCGCATGATCTGGACTATTGTAGGTTATGACTCATCTCGCTACACAAATTTGTTCTCCTATCTCCATGACCAAATCATCCCTGAGTCCTTTAACCATTTTGAGAAATGAAACCTTATCCAATCCGCATCCCGATATGTCATCATTGGTAATGATCTGTACAAACAAGGTCTAGATGGTACGCTGCTGAGATGTTTAGAACGGGAAGAGTCTCAACGTGCATTAGAGGAAGTCCACAAGGGTATATGTGGATCGCACTCAAATGGTTTAACGTTAGCTCAAAAACTTATTAGGGCTGGGTACTATTGGCCTGAAATGGAGAAAGAGGCTATTAAATTTGCTAAAAACTGTCAACAGTGTCAAGTACATGGCAACTTGATTCATGCTCCAGGAAGAGATCTAATTCCCTTTACTACACAATGGCCTTTTCAACAATGGGCATTTGATCTCATAGGTGCTATCCATCTGCACTCTTCCAATGGACATACCCATATCATCACAGCTACAGATTATTTTACAAAATGGGTAGAAGCAGTTCCTCTAACACAAGCAATGAGGAAACAGATCTCTATGTTCATCCTGAACTACATCATTTGTAGATATGGGATCCCTCACTCTATAATCACAGATAATGGGGGACAATTCAAAAATAAGGATCTAGATGACTTATGTGCTAAATTCAAGATTACACAACATTGGTCTTCTATTTACTATCCTCAAGGGAATGGACAAGCTGAGGCTTCAAACAAAAATCTCCTGAAGATCTTGCACAGAACAGTTAATAAAATAGGAAGAGACTGGAATCTGATGATCAATCCAGCTCTCTGGGCATACAGAACTAGTATTAGAATGCCTACAGGGGCTACACCTTTTGCTTTAGTTTATGGGTCTGAAGCCGTACTACCTATTAAGGTTGAAATCCCATCACTCAGAATCAGAATACATGGACTTGTCACTGATGAAGACTACAGAGTGTCTAGGTTGCAAGAACTTGAACTACTAGATGAGCGCAGACAAGCAGCGTATGATCATCTTAGAGTATATCAGAAGAGAATGTCTAGAGGCTACAATAAGAAAGTCAGACATAGAGAATTTCAGGTTGGTGATCTAGTCTTGAAAGAAAATTCTAAAAATCAATCCCATCGAGAACGCAAAGGGAAGTTTGAACCCAACTGGCTGGGTCCCTTTGTAATCACTGCTACTTTTGGCTCTGGTGCCTATCAACTCTCAACGATTGAAGGAGAACATCTTTGAGAACCAATCAACGTTCTCCATCTGAAGAAATTCTATGCCTAAGGCATTCAGTGCTTGGTAAATGTCCTGAAAAAATCTTAAAAATTAGAAAAAGTCCTGAAAAAATGAACATCTTGGTGAAAACCTAGCAATAGGCGCCTTGATGATTCACAAAAAAATCAAAAAATGTCAAAAATCAAAAAAATCAAAAAAATAAAAAATACAAAAAAAAAAAGAAAAAAAAAGTGCCTTGGTGAAAACTTGGAAACAGGCGCCTTGGTAGCAAAAATAGAATCTCTACCAAGATGGTGAAAACCCAGCAAACGGGTGCCACTTGTTCCAAATGCTCCATCTATCAGCACAATCTTGGTCTTTCCCAGCTTTCAGTCTTGCTTTAGTTGTACATATCTCCCGGTTTGTTTCAACATTTCCAGTTTTCAATAAGTCAGTTTGTACACCAATCAGCTTGCGCGTCTGCATCCTATCAATGTGCAAACTTGGGGGAAATCAATGTCATATCCTATGGCCTCCAATGTATCTTAGATGTATCCTATCCAGTCAGAGTCCTTTGAAGCTTCAAGTTGAGTCAGTCAGTCAGTCTCGTCTCCAGAAAGGATTTTGCATCTACAACAACGCAATCAAATATCAAAACTCAACTGAAAACAATCTATGCTTTTTACATGCTTTTATCTCCTTGTATGCTTACTGATTCACATTGAGATTTTGGCATATTGTGTCCCTTCGAGCTCTTCGATGATGTCCTTTATAGGATTTAGAGAGTGATGACTGGGGGCATAATCTTTTCTTTGTCTTCTGCTTGTATGTGAAAATTTAACAACTTTGGAAATTCTGGATTGAAATAGTGTCCGACTATAAGAGCCTCTATCTCAAATTGGATGGCCATGCGTACCTCGACCATTAATACCTAGACAATTCAAGGAAGTTTGATCTAACTATTGTCTTTTTGAGTAAGTTCTTTCTCCTACTGTGGAAGCCAATCTTGCCTAAGGATGTGAACGATAAAGGGTCACTACGGGTAATTCACATTGGATTTAGAATGATCTCTTGACTGTTTGATGTGTTTGCAATGCAAGGCATACTCAGGTCATCACGACGTTTATGTTTTGATGCTTGTACAAATTGCTATATCAAAATGGACATGATATTTAGGTCATCCTGGCATTTGTGCCTTGGTGTTTATATCTGATCCAACATTCTGAAAAAAAATCAATATTCATATGTCCATGGTTGTATAACCAGTGGGTGTTGTATTGATTCTTGCACATACAAATTGATATTCATATGTCTATGGTTTCATAGCTAGTGGGCATTGTATTGATTTATCCAGTTACCAAAAATTTCAATGATGATAACAAATCGACATATGATCAGTGACTAGGTCCTAGGTCTTAGGTTGCATTTCATATTGCATGCTTCTTTGCATTTTTCATCTTTGCATGATCTCACAATGATTAAACGAACTTTAATGCTTAAACAATTCTTCAATCGCATCTTCAAGTCTAACAAGAACTGAATCTCACACGAAGGTTCCTCCAATGAAATAGCAAGTAGAATCCTTTTTCGGGATCAAAATTCAAATCTGAGATCATTCATATTATTAATTGCTTGCATAATCAACCTTCAATCATCACAAAAATCTAGTATTCAACTTAACTGATTATCTTACATCAAACTATCAAAATTTCAACTTGGTCAACCATGGTCAACTCATGGTCAAACCTAGTCAAATTTGGTCTCCAGGACCTCCAAACGATGCAGAATGCATTCCCGAATGTGTTTTAACCACTTCTCAAATCAATTAACATGCTTCTAAACTATCAACGCTGACTCTTCTTATCAGATTTCAATTTTAATCCTGAAGGGGGCATGGTATTGCACATCATTCAAAGTCTGTAAATCAAATTCTATTGATCAAATCTATCAATATCTTTCATCAGTGATCAAGACAACAATCACGTCTAGTCGCTGATTCATCAAAAGTCCTCATCGCTTGGGGCAAATCTATCATCACTTGGGGCATATCAAATTCATCGATCCATATCAATCTGGTATTCTCCTAATCTTGTAAACTGTATCAGTTTTTGCAACCATCAGATCATAGTGTTCTTTCCTTGGTTCTTCGACAACTAAAGGATTTGCATGTGATGCCTGCTAGTTCTGCTAAGACAATCGAGTCTAGAACGGGTCACTCACTTCTTTGCAATCCTAAGGTTTGGAATCAGGCATTTTGACACTTTTTCACAATCATCGGTTCATCACTGTTATAGTGAAGATTATCTTTGGTCATTCAGGACCTATTATCTTCATATCAAATTCAATATCAATCAACTCCTATCTCAATATCTTTCAATCGGTTTCTATCTTGAGATCGGTTTATCTTTTGAATCAGTTTCATATCTTTATCAAACACAGACTTTCTTTGAACCACTGCGCTTCACACAGTAATTCAAAGAGGGGCAAAATGTAATACCCCAAAAATGGGCTATAAGTTCATTAACCTCCTATATCGACAAATCGAACAAAATTGACATCGAAGTCCTAACCTAAGGCACATCTGAACATCATCAAATCTAATTGATTATCTTAAATTCTGCATTAGGGAATATTCCTAGCAATATTCTTAATCATCATAATTATCTTTAATTTTATAATTATTTGGCAATAAATCACATTTATCCTAAAGTTTGATTAATTGAATATTTTCATATTTAATTAATTAGATTTAATATTTGCCACTTAATTGTGTAATTAAATTTAATTCTATCTATTATTAATTGTATTATTTAATTTTGACAATAAATCTAATATCATATGAATAATTGATTAAATTCTTATTTAATTAATTAAAGCAAGTTGTCATTATTTAATAATATAGTTTTTAATAAAAGTTTGATTAAATAATTGATTAACCCATAAATCAATTGTTTTATTTTTAAAAGTACTTAAGTTGGAAATAAATCACTTTATTATTAAATTAATTCATAAATAAAACATGCACAATCATAAAAACAGACAACTATCAATTATCAATTAAAGCTAAACTCTATTTTGAGTTAAAACTTAGCTTTTGCATGTTTTTGTGAGTTAATTATCCTTTATTTAAAAATAACTCAAAAATCAACTTGAGTTATTTGAGTGATTTATGGCTTTTTCCCATGCACCTCCAAAGCCTTGGATTTCTATAAAAACAAGGCTAAGCTCTTCATAATTCATCTCTCAAAATTTGCATCCAAGCATCTCATAATTTTGCAAGCTTACTTTGCCAAAGTCATCCACAAAATTTGCACAATCACGCTCGAGAATTGGAATTGAAGAATCAAAGCTCTTGTGAATCGACATCTTTGTGAGATCAATCTTATTGCATTCCTATTGTATATCATTGTTAGATTAGCATTGCATATCAATTTTCAATAGCATTCATAGCATATCAATTTCATATTAGCATAGATTCATATCAATTTTTATCATTCTTATTGCATAGAAAATATCAAAAATATAGATTAATTGCATTCAATCTCATATCTAGATCAATTGCATTCAAATCCTTCATTTAGGTGTCGTCTAGGTCACTGATCTTGATTACAATCTGAGAACATCAATCTCGCACCTATTAGAAGGCAGTAAATCGCTTAGTTAGTTTAGCTTTCAATTTTGCACGATTTCATTTTTGCTAACCTCTAATATTTTACTGAAGTGTTGTGTCTACAGATTAGGTACAATTTTCACACACACAGTTCCAAATTCAAGGATTTGAGTTTTTGATACTACCCAAAAAGGGAGTAGAGCATAGTCCTCTAGCCTTTTCACTTTAACCAAAACAAAGAAGACATATTAATCTGACATGCTAAGACCAAGATTATCTCACAAAGATCTATGATGTCAACCACTTATGATCTATCAACCTCTTCAGAGAGAGAATGTATCAATCAAATGTTGAAGACACACAAATCTAGTAGAATGTGAGACTCTCTCAGTAACCTCCCTACCTACAAGGGGATCCTTCATCAAGAAGAGCTTCACATGCATGAACAAGCAGAAGAAGCCCACTCTCTCGAGATCATCCAAAAATAGTGTTCATAGGGCCTATTTACTATGTGTAACAACTATGTAGAAAGAAAATCTATGTTCGTTTTATAGCCCAAAATGAAGTCTATGATATGAAAGCGAGAAAAGTCACACAAGCTTGACATGAGAGAGTTCTTTTTATGTCCAAATTGAAGTGTTATCAGATCATAGTAGAATACCTAAATTCCTCGCAACACGCTTAGTAGATTTTACCTATTTTAGCAATTTAGTTGCGCTTTTCCCAATTAGATTTAACAAATATTAGTAAAAAATAGAAGATTTCAATTGTTAGGGTTAGCTATTAGTCCAAATCTAAAAAATGCCAAAAATTTTGAAATGACAATTGAATCCTAGAGTCAAAACTCATACGAAAATGGCTTACCTTCTAGACAACAGTTAGGAAACTCGTACAACAGTGGGTGTCTCACCAAATGACAATCAAGCTCCCAAATGATAATGTATAGCTTCTGATATGAGCCTCGATAGAATCAACTGTCGTACAATAGTGGGGTCTTACTGGAATGACTTTTTGACAAAAGTCATACAAAAAATGTAAGGATAGAGGATGAAATCATAGAATGGACCACAAAATGATAGAAAAATAGATAGAAGTGAATTAGAAGAGATGGAAACCCATTTCAGGGTCCCACAATGGGCGCCATAAATGTGTGTGTGAATTTTTTACCTAGCTGTAGACACAACACTTCAGTAAAACATTAGAGGTTAGCAGAAATTAAAATCTTGCAAATAATTGAAACTAAGCTAACCAGGCGATTTACTACCTTCTAGTAGGTGCGAGTATGATGTTCTTAGATTGGAATCAAGATCAGTGACAATGCAACAACTAAATGAAGGATTTGAATACAAAATATGAAAGACTATATGAATGCAGATTATTCTATATTTTTGGATTTTTTGTGTAATAATATGAAAAACTGTATGAATCTAAGCTATATGAATGAAATTAAAATTGAATGCAAATTTAATCTAAGAATGCTATGGATGAATATGAAATCTATGATATGAAACTATGATCAACTATGAAAGATCTCACAAATCACCTGTCGCAAGTGCTCAATCCTTCAATCACCAATTTGCCAGAGTAATTGTGCAAATTTGAGTGTTGATTAGCCAAATCAAAAAAATGTGCAGACCTTTGTGAAGAGCCGAGCCTTATTTTTATAGAAATCCAGGGCTTTGAGGGTGTAGGAGAAAAGCCATAAATCACTCTTGATAAACTCAGGTTGATTTTTGAGTTATCAGGAAATCAGAGATAATTAACTCACAACAATCATGCAAAAGAAGTGTTTAACTCAAAATAGAGTTTAAATCAAATTTCAACTCATCATCAGATGTTGAGTTTCAATTTTAAAATTGATTATTAATTTCTAGTTGTCTGCTTTTTTGATTGTACATGATTTAATTATAAATTAATTTAAAAATAAAGTGATTTATTCTCAACTTAACTGATTTTTGAATTAAAACAATTGATTTATGGGTTAATCAATTATTAAATCAAACTTTATTCTAAAACTATATTATTAAAAATTGACAACTGACATTAATTAATTAAATACGAATTTAATCAATTAGTCATAAGATTTTTGATTTATTGTCAAAATTAAATAATATAATTTAGGAATAAATTTAATTTAATTTAATTAAATAATTAAGTGACAGTATTAAATTAATTAATTAAATATTCAGAATATTCAATTAATCAACTTTAGGATAAATGGGATTTATCACCAAATAATTATTAAATCAAAGATAATTAGGATAAGTAAGAATATTGCTAAGAATATTCCCCGATGTAGAATTTAGGATAAAATCAATTAGGGTTTTGATAACTTGATGTGCAGATGTGCCTTAGGTTAGGACTTTGATGTCAATTTCGTTAGAATTGTTGATATAGGAGGTTAATGAACCTATAGCCCATTTTTGGGGTATTACAATTTGCCCCTCTTTGAATCACTGTGCAAAGTGTAGTGGTTCAAAGAATAATTTGTGTATGATAAAGATGTATGAAACTAATTTGAAAGATTAACCAATTTCGAGATAGAAATTGATTGAAAGGTTTAAAGATTCAAGATTTAGGTCTTGATTGACCAAAGATAATGTTAACTATAGCAATAATGAACTAGTGATTATGAAAAAGTGCCAAAACACCTGATTCTGAACCTTATGATTGCGAAGAAGTGAGTGACCAATTCCAGACCTGATTGTCCAAAGAGAATCATATTAGTATCACATCCTGAACCCATCAGTTATGAAGAACCAAGGAAATAACACTAATGAACTGATGGTTACGAAAAGTTGATACAGTTTACAAGATAGATTTAGGATACCAGATTGATATGGATCTCGATGAATCTGATATGCCCCAAGAGATGATAGATTTGCCCCAAGTGATGAGGATTTGTGATGAGTCGGTAACTAGAAGTGGTTGTTGTCTTGATTGCTGAGGAAAGATTGACTATAGATTTAGATTTATAGACTTGAATGATGTGCAATACCATGCCCCCTTCGAGATTAAAATTGACGAGTGGGGTATTGATTTTGTTGGACCCATTAAGCCATCTTCTCATGGAAAGTCATATATCTTAGTATGTACTGACTATGCCACAAAGTGGATCAAAGCTAAAGCCATGAGGTATGCCAGGGATCACAAAGTCACTGAATTTCTCTATGAATATATATTCACCAGATTTGGAGTACCATGGGAGATAGTCACAGATCAAGGTGCACAGTTTACCTCAAATCTCATCTCAGAGTTGATGCATGAATATATGGTGCGACATGGTAAATATTCACCATATCAGCCCCAAACCAATGGCTAGGCATAGATAACCAACTGGGAGATAGAATTCATCCTAACTAAGACATTTGATGTTCATAAGAAGGACTGGGCTACCCATCTTCCTGAAGCCATTTGGGCTTACCGAACAACATGGAAAACCACAATAGGGTTTACCCCTTTTGAGCTAGTGTATGGAAAATATGCATCCATGCCTATAGAGTTTCAACATAAGATGCTTAGACTAGCCTTGGAACTAGACATTGATCTTACTAGACACCAAGAAGATCGGTTATTACAATTGAATGAGTTAGATGAATACAAGAAATCTGCACTTCACAACATTGAATTGATCCAACAATAGCGGAAATAGTGGCATGATAATTTCATCAGAGAAAATAAATTTTCAGTTGGAGATTGGGCACTGTTGTATGAATCCAGATACCAGCACACACTAGGAAAATTTCAAACATGGTGGCTTGGGTCCTATGAGATAATCTTAGTATTTGATAATGGAGCAGTTTGACTTTCTACCATAGATCATGTACGATTCAAACTTCTTGTCAATGTGCATAGACTCAAACTCTACAACAAACCAGTCAGTCATGAGGAGTTCCTGAAGCAATTCTAGCACATCGATGACACACTCGCTCTTGCAGCAGAAGCATCTGGGTCTCCTACCCAGATTCCAGTTGATTCTTGATTTTCATCAAGGACTCCATCATAAACATTTCACATTCCATGAAATTATTTTTCCATAATAAACTCCACCTCACCTTCTCTCTCCACCACTTTTCCATACCATCCCATCACTCCATCAATGCAGGTTATCTTTTTCATAACATTCTTCCTATAGCGCTTGCCAGGTATGTGCCACATAACTTCGTACATATTTTATTTTATTCATTATTTATTAGGAATATGTATCATTTTAATTTCACTCTTGCACATCCTGGCCTGCTGGGACCCATGCATTCACTTAGTTGGGGGAGGGGAATATTCTATTTTCAAAAATTTTAAATTAGCATGTAAAGAATGAATTTCTTATCTTTATGAGATGACTACCATCATGTGTTTATCAATCTGTCATTCCGTGATTGCATCATCATATCTATAAGGAAATTAAAGATATTAAAAGCTAAAGTTTAACTTCTAATTATATATTTGCAACATGTTCGGGGTGGCATACCTTGACATGAGTGAACTATTATGAGATTTGATGCATTAAAACAAGTGGAAGTATCATTAGATTTCATGCATTAAATGATTTTAATTTCTTGAAGTAGCATTTGGTACATTCCTTTTTCGTCTGCAATGTCCTATGTCGTAACACTTTGAATTTTGATTTTCCATTATTGTGCTCTATGAAAATAACAAGCTTATGCAAAAATTTAAATTTTATGTTCATAACAATGGGAGGAGATCTTCAAAGGCATGAGCCAATGGATCACAGGGTTTTGTTGGGCAATGCATCTAGCTGTGAAATGTTCACAAGGAAAGGGTGGTTGGACCATTGCTTGACTCTTAAAGGGTTTGATGAAGAAGTTGATCTACAATTTCTAAGAACTTTGAAGGATGGATTTGTAGTGGTGAAAGGTTTAAAAATTGAATTTATAGAGGATATTGTGGCTGAAGTGACCAGTTTGCCATAGGAAGGTGAATATTGGACTAAGGACCTTGACTTGCGTTCGGCTAGGGCTCAGTTCACCTTGCATGGTGACTCCTAGCTAGACATTGATAAGAAGCAAGGCACTTCTAGGGTGTCCTTACCCTTGGAATTCATCCAGCTAGCTACATTCATCATCCAGTATTTCACTTGTGAAGGGAATTACAAGTATTTTCATGGCCTACATTTCAAAATTATGAGTCATCTTTGGCATGACAATAGACTGGTAAATATTCCTAACTTCTTGTTCAATATTATGCAAAAGAAAGCTTCCTTAGTTCAGTCGAGAAAAGACCAGTCTGTTTCGCATCATTGTTTGATAAAACTAGTTGTAGAAAGGGAATTAAATAAGCAATTAGTTGGGACATGGGAAGAATTTTTGCAAATGAATGAGATAGAACCTAGGATGGTCAACCCTACAGGCCATGGTGTTGGGTGAATAGAAAACATATCCACTGGGGTTTTCAAAGTCATCCAAAGGATAGAAAATGTTCCTAAAGCTTCCCCTTCCACTTCTAATCCATCCAGGAAAAGAACTTGTAATGTTGGTGCCTCCACTTCTAGAAGAAAGAGAAATAAAAATAAAGAAACTGCTAATGTCCCTGAAACCCCACTATTTATAAAGACCAGGTCCACCTCTAGGAGAGACAAGGGTAAAATTATGGAAAAAGAAGAGGGAATATCATAGCAGCAATTTGGTAGTGGTAATGATAATGTTGATGAAACCTTGCATTCGCATGGGGAAGAAGCTCCAAAAGAACCTCCTGTAGCAGATATGAAGGAAATGACCTCTAGAAGGAAGAAATGAAAGAATCCTCCATGCTCATCCACAACCCCCATAAGGAGAAGTGCAAGGATTTCTGAAAGCAAAAAGGATACTAAGGCTCCTGTTCCAGTTGTTAACCTTGAATCCTCTGAATCTATGGAGAGGTCCTCTTCCGAGGAAATGTTTCAAGAAAATGTAGCCAGTGACACTGAATTCAACAACTAGAATCCACAAACATAAGTTAACCCTAGTGTTAACTATATACTTATTGACAGTGATGAGGATTCTGAGGAGGCCGAAGAGTTTGTAGATAACTCTATTAGGCAAGACATTCCTAGTGATTCAGAAGACTCTTCTTCTGAAGAGTACCCAGAATTTGGAAAAGATATTGTTGAAGCTTATGCTAGAACAACATAATCAAGATGGATTAGAGATGCTAGCTAGGGCAGTAGCTGAATCTAGTGAGGAGGGAAATGTAGTGAAAACCCTTGTTTTATGGAGAGGAGAATCCTCCACACCAAAAAGAATAGTAAAAACCCCTCACCTGGCATCTAGATGGACATACATTTTCAATCAAGAACCATTGCCACCGCCTGATTTGTCTACACCCTTGGCTGCAGGGATAAATCTATATTAACAATTGTTATGGGAAATAGCACAATGGAAATTAGAAAAGGAAAAATTGAAATGTGCCATTGATGAGCAGGGCCATCAAATAGAATAGAAATTAGACCAAATTGAGGTTTTGAAGAGAAGGATTGATCAAATAACATAGCTAATTCTAGAGCTCATGGCTTGTAGATCACTGTCTCCGGTGTATACATTGTTCCTCAAGGAACAATTTGTTAATTTTAAATTGATAAGAATTGTAGAAGGTCTCAATCCCTCTATTTTAACCCCTCATGAATTCTATGATGCATTCCAGTCTTCTCCAATGTCCCAAAAAATTTTATTGCGTGAACTATATCTACATAACTTGGTAGTACCAGATGATACATAATGGAACTCACTCCTTTATGTAGGAGATGTGCAATTAAGGGCAATTATGTCTTGGATGCAGAATAATATAACCCAGGAGCACCAAGCTGCACCTTATAGAAATAATGAGATGACAAATCCCTTGCTTATGAGGCCTAAAGTTCAACATTCTAGGTGGACATTTCTGGACTGGCTTTCTGTTACAATAAACCCAAGCAAAGCTAATAAAGTGTACCAAGTAAGAGAGCAAGCTTTTGTAGATTGGGATCAACATTCATCTCATGAGATGGCAATAGCAATTAGTGCTTCAAGGTAGAGATGGATATAGATGTCACATGATCTGAAGGTAAGGGATCCTCACTCTCTGCAGAATTTAACCCTTTCTACTAGAAGAGTCCCATGGTACATCATGTTGGGAAGGACTCTGATTAATTACTAGTTTCCATTAAGGTTTCAGCCTCCTATACTCCTACAACCATTACTAGCAATGAATGAAAATGCTGCATATTATGATATGACTATAGAAGTTCAACGATGGGAAAGGCTCAGGGTGAATCATGGGTATTTTGATTATGTTAAAGATGAGCCTGGGGAAAAGACAACTAGTGACTTGAGGCTTCATGCCAGAATCTAGAATTTCATAGTTGCCAGGGACCAACAATAGTGCAGTTGGGGGGAATGATGGGCCTCTAAAAGGCCATCTTTCTTAGTTCTTTTTATCCCCCTTTCAAACAATTATTTGCAAACAGACATGAATTTATGGGTTTTAGGCTTATGAACTTATGGTTTATATATATATGTTTTATACATATATGCGAAGACATGAAATAGAATGTGGATAGTTTAAAGACATGATATTTGCTTGAATTCATGGACAAGAATGGTACAATTCAATAGTTATATGTGTTGATAAATGTTTCCTTTCCTATGCTATGTTTTGGGTAGTTTCCCTCTTATAGCCATATGACTTGCAAGGGTGTTAATTAGAACTTTACACCTTTTTCCTAATATTAATGATAAGGATATATATGTATATGGAAGGTTGTGCGTGTGTTGATTATTTTGTAGGTATTTATTGTAGGCATTCAAGGATTGACATTGTGGTGCTAGAATAGTCAAAGCCAACCGTTGTTGCAAGATCTTCGCAAGTGGGGCAAGTCAAATACTATTTTCTGTTGCATGTAGTGCGCAGATTTAGCTCCCTCAATGTGCTATATTCCTAGAGGATTTATTCATGATTAATGCTATTTCTATTATGAAACTTTATGAATCTATAATGATCCTCATTTATGGATTGATCTTAGATTTAGGAGGTAGTTTTAGCTTTCCTTCAAATAAATGACTATTGTAACTCTTTAGGAGTTAGTCAATTTTCATAATAGAACTATTGTTGCTATGATACTATTTTTCAATCAACTGTAATCATTTTCCATGAATGAATAGAATGCACAGTTTGAGTTTAGATCTTTTATCTTGATTGTATTTTCTATTCACTCATCTAAGAGTGCCCACTTGGTGAGTGAATTTATCTGTTAGAGTAGAATTCATTTTCATGTTTATTTTGAAGTAAAGTAGAACTTTGCTATTCCTATAGCCACTAGTAACATAACTGGTACACTACTCCTGCAACATAGAAAGTTAGAGTAACTCCTACCCATGATTACATGCTTTGTTAGAATAAATTCATTTACTAGTTTTAGTAAAGTTTTCTTGAAGCTCAAAGTACTTGAATTCTATAGGTTAGTCATAAGATTGATAAAGTTTGAAGCATATACTTTGCGAATTCCATTCCAAGTTTATGTCCCTGGTCGATAATTAAATGAGACTAAATAATTCATTTAGCAACCATTTAGGGTGTCCAATCCTAAAATAGGTAGTCCATTATTATGGGTTTCTAATACCATTATTTGGCCAAGCAATGGATAGACAAACCCATTAGGAAGATTATGTGTATCTAGTGGAGTTTTCATACAACAATGGCTATAACGGTTCTATAGGGATGTCACCTTTTTAGGCTCTTTATGGTCATCCTTTTTGTACCCCTATGAGTTGGGATCGCTTAGAGGACAAAGTACTACTTGGCCTCAAGATGTTACAAGATATGGAGTAGCAGGTTCAGAGGATCAGAGAACATCTTGTGACAACTCAGGAGAGGTAGAAGAAGTATGTTGATGCTCACAAGATTGATAGGTAGTTTTTCTATTGGAGATAAGATGTTTTTGAGAGTCCACCCATGTAAGAGCCTTATCTGTTATGGAAAAGGTTCTAAGTTGGCATCAAGGTTTGTGGGTCCATTTGAGATCCTCGAAAGGATAGGATTGGTTGCTTACCGATTCACCCTACCACCCACCCTTGCATGTGTGCATGATGTGTTTCACATATCCATTCTTAGAGAGTATATTCTTGATTTGACTCATGTACTAGATTGGAACACTTTGCAGGTAGAGGACGGGCAACTGGCTTTGGAGCCAGTGCGTATACTCCAACAACAAAATTTGACCCTCAGGGGTCACAACATAGAGTAGGTAAGGGTTCAATGGGACCCCAGTGATGAGACCTCCCCCACTTGGGAGGATGCTAGAAGACTCAGATCTGCATATCCATATTTGTTTGTAGGCTTCTAGGAGTGAGCCTAATCCTAGGGGGAGAGGATTTAATGCCTACCCTTGTATCTGCATATTTGGATTGATAGAATTTGTACTTTGATACCTTGGATTTTATGTTTGGACTATTTTATTTCATGATGGGACATTTGATTTCATATTCATTGGCTAATAGAGTTTATTATGAGATACTAAATGATTTGAAATAAAATGTATTAATTGTGAAATGTTTATACTTGATTTATATATTTATATTGTGAATGGATCTAACCCTACTAACCCCATTATGTTTTGATGTTTACAATGGTTGATGTGAGTGTAGCATGAGGAGAGGAAATCATAGTTACTCCTACGAGAGATCCACACGATGTCGCACTCTCCCTCTTTGTTTTCCACTATCTATTTATAAAAATATATATGTATATGCATGTCAATTGGTGATGTAGGATGCAGGTACCATGCATCATCTCCACCTGGCTATACAGGCATGAGTGTGCCTTCAAAATTGTCGAATTGTTGTTGTGTGGAGATTTTACCAAGCTACTCTCAAGGTTACCCATAGAATTAGATTTATGTTTAGGAGGTTACCCTAGTTGGGGGATTGGAATGCAGTTTATGATGTGGTCTTGTGATTGATGTTATTTTGAGATTTATTTTGTGAGTTAGATTTATCCTTCTATATATGTATATTATTTATTCCATATCTATGTTATAATTGAATGTATGTTATATAGGTATGTGTATATGTGGGTGCACACACATATACCCATGCACATATAAATAATATTTATGTGTTTTAATTGAATCTATAAATGGTATTTTAATTATTAAATAAAGTGTATTAAATAGAGTGTATTAAATAAAAAGTGAAAATAATAACAATAAAAAATAAAGAAAGCTATTTTTTTGTAAAACTAGCTATCTAGGGGGATTTGAACTCGAGACCTTCTACAAGTTAGGCTAGTAGGTTTCCAATTTTGCTATGTGTTTTCATTGAAAGCTTTTTGTTTATTCTTCTTGTTATAGGTTTCCTTGGAGGCTATTTTAATTAAATTTATTAAAAAACTTTGTTAAGTGTTTATGAGAATGTTGGTTTGATTTTTCCAACCAAATATGGAAGTTGTAGAAGTTTCTTCCTATAAATAAACTCCTCCAACCATATAGTTGGAGGTTAAATATTTGTGTTTTTGGGAGATTTGGGATTGGAGGTTTTTAGAGAGATTTTGAAGTTGTATGCATATATCATTTCAGAAGGATCATTTTTGAGGTTTTTGTGAGGTTGAGAGTTCTCTAGTTTTGTGAGTGCTAGTGTGGGGATTTTATGTGAGGAAGGAGGATTTATTTCCAGTAGGAATCCATCTAGGAGGCTTCCATTGCTTGGAGATTTGCAGAGTGTGCTCCAGTCGCTTGAAGAGGATTCTTCGCAAGACCACAAGTAGGGTCTAAATCTGAGATGAATTCTCTATTCTTCCTATGTGTGTGTTTATGAATGTGTATTCTATGTTACTATATTTTTATATGATATATATACTATGAGTTAAAAGGAAATTTAAATGCTATGTTTTCTGTGTGTTCAAACTATGCATCCAGGAAGTAAATGTATGTATGGTTATATTTGTGAAATCTTTCCTAGAAGTTTAGAAATGCTTTTGCTTATGTAGGATGGTGTCTTTAATTTTTATTAAATGGTTTAGGGAAGTTTAGGAAGAATTAGGAAAGGTTAGGAAGGTTTAGGGAATGGTTGCAGTCATATTTCCCCATTTTTGTTTCTGTAAGGTCCTATTGTGATTTGTTGTTTCTTTTTGTTTTACTTGTCTGGGACTTAGGTTATGTTGAGGATGTGTTCTAGATGTGGTACTAAGGTCCCTACATTAGGTAGAACTCAGGGAACCTTTCCCAGGTACTGTCCACACCTAAAAAAGTTAGTTTTGGGCATTTTCAAGAAGTTTTGAGTTCAGTTTTGAAAGAGAATCCTATAGTTTCATACAAATTTGTGCTTATACCCATATGAAACTTTGTCAAATATCATATGAGAATCACTAGAATGTCGTATGGGTAGCCATACAATGCCATTTGGGGTTTTTGTGGGTTTTAGGGGCTCAAAATTTGTAGTTTTTGGGCTTAGAACCTCTATAACTTGTTCCCAATGATTAGGCTACATTTATTATCACTTATGAGTGTTTATCAATGGTTTAGTTGGAATTATAAGATTTTACTTATATTATTTCAGTACTTGGCTTATGTTTGAGTTCATAATATGAGGCTAGAACTTGTCTTGGTGGCCTGAGTGCACAATAGGGTTTCCTAGACCTACAAGATGAACATTTGGAAGTACTTGATGGTTTCATGGCTTGTGTGTGTGTGGGTAGGGGACTAGGTACCCTAGGTGAGTGGTCCACCATTGGTGATAGAACCCTAAAGTGGTTGCCATAGAATCCTATGGGTGGGTTAGTAAAAAGTGATAACCTAATAATGAATTTAGGAATGGGGGGAAACAAAAGATAATTAAAGACACATAATAAAATCCACATAGTCCTGTTGGAGTACCAGGACCATAGGTAACTACCAGGGTGGATCCCTATTTAGAAAGGAGGGACCGAGGTTACATGGTTGCCAAGGTGGATCCCAATATACAGGATATGTGATGACACTCACCTAGAGGGTATGCTAGAAACCTAACCCTTGTGTTTTGTAAAGTGATATCTTGTTATGTTGTTTAATTGTTTTCAAGTCTAGATTTGTAAAGCCTTAGATTTCTTAAGGCCATGTGATTATCTTGATTCTATCTCCTAGCACGGGGGTGGAACTTCATTAGTTTCACATGGTTGGGTGGAAAATATCTTTTGAGGTATTGTTCGTGGTTTGTGACTTGGATAAATTCAGATTCATGCAATGATAAAGATCCTTCTAATTTGTATCATGTATTATTAAAAGAAAAGATGTAAAGATATTGATGTAATCCTTTGGGCCATTCATGTACTTATTATTGTAATTGAATTCATTATCAGAAATTGTATTTGAAAAGAACAAGGCAATATAATCAGGGAGGGATAGTTCTATGGGTTTATTTCAAGGGATATTGTTTGAAAGTTCAAGTTGAAATGAAAAGTGAAATGTTGAAATTATCTTCTCTATCTCTCGTATGTTGAAATAAAAAGAATTGTTTCCTATGTAAAGGTTTAAATGTGAATTTTAAAGGAAGTTATTCAATGTGTAGGAAAAAGAAATGGAGATGAGTTAGGATGTAAAATATATAATTAGGAGTGAAATATTACTTTCTATCTCTCTCTCTCTTAATCTGAAATGTAAAAGTAAAAGAAAAGAAATGAAATTCAATTTGCATAGTAATGTTTATATGTTGGTAAAGGAATTCATTAAGGGAACCTTAAGGAATGTACTTTGTAAATGTAATAAATGATGTAATGTTAGAAAAAAAAAATATTAGTTGCAATTTTAGGTCAAAAGACTTGATTCCTTATGGGTTCCCTAGTGGGGACATTACAGGTAAACCCTAGGCTGAATACCTTCCAAATATCATTTTAGAAAATTTAAATGTGACAAGGGCTTGGATGAATTATTAAAAGAAACACCAGAAAATGAATTAACAGATGATTGTAGAAAGACCCAGATTAAATAAAATAAAATAGGTTCTCAATTTGTCTATGTATATATATATGTATGTATGTATGTATGTATATACATATGTATTTTTTTGTAAATAATATATATATATTCATGTAGATATATTCCAATATTCCAATTGTTTTTGTTTTTTTTACCTTGCTAGAAATCAGGTACAGACAAAAAAGTATGTCAAAAATATGTGTGTGTGGGGGTGGGGACACCACCCCCCACCCATGACAACAAATGTTTCCAACCTCAAGGGTGTCGGACAATAGCTAAGACTACCAGATGACAATCCTTGGTTGCCAAACGGTAGTCCTTGGTTGCAAGGCTATCATGCGGCGGTGGGGGAGCCTTGCCCCCACTTTCCTTTTTAAGCTTTATTTTTAAATATTTTTTTTAATAAATATAATATTAATTAAAATAATATAATTTTTTTTATAAAGATAATCTATATATATTATATATATTATATATATATGTATGTATGTATATATATGTATATATATACATACATATATGTATGTATGTATATATGTATATATACATATATATATATATATATATATATATATATACATATATATACATATATATATATATATATATATATATATATATATATATATATATATATATATATATATATATATATATATATGTATATATATGTGTACTTGGTCTTCATGTAGAAAGCTCGGTCATTACTAAAAATGTTTCCTCGACTTAAATTGTCTTACTCGACAATTAACTAAAGTTCGGTCGACACTAAATTTTTTTTCAGCATACACTGACTCGGTCGACACTAACATCACTCGGCTTGAACATGATTTCTCTATTTTTGCTCAGTCAAGCCTACCAGTTTAGTCTTCAATCTTACTAATATAAATAATACATTGTCTCATCATTGTAAAACATAGTCAAGTACACTTTTTAGTATCAAGATAACTCAACTTTTCCTTAGGTGCTATTATTACCAACCTTTCTTATCCCCTTAGCAACACTCAAATAGATATAGTACTTTCCTAAGTAGCAACAGTCTTATCAGTTAAAATTTGACATCAATGACAACACAACAATTGCTTCAATTGTAGTTTCCAACATATACATATGTATATATACATATATATAATATACATATGTATATATACATATATATATATATATATATATATGTATATATACATATATAATATATATATATAAATATATATATATATATATGTATATATACATATATAATATATATATGTATATATACATATATAATATATATATATATGTATATAATATATATATATATGTATATATACATATATATATATAATATATGTATATGTATATATACATACATACATACATATATATATATATATATACATATACATATATATACATACATATATATATACATACATACATATATATATATCTATATATATATATATATACATACATATATATATATATACATATATATACATACATATATATATATATACACATATATATACATACATACTTATATATATATATATATATATGTATGTATGTATGTATGTATGTATAGATATATATGTAAATGATAAATATACATATACATATACATATTCATATATATATATATATATATATCTATACATATATATACATATACATATATGCATATAATATATATACATATATATAATACACACACACACACACACACACACATATATATTAGAAAGTAAAGTCCACCAACACAAATGAGAGTGGGGTGAATCAATTGTGAGCTTAATTAACTTAAATTCAACTTTATCAAATATTAAACTTGTAATCAATAACAATAATAACCACAAGATAATAAATATACACAATAACACCAGATTTGTTGACTAGGGAAACCCTTGATTAGAGGGATAACCCTGGTGAGAATGATGTCCACAAGATGATGTACTAATATAAAATTTTTGTGAAAGGATAGACACTGTTAGAAGTATTTTACAATGCAATTAGTACATATGATTCCCTATGAGAATACTTTGGATCCCTTCTAAAAGATCTCAATGCTATGAGGAGTTGTTGAGAAACACAACGAAGACAACTGAACCCATTGTCCAAATTTATTCAAGATTATCTTCACTAAAAAATCTTTGAGATAACACATCCAAGGGTGAATTGATTAAAACTACAACTCTCTTTCCTTGTACAATTCCTTTGAAGTCCTCAACATATCAAAAACATCTTCTTCTTCTCTAATCATAAATATTTCACATTCAAAGCTTGCATAACATCTCATGACCGCATGATACCCTTTTACATCCAAATAAAATTCCTTTCCTTTATACCAAGTCCTAATGATTATTGAGTCTACCAAAAGGATTTCTCAATTAATAATTAATAATATAGGACATCAATAAGCATTTACAATATATGTTTCATTACATCTAAACACTTCCATAAGAATATTAATCTATAGTCATCTCCCAAAGAAGTAACACACTTCACATCATCCACAAGTCTTCACAAAATTTAAAGTAGATTATGTTGTGTTTATCCAAGCATCATGAAGATGTATTCAACAACATACCAACCTCATTGAACTATATTTAACCTCACATAAATAATAAATCTCAAATAACTATCACCAGTTCCTGGAAACTCTCATTGTGAACAGTCTTTAGTAAACCTCTCATAACTTGAACATATCTTCATAAATTTTTGTGCCCGTGTAACCACATCATCAAAACATGTTCTTGAGTTCTAATAAATCCTCACAAAACTCAATTCATCAGTATAAAACCTCACCAAATGAATTTGTGCATGCAACTCTATTAACTCTATCCAGAAAGCATATATGTCGACATTAATGACAAACTCAGTCATGAGTGTAACATATAATAACTCAATAATCTCTAAACAACATCCAATCTACCCTGCTAAAAACATTCATTAACATTCATGTAATAATCTCCCCCTTTGGCATTGATGGAAACATAGATGAAAAACCATCTAGTCCCATCAATATATTTCTTCCTCATATGTTTGTACTCACTCTCATACTCATGTTTCTCCCATTCAATCTACTCTTAAGGTTTTGTGCTCCAAAATTTTCATGTATATCTCTCCCCCATTGACATCAATGACAAAGGTGCCAATATGTCAATTATCAAAGCTCAATCATCTCCAATACAATCTACAAAAGTACCTAAGTATCAAACGATACTATAGAAAACTCATGTCCAACAGTCCTTAATGATTCATCTCAAACAAAGATACTCCCCCATAAGAGAAGCATGATGCATCTAGTCCAGATAAGTATAATACTTTGATCATGTTGGACTGATGCATTCTTGCATCCATTACTCTGAAGAGGGTTGGGGAATGACCCCAAGCATACCTCTCAGATACTCAAAAGTTTCCTTAGCAAAAGGTTTTATGAATATATCTATTATCTGCTCCTTTGTGCTAATATACTCCAATCTGATTTCTTTTTTTGCAACCTTCTCTCTCACAACATGGTACTTTATTGCAATATGTTTGGTGTTTGAATGTAATACTGGATTCTTTGACATGCTGATTGTACTTGTATTATCATAATATATGATAATAGGCTCAATAAATTCAATGCCAATATCCATCAACATTTACTTCATCCAAGTGATTTGATTACAATTATTTGTTTTTGCAACATACTATGCTTTTGTTGTACTCTGTGATATAAAATTTTGTTTCTTGCTCAACCGGGAAACCAATTTTCCTCCTAAGAAGAAAGATCCATCACTTGTGCTCTTTTTATCATCAACATTTACTCCCTAATCTGCATCATTATATGCACATAATGTGAAATCATGTGATATATCACACCATAGCCCATAATCTGATGTACCCTTTAAATATCTAAAAATCATTTTTATTGTTGAAACATGTGTCTCTTTAGATTTTGCATGAAATCTAGCCACAATCCCAACTATATTATCTCTATCAAGTCTTGTATGTGTCAAGTACTGTAGCCCTCCAATCATAGATTTGTATATTGTTTGTGCTGCACTTGGTGATTCATCCTTACTTGACAATTTTCATCTAGTTACCATAGGGGTTCCAATGAGTTTACAATTCTCCATTCCAAACTTTGTCAATAAATCCTTAAGATATTTTGTTTGTGATATGAAAATGCCATCCTTGTTCTGTGTAATCTGCAATCCCAAAAATTATTTTATCTCACCAATCATGCTCATCTCAAATATGTCTTTCATTTCATCTAAAAAATTTCTTACTTGCTTTATCATTGCATCCAAAGATAATATCATCAATAAATACTTCAACAATAAGTAATCCATCATCATTTTTTCTTAAGTACATATTAATGTTTGCATTACCTTTCTTGAATTCTAAACAAATCAAGTGTTTGTCTAACCTCACATACCAAGCTCTAGGTGCTTGCTTCAATCCATACAATGCCTTCTTTAATTTGCAAACCATATCCTTGTCTTTTGTTAAAGAAAATTCATCATTTTGTTCAATTTAGACTTCCTCCTCAATTTCTCCATTAAGAAAATCTGATTTTACATCCATCTGATATACCTTGAAGTTCTTAATACAAGCATATTCCAAAAATATTCTAATTGCCTCAAGTCTAGCCATAGGTGCAAAAGTTTCTTCAAAGTCAATACTTTCTTGTTGCGAGTATCCTTTACATACCAATATTTCTTTGTTTCTTACCACTTCACCTTTCTCATCCATCTTGTTCCTGAAAACCCATTTTGTGCCAATAACATTCTTGTCTTTACGTCTAGGGACCAATTCCCAAGTCTTGTTCTTTTCAATCTGCTCAAGTTATTCTTTTATTAATTTTATCCAATATTCATCTTTACATGCTTCATCTACAGTATTTGGTTCAACTTGTGATATTAAACATAGTTCTTCATGTACCTTGTCATGACTCCTCTGTTTGCACTTCCAATGATTTGATTTCTAGGGTGATTCCTTGAAACATATTTAGGTTTTCCTTGTTCATCTCTGACTTCTTCTCTAAGTTTTGATTCAGATTCGATTCTTGATTCCACTCTATCTTCTTCAATCTTCAAATCATTGTCAGTTTCATAAAATAATTCCTTCTCATCATCCTAATTAATGTTAGTCTTTTGTCTTTTGTCTTTTATCTTCATCATAATCATAATCAAGAATCCTCTCCTGAACTCTAAATTTTTCATCAACCTTCACATTAGTACTCTAAATAATAGTCCTCAATCTTTGATTAAAACATCTATATGCTTTACTTTTCAATGAATAACCAATAAAAATTCCTTCATCACTTCTAGCATTAAACTTTCTAATATCATCATCTCTTTTGATATAACATTTACTTCTAAAGATTCTAAAGTATTTCACAGTAGGTGTATGCCCAAACCAAAGTTCATAATATGTCTTACCAATACTTGTCTAATCTGAACTCTATTCATTGTGTGAATTGCAGTGTTCACTACTCTCCAAAAGATATGTGATACATTACCTTCAAGAATCATAGCTCTAGCTACCTCATTAAGTGATATTTTCCTCCTTTCTGCTATACCATTATGTTGCGGTGTCCTAGGTGTTGAAAGTTGTCTCTTAATTCCATTGTCCTCACAAAAGATGTTAAACTCATTTGAATTAAACTCTCCTCCTCTATCAAATCTCAAACATTCAATCTTCAAACCAAATTCATTCTCAACTCTACTCTTCAATAACTTAAACTTCTCAAATGCTTTAGATTTTTCTTTAAGAAATGCTACCCACATCATCATTGTAAAATCATCAACAAAAAGCATGAAATAAATTTCACCATGAAATCCTCTTGTCCTTTTAGGTCCACATAATTCTTGATGCACGATCTCCAACTTGACTGATATTGTAAACATTTTTCTAGGAAATGAATTCTTTCTCTATTTAGCCATAACACATTCCTTACAACCATGTTAGTAGGCTTCACAATCTTATGCAAGTGTCTAATTGCATTAGATGAACTAATATTCACAATGTTATCAAATTTGATATGACAAAATATCTTATGCCATAGCCAACTGTCATCCACTTTAGCAACCAAACTTGTCATTTCAGTAGGTTTCCACTGAAATACATTAACTTTTGTCTTTATTCCTATTCCAATTAGTTTTCCATCACTGTCTCTAATATCACAAGCCTTCTCCATGAAATTTAATGTATATCCTTTGTCCATAAGTTGTCCAAGACTCAAAAGATTATGTTTCAATCTATCAACAAAGTAAACATCTTCAATGTTAGTCTTTCCATCAAGTGTAATTGATCCTTTTCCCTTAATCTAACATGGTGCATTATTTCCAACTCTAACTATTCCTCCATCACATCTATTAAGTTGAACAAATTTATCCACATCTCCAGTCATATGATGAGAACATCTACTATCAATAATCCATTCAAACTTTTTATGTTCTACATGTGAAACTAATATTAAAGCTTTTTCTTTTTTTACTTCTTCTTCATCAAAACTTTCATCTTTAATAGAAACAAATCCTATTTCATCTTCATCTTCATCATCACTTTCTAAAAAGTTTATATCCTTAAATGCAATTTCTCCTTCTTCATCAACATAAAGGCAATTCTATGTCTTAGGTTTATAAGGCTTTCTATATCTGATCTTATTTTCTCTCTTAGGACATTTAGATGAAAAATAACCAAATTCTTTACATGTCCAACAATAAAAATCTTTCTTACCTTTAGGTTCTCTCCTTTCAATCAGTGTCATTATATCATCAAGCTTCCTTGCTTCCTCTTGCTTAGATACCAAATCTCTAGCATAATATCCATTAGTACTTGTACTTCTTGTCAACATAGGTCTGTCCTTTTGTACACTAAAATTTGCTTCCACTATAAGTGATCCTTCCTTCTATTTCATCCATTGCTCATGTGCCTACAACTTTCCAAGTAGAAACTCTTTGGTAAAATTAGGTGTAATCATTTCTTCAATGATTTGTTCTTTGTATTCATAGGTCGGTGGTAGAGATTTCACTATCTTCCATATGACTTCATTATCTGTTTTCTTTTTGTCACAATTCTTAATTCCTGCAATAATCTCAGTAATGTTGCTAAAGTAACCTCTTATAATTTCATCATCTTGCATCTTAGCACTTTCAAACATACTAATATAATTATGCAATTTAGCATTCTTCAAAGTTTCATCTCCTTCAAAAAGCTTTTCTAATTTAGTCCAAATCTCAATAGCAAGTCTTAGATCTTTTACTTTAGTATATTCTGTATCTAGAAGAGCTGATAGAATAGCCTCTCTAGAAAGCATATTATACATGTATAGGTTCTTTTCTTTATTTGTATATGAATCAAGTTTGTCTTCTTCCACAACTGTCTTCTTCATCTTGATAGCCAACCAATAGTCAATTCCCATGCATAGAAAATGTGTCTTCATTATTTCCTTCCAATTGTCAAAATTAACTCCATCAAACTTCA